>BDMB01000093.1:200795-483612 GCA_016859785.1 Macrotyloma uniflorum | reverse complement strand
ATATTATTTTAATATTATTAATACTTTTTTAAATTATTTATATTAAAATAACAATAAATAATTATTAATAATAATATTTAATATTTATCATTATTTATTATTTTAATATATATTTTTTAATATTATATTAATTATTTATTATTATAATTATAATAATATAAAATAATGGATTAGGGAAAAGAGAAGCGTCTTTCGTCACATTTCTTCGCATTTTGAAAAAAAAGAAAACTGAATAATTTTTTTTCGAAATCTGTAAATCACATCCTTCAATTTTATAACATTCTTCACACATCTCTCGCTTATAACTTTCCGACTGTTTATTCAAATAATATTATTTTCCTTTTTCTTTCTCTTCATTTTTTTTCGTCTTCTCAAATTCACATTCTAATCCAAACATACCATAATGATTTGTTATTTACTTTTTTTTTAAGAGAAATAATTTTAAAAATAAATTTACATTTAAACATAAAATTCACAAAATTACTTTTATATTATTGGTTCTAAAAAAAATAAGTGAATATCAATTAAAAATAGAAAGAAACAAAGAGAAAAAAAAAGATAAAAAAAGAAAATTAAATTTATTTATAAGAAAAAGGAAGTGAATAAAAAGTTAATATTTTGTCCTACCAATTCTTTGACAAAACAAACTTCTTTTATTGTAAGATTTTGAAGATATCTTTTCCAAGAGTTATCTCCTTTAAGCACATTTAATATTAAATTAATATCATTCTAATAGTTTAATTTATAAAATAATTCCCAAGAAATAAAATAGATTTAAAAGTAGGTTGAAAGTTTGATAAAAAAAGATGGATTAAAGAAAGATCCAGTCTATGCTTAGTTATAATAAAAGATAAAACTTAGAAAATGTACACAAATTATAGAATTATAAAATAGAAAAATATTTTATTTTTTTACTAAAAGAAATATGCAGAATGAGCATATAAATTTTTTTAAAATACAATAAAATTAAAAAATCTTAAAATGTACTAAAATACACTAGCAAATCTTAATAAAAATTAAAAAAAAAATTGTCAAATTGTAGAAATGGGTCTTTTATCTAGACTTGAAACCCATTAGTTGAGTTAGTTTTGAAGTACTTTAAGGAAGGCACTTGGGCTTAGAACAATAAAAAGAAGACCTTGACACTTTTCACAATAAAACAAGTAACATTCTAGGCCTCTTTGTCCAAGCTGTTTTATTTCCCATTTCAAGAAGTTTTCACTGTAACAACATAAAGTGTAAAAGTTAAGAAGAATGTTTCAGAATTAAAAATTGTTTTTTTTTTTTTTAAATTCAGAATTTTTATTCACAAATATTACTTTTATAAATATTATAACACAAGTTCTGAGACATTATTTTTCTGACAGCACAGAAGTCGCAACTGGGTGAAACTCTGTGGGGTAGCAATTGGGTACCTTTTTAATTTTCTTACAACTACTTTTATTGATAAATATATTAAAATTTTTGTTACTATCATATTATATTATCTATACCACCTATATTTTTTAAAATATTAAATAATATTTGATGTTTAACAATATTTTGAATGTGTTTTTGTTCTGGGGCTATATATGATTTGTTTTTTCTGGTCCAATTATATTAAGTCCATTTTCATCTACCAAAAAGTGAATTTTTTTCACAAACTTTCTGAAGAATGGATCTGCCCAATTAGAGTGCAGCCTTGAAATCCGGGATATGTTGTATTGGGCCAGTGACCCACTTTCTCCAGTTGCCCTTATCAGTGCAGGTAAAATAATGTTCTGCAATGCAAGGACAAGGATGAATAATGTTACAAACATGAAACATGGAAAATGTTACAAACATGAAACTAGAAAGAAGAAAATAAGAATTAAAAAATGAAACCAAACCTATGAATGAAGAAGTAAGGTACATTAGGTGAAGTGGTGTAGAATGAAAAGACTGGACAATGAAAAGAAGAGGAGAAAGAAGTGAAATGTGTACTTAATGTGATGACGTGACTGTGTTCATCTCAACAGTTACATGCAGTGCAGTGCAAACATGAGACTGTTTATGACTCTTAACTTTTGATCCGTACACAATCACCTTTGTGGAACCTGAACAATATCAACCGTTGGATCTCAGAATAAATGATAAAGGTCTTTGGATTACTACACCTTTGAAACAGGTCTTGTGATTCCTGACCTTGTGTGGGTGTACTTGCTCCCATCTTTTGGGAGATTGTGCATCACATAAATTTAATATCTAAAATGCTGCATAAATTTCATTTACTTTAATCTAAGAAAAGTTTGAGCATAAATTCAACTCATAAATATTAGGTGTTGGTGAGAGCTTTTCTTTTTCTCTGGCAAAACCAATTCAATTTTGGAAATTCTTTATCTGTGAACAAAATCTATCTGTCATACCTGCATATATTAGCTTCTGTTTTAAAATGCAAACTGGTGTTTGTAATCTAAAACTAAGAAATTAATGAACTATACTTGAATTCAAGAACACTTATAGTACTAAAATTGTGTGTGCCATTAGATAATGCATTAGTCATTAGTTCTTTATGTTTACTTTTCTACAAGATAAGCACATTTTTTTGCTTTCATTTTACTGCACCAATGAAAAATCAGGTAAAGTGTATTTTAAAGATCATGAGGTACTTGGATCAAATAATTTGTTGAATAGCTGTTTCTGTCAGAAGTAAAACAAAAGGTAAAATTTTACCCTGAGACATCATATTATTTACAATATTTGCTAATGTCGTCATATGTAGAATTAAAGTAGTATTATTTTGAATACTTTCTAAATACAATATGATTTGTTAAATTTATCAAATAAATGTAGTATTAGTATAAAAATGTTTCCGTCAGTACTTGACATAGTCAACAGTATATAGTAGTGTAGAAGTCAAATTAGAAAGTAAATAAATTGGTCTATGAATGTGTCTTAGAAGGAAAAGACAAGGTGGCTCCACAAGTACCATGCATCACTATTGAGCAATAGTCATAGCAGTTTCTTTCTTCGGGAAAGGGAGGTTGGTGTTTTCAAAAGTTGTTGAATTTTTTTTGGTTTGTTCAAGACACTGAAAAAGTTGATTCATGTGGAAGGTGTGGGGTAAAAACTGGAAATGCATAGTACCCCTTATCCCATATTAAGCAAATTTTAGGCCTGCAATACAAAACTTTCCATGTCAGCAGAAACAGTAAATCTTAACATCCTGTCAGATCTAGAAGCAGATCGTATTTTGAGATGAGTGAGTTCGTGGGAACATGTGTGATTTGGCTTGTGATTTACAACTTATAGTTCATTAAGAATGTGATTTGCACACTATATTAAGGTTTTAATTACCAGGGTTATCAGTTACAACTTACAAAGAAAAAGAGTAGTATTGTGTACAGCAAAATAAGATGTTTTTAACTATGGAAACTAAAGAAAATTCTTGCAACTATAAGAACTAAGAATTGTTAAACCCTATTCAAATGAATCTGGAGAAAGTATATTGATATAACATGAAAATTAATTTGGGGGCAAGTAGGTAATTTAATGGCTAACAGTAGAAGTTGTGACAAAACCAAGGCATGGGAGGAGGGAGGGGGGTCATATCATATTCGTTTTTGTTCACCTCAGTCAGTCAATATTCATTGTGAATCCAAAATCTGTTCCCCAAATTCCCAAAAAGACCGAAGCAAGCCACTCTCAGCTGTGTGATTTTCATTTTCATTGGTGAACAAGTGATGGAATCAGACCAATGTCTCTCCCATAGGAAACATCCCTCAACTTTGTCCAATACACTTATATCTCTTCTTTTCATCTATCCCAATACTAATATAGTTTCATACACCACTCCACAAGTCACTTTCACTGCTTCTTCCCCTCCCCATTCTTTCTTCAACACTTCTCTACTGTGACTAATTGCATCAAAAATCCAAACTACACAAGTCAAAGCTCCCTTCTAGACCCATCACTGCTGATGGCTCCACCTGCTAGATCCTATCCTCTACATGGACTCAAACTTCCAATCACTGTGCTTTTCATTTTTTTCCTCTCCCTTCTACTTTCCAATTCTGGTAAAAACCCTCCACCACCCTCATACCCTATTTAAGTGAATAACTGTTTCAACCTTCTGTTGGGTAGAGTACTTGCATAATTCCAAATAGCTAGCTCTTTCATACACTCATCATTATGATATATACATAGTTTGCCCTTTTTTGGGTTTGTTTCAAAATTTTAAATTTAATCAGTTTTAAATATTTATCTTTTATTCTTTTTCTGTGCTTGCCATCTCTTTCTCTTTGGTCTAGCTATGCCTTTCTTAGTGCTCTTATATACGAATAGGTTACCCTTTTGAGGTTTAATGAACCGTACTTTTTGTTGTGCAGGAGGGTCACTGATGTTGGACACAAGGGAGGGTTTGGAGCAAAGTAAAACCATGATAGGGTCAAAGCCTCCTGCCTGTGTGAACAAGTGCAAGAGTTGCAGTCCTTGCATGGCTGCCCTGGTCGTTCCAAATCACCAAAAGAGGAAGAAGGGTTTCAAAGTGTCTTCTCGTGGGGATGATGATACTTATTATCTTCTTTCATGGAAATGCAAATGTGGTGATAAGCTTTTTCAACCATAATTCATCTTATTAACTTCTGTATATGTAACCAAAAAAAAAAAGATGAGAGAATCCAACTTCTGCTAGAGCCTTTGTTTGGCTATCTGTCATTTACATGCTAAAAATTAGTGGAGGTGCTAGGTTGAACTTGTTTTCATATCAATCATTCCAAATATAATCCAATTATATATTAATTATTATTACTCTTGGCTTGGAACTCATTGTTTTAAATATGTTTATTTAATTTAATACCAAAATTTAACATTTTATGGTAAGAATGAAAATCCTCACTATTTTGATCACAGTGGTTCTGATGATGTCTGTGAACCTGTAATCTGCAACTTATAAAAAAAAAACATTCAATCCCACTTTTCTTTTTATGTGCCAATATAAATCAAAGTGGTCGTTGTCGTTGATAGGTATTTAGTTTTTCTGCATTCTAATTACAAGCTCACAAACTAAGAACAAGACATGAAAAGAATACAACTGGTAGAAGGTCATATCTCCCTGTCTCATGTCCACACAGTTGACGACCATAATCACAGTACTTTGATATTTTTCATAATACTTAATAACAACCACTAAAAAGTGTATCATATATGCTTATTTGGTTTCTTAATTTATAAATGTTACTAAAATGTTGATTAAGACAAATTAAAATAAGACATTTTTTATAATTTTAGTATTATGCAGACATCAACATAGAAGGAATTTTGTTTGGTGTTGTGTTGTGTCCACCAAGGCGAAAACCGATGGCTGATGCAGTCGGATTCCCTGATTCGCGCACTGAACCACCTGATGATGCAGAGCCTGTTCCTGACCCTCAATAATATGTATCTAATTATTCAGATTTCTTTGTTCTAACTTAAAAAATGATTATTTCATCCCAAAAGCTAAATAAACATATTATTTTAAAAATAAGTTTAGTGAATCAGTTAAATTATATTAATAACAGATTAAATGTAAGGACTTTTATGGTGCAGAGAGAATCAAATCAACACAGTATAGTCAGGTGTGGTAACTTGAAACACCATTAAAGTGCCCCATTGAATAGGGTTTTAATTTAATGCATTCAACACCAAAACCCAAAGGTAAAAGGAATTCCATACTGTACTTTTACATGCCAATTAATTAAAAAGTTCTATGTGTCATTCAATTCAAGATAACTATTACTACCTTCATTTTTTTTATTTATATATAAGAAAAAAAATTTCAGATAAATTAACTTCATTTTTCAATTCACATTCATGAACAATTGTTCATATTTTTTTCATTTTCCAATTTACATTCTTACCCTTTAACCATTTCCACTCCTTTGTTATCTAAGTTGGATGGTCTAGACTACCCAAGCCCAGTTGATGATGCAAATGGAGCCCAATATTTGACCCATTGGGTTGGGTAGTGAGCCCAATAAGCCACCGTATAAGACTACTTAAATCTGAATATGGATTATTCATTTTTGGTTAAACTTGAAATGAAATGCCTCCAAATGACTCTTCTCTCAGTCACCACCGCAAATTCCTCGAAGCTCTTTCTCCTACGCACTCTCTATCCTTCTCACGCTTTCTCCTTCTCTCTCCACCGTCAATTTCAACCACTCTTGTTCTCCTCCGCCGCGCTCCGTCGTCTTCCCTCGTGCTGCGCCGCCTCCCCCGGTCCTCCACTCCCGCCTTCCGACAACGAGTCAAGGCACCTTAAAGGTTTCATCCTTCGAATCCTTTCATGTTTAATTGCATAAGTTAGAATTCTTTCGTGCTTCGGTTTAGATTTATCCATTTATTTATTATATACGAAGTGTATTAACGTTGTTTCATCGCTGGAATTTTCTTTCCCCTTGTGTTCCGTGTCTGAGTAGTTAGTGTAGTAATTGACGCGTCCTTTCGGTTCGAATTGAGAGGGGTAAAAGGTAATGTGAAGTTTAAAGAGGAGTTTAGTTAGGTCCGTGAAATGAAATTGTTTTCTGTTTTCAGGAGCTAGTTTTAATTTTTAATGGAAGATGGATGGTGTTTGGTCACGTGTAATTTCACAGCTAGGGATACGAACAAACTTAGATATTCATGAATTGTTTAAGCTCGACCTGTTAATTGATCAATCAAACTCTTTTTTCTTTCTAGTTCAACAAACAAGCTCAGTAGGCCTGGCAATAGTCGTGTGCAATTCTTTTGTCATGATCTGTGTTCTACAAAATATAAAGTTTTCTACTGTGGATCTTTTGAAGGTATTTGTTGGGGGGATTTGTCAGGGAGTAGTTTTTGTTCTTTTCGTGAATAAATCTTTGTCTTTGACTCACGAAGTTATCTTCAAATTTATCCCAGGTAATAATTTGGAGTTTTGAAAGTGCATAGTTAACCATCTAAATCGTTAGCGAAGAAACTAAAGTAGATAAGATATGCAAATTTGAAATCATCTTTTATCTTCTGTAGCATTGAAATATGTTATAGTTGTATTGTGTTGAGTGATGATCTTTAATCCACAGCATTTTCTAGTCTTGACTCAGGACACACATACTATGTTTGCTTTTCGTTATAGAAGTTTTTTTTCTCTCCTCTTGCACATTCTACTCAATGTTATACTTGCCTTAGAGTTTTAATCGGATAAGATGCTATATATATATAAATATTATTTAAATTTATCATATGCTCAATTTCTCATTTATGTTTTGATTTGGTGCTTATGCTTCTTTAGCAAGGTTTTTGGTATTGACAATACTCTTTGTTTTTTCAGGTGCAGATGTTGGTGCATCCTTATCCAAAATTCAAGACAGAATACAGATCTTCTTTGCTGTTCTTTTCTGGTTGTCTCTATTCTTTTGGGCTTCTGCCTGGGATGGGAGGAATAGACCAAACAAGGGATCAAGATTTAGAAGATAAAATAGTAAGCATTTAATTTGTATATATGGAACATATAATCTTAGTGGGACAGAATTATACAGCAAAAGAAAAATATTATGCTACTGTGTCAGAATAATTACTATTCTCCATAAAGTTTTCTCGTGCTAAGATTACTCCTGTCAGAAGTAGCTTATGAGTAATCACTTTCTCCTTTTCCTTCCAGATGCTTTACCAGGTAACATGTCCATAATTGTCACTGTTTCTCTGCCCTTGTTGGGAGGACAAGTGTTTCCTTTCATATGATGTCTTTCCGTTCCTCCTCAACCATGTTCCATGAAACCCAGAAAGAATGAATGAATGGCAAACTATCATTTTGAAATTTGAGATATTTTCTTTTAAGTTGTTTTCTTGTTTTGCCTGTGCCAGCTGGTATGGTCTGTGGAAAAGGAAGTGCCCTTTTTAGAGTGAACATCATTCTTTTAAGGATGGTTAATCGTCAGTTTAATGTGTTCCAAGGAATTGATATTTTTGCACACACCGTTGCTCCGTGTAGATTACGTTGTTTGCAACCTTTCATTTCATGGGTTTACTTCTCAGGAGCGTTGAACGAATACGACATATTTCGTTTTTTTTTTCTTACCTGACCGTAGCACTGGACGGAAGTGGAGCCGAAATTTGTTGTCGGCACCTAATAGGATCAAAGACGAGCCATACTTAAAAAAAATCAATCTCCATTTTTATAAAAGGCCTCGAGATTTTCTTTCAGGGTTGACGTATATTACTTTGGGTACTGTACATCTATGTGAAATCTCCAAAATATTAAATATATATATATATTTTTTTTAAAAAATCGTGTCAATCAAAATTGTATATATCTTATTAAAATTATTTGTAGTTATAATATTCTTATATTAAAATTGTTATCTCCCATCAGTTTTTATTTACTATTATTAATAAGAACTTAAAAAAACATGTTTAAATTTTGAGAGATAAAAATATTTTGAAAAATGATTAAATGAAATATTTAATGTCTTTGAAATTTTACTTCTTGATAAACGTATTATTGTGGAGTTGTTTCTCTGTTTGTGGAAATGATCTCACATGTTGACACCAGATGTCACCGTCGCCTTTTGTTTTTTGGTGTTTCTCTACTTACCTTAGTTATTTTTTGGTGTTTCAAAGTGCAAATATTTCTATACCATGTACTTCTCACCTGAAGTGTCAATTGTACAATAGTTTTGACGCAACTATAATCAAATGGGTCTGTGCTTTCTACTGATTCTTGTCTTTTAGATGCAAACTTGGTTGAAAGAAATAAAAAGTGATCAAGGTATCCATAATTGTACCAATTCCTAAAGTACTTTAAGGACTTTTATTTTGACTCAACAAATGGAAGGAATTAGTTTTGACATCTGTTCCAAACTTTAATATATTTATATAGTAGTTTTCATATAACAAAAAGATAATAGCAGTTCACCGTTCACGTTGTTTTACCAAGTATAAGGAAGAATTTCACGTGCCCTGTCGCTTCCACTTTCTAGTCTCTAGTTTTAGAAGGTTGCTACATTATTAGCAAACGCCATATAGCAACAAAATATGACCATGGTGCCCAGAAGCAGGTGTTCAAACATGGTTGGTCTCGATAGGTGAAAGCTGAGGCGAGATGGCGATACAAAAGTAATTGGTGTCCGTTCAATTTTGTAAGTTACAGCAAAACAAAAATGGCGACTAAGGTCCCCCCAGTTCGTGTCATGCAATCTACACTTAATACGTGTCGTTACTGCATAGGTTATAGTCTACCACTTGCATTTCCTTTTGCTAAATCTCTAACTCGGGATTGGACAACAGATTCCTCTAATAAGTAATACTTTCTAGTGTTAATTGTTATATAAAGACTTCCTTGTTTCTTACATTCTATTCCATGTCTCGCTCTAAGAGTCCAAATCACTTTGTTTACACTGTTTCTCTTTCCTTTTGCAGTTTAGTACTTTTCTTTACTTTCCAGTTCCTAGCTGGTGGTTTCAACTTGCACCATAGCTATTCTATTTCTGTCCTTGACCCGCTGTCTGCATTGCAAGCTTTCATATTACCCCAACTCATTCATTTTCTTATTGTTTGCCTGAGTTGTGGAAGATGTTACTCAGAAGTTCTTCCGCACCAATTCTAACTTCATTGGTACTCTATTCCAAAGACTCCTCCCCCGAACCAGAACACATTTTTCAGCTACCTAAGACAACATCAGCTTTAAGTCTAAGCCAAATCTTGGTAGAGATAGACCTTAAAAACTCACCAAGTCCTAAGAGAAAAAATCGTGTGCCACTCGGTAATAATGTTCCCAAAAATCAACAGAGTATAAAAATCAAAGAAAGAGATGAAGTTAAAAATTCACAACAAAAGACTTACATGAAAGCACATCCTTCAGTTCAAGAACTATTTTCAAGTTTGGATTTAGATAAGGGAGTCATGGATCATGAAGAGTCTTGTGCAGCGAAGAATGATAGTAGCTTGCAGACTTCGCTGATGGGTAGTGGAATGGGGAGTGATGGTGGTTGGATTTGTGGGGGTTGTAATGGTAGTGGAAAAGGCTCAAATGGTGGACGTGGAAGAGGATGGAGTTCCCATGAAGGAAATGATCGTGGTAGAGATAGGACAGATGCTTATTACCAGAACATGATTGAAGCAAACCCCAGTGATGCTCTTTTGCTGGGAAATTATGCAAAGTTTTTGAAAGAGGTAATTCAATTTGTTTGAGTTGCTGCTTGAGCTTGATAATGTTTTATTTCTCTAAAGATTATGAAAGCAGAAAATGATAATAAATTATCAGGCTGGCTAGATTATGTACTTTGTTGTTGATATAGAAATGCTAGGAAAACTGTATGCTTCATCCGTTTATAGTTTTGCTATTGTATATGCAAACAGGTTTGTGAAGACTATCCTAAAGCAAAAGGGTATCTCGAAAGGGCGATTTTGGCTAATCCTGATGATGGTCATATTCTCTCCCTCTATGCGGAGTTAATATGGCAGACAGAGAAGGATGCTGATCGAGCAGAAGGATATTTTGATCAAGCCATTAGAAGTGCCCCAGATGATTGGTAAAATATATGATCTACAATTCCAAGTTGATTATGGTTTTTGTTCTTTTTATATATTTTTCTATTTGTTTACAGAAATTGAAGCATGTTTTAATCTGTTTTTTGGTAGAACAGCATGCAATCTATATAGAGTTTATAGACTTAAACGAAGTTGGTTCCCCTTTCCTGACTAATGTTATAACTTATAATCTCTTAAATATTCTGATATCCAAGAAAATTGAACATTCTGTTTTATATTCAATTCTCTTTCTGTTTCCCAAATGAAAAAAATTTTTCCCTTCTCTTGTTCATGAAACTAATGTATAAATCTTAATTGTTGGTAGCTATGTGGTAGCTTCATATGCTAATTTTCTTTGGGATGCCGAAGAAGACGAGGAAGATAAAGACAGCTGCCAAAGTAAATCAGATCAGAGCCATACATATCCAACTGAGCTCTTTCATGGAACTAACCATCACCTTCATATAACTGCAGCCCCAAAAGCCTTACCACTGTTTCTTCAGTGAAGGTTAACTTGCATGACAAATAAGTATAGAGTCTCAAACAGTCACTCATGCCCTTTTGGAAGTGATTACTGGGAATGGTTTGTGTAATAGAGATGACTTGGCCACTGTGAATAGCTTAGACCATAACAAGAGAAAGCAGCTAATAAGGCTTCCACAACCAAATGTATATTTTGGGAATGTAATGTTTTGCATGCAGACACTAAGGAGTAAAGTGGTGCAACCCTATATATATTCATATGTCTTTAATAAACTCTTTGATTGCTTCCAGCTATGAAGTTTATAGCCTCAAAAGGCTGATTCAAATGGCTAAAGTGGTGGTTTAACATACCGCAGGTACTTCTTGTTAGGTATATAAAGAGAGGTTTAACCGGGTAGATTTTCATTAATGGGGTAAACTAACAACTATATACATAAATACGACTTCACTTCTTTTCTTACCTAAAACCTTAAGATTACGGGTTTGTATATCTTTTTCCCTTATATACTATTGAACAGTATAAATTTTTGTGACCATATGGATTTCTTTTCTTCATTTCCTCAACCTTGAAACATTGAGACATTACAGTGTTAAAATTACCGTGAAATTAAGAAAAATCATGCTGGTTCAACTTGCTCATTATTTTAACACCAAAGGAAGTGAGAAAGAAAAAGACTAGAGCATCAGCATGGAGCCATAGACAACAACAACAGCAATGGTAGCTGTGCATATATATTCCAACAGATGAGAGTGGGGTTTGAATTACATAAACCAATGGCTCCAAATGTACTGCTAGGGCCTTGAAAGGAGAAACAAATGGCTGTTGTCTTTTTCACATGTCAGAGTCAGTGATAAGGTGGTAAGTGTTTGAGAGTTCGTCTTTTTCAAAGTGCTTGTCATTGTTTATGATGCAGTTGATGGGAAATAGGGTTGCTATAATCTAACCACAACTTGTTTAAATTCAGTGTATGAAGGGTGGCGCATTGCTGAAATTGGAAAAGTTTGCATTCTTGGATTATACTAATCATTAATATCGTATTCTGTCTTATGTTTAAACAAGGATCTTGTTTATCTTCACCTTCATAATCTTACATTGCATTTTTTAAACTAAGATAAATTATATTCTTGGCAGCAGATTAACACCTTCATAATCTTTAAATTTTGAAGAGTTGTTATTTAGTGTCCAAAATAATTCTAAAACTTTGAAATCACAACTAATCTAATTGTGTGTATGAAGGGAGGAGAATGTCTATATTGTGTGTATTTTTTTATTATATTAGTTAAAATCAAATAATTCGTATCATAGTTGAAAAATAATTACTTAATACTCTATTTGATTGCAAGAAAAAAAATGGGATAGTTAAAAATAGGAATTAATAAAATGAAAACAAATAAACTATAGAGTGAATAATTGAGTTGTTTGATTGAATAAAAGTGAAATTAAAAAGTAGTTTCTCCATTTAATATGTTTTTTTTTAGTTGCATGGAATTTTTATAAATAGTTGATAACCTTTTATGAATTTTTATGAATTCATGTGGTTATGAAGATGGTGAACTTAAATAGTTGATAACCTTTTTAAAGTGTCATGACAAGGTGTCATAGTTTTTAGAATGTGACTTCTCAAACTCTTCCTGGTCAAAATGTTTGTTCTTAATTGATGAATATGCTATGATAGGTTTCAATATAAAAAAATTATGAAATTATGTAGACATTCAGAAGTTTTTACGGGGAAGAAATATTTATGGAGGTGTTTAAAAAATTAATGTTTTGTTAAAATTATGTAGAACGAATGGAGTTGAATAAGGTGCTTAACACCAATTCACTATATGAGATCAATTCCCTCGTTCATTTTCTTTCAAATATGTTATTTTTTATATTTAAATTTAATATTTAATTATATTTTTTATTTTAAATAAAAAAATAACTATAATTTTAATTATTATTTATATTTAAATATAATATTTAATAATATTTATTTATTATTATAAAATTAATAAATAATTAAATTTACATATTTTTTAAAAGTGGATGATTGAATTAATAAACTTAAAAATACAAAAATTAAAATAATTTTTGAAAAAAAAATAAAAATATATTTAAGTTAAAGATTAAAAGAATTATTGAAAGTTAAAAATATATAAAGAAGGAGTACATTCACATAAGTTGGAAAAGAAAATATAAAAATACTAAAATTCATATTTATAATTTAAGATATTATAATTCCATTAAAACATATATGAAAATAATGAAAAAAAATTTGTTAAATAAATTTTTATTTGTAAAAATTTAATATGAATTTTTTTAAAGCACAATTATGATCCAATATGGATAATCGTCAATCAATTGATAAAAGTTGTTCATTTTCTTTAAATCAATAAGAAGTATAAATTAGAAAAATTTAAAGATTTATATATAAAAGAAATCGTTAAATTGTATGAAATTCATATAAGTATAGAGTCGTAAAAAGATTTTAAGTTTACGTCAAAGTTTTAAGAAAATTTACAAAAAACATTGAGGATCAAGTTAAAACTTAATTTTTTTTATCAACCTCAAACTAACGAGTAAATAATGAGAATGTTATGAAGTTGTGTGATGGAATAACAAGGAACTTGGAACGAATGTTCAACAACAATCTTCACTTTAGTATAAAGATGACACACCACATGAAGATAATCAAAGAAAAGACTAAAGTTTCACAAGACAAACTGAAGATGATAAGTAGAGGAAGCTTATGGAGTTTTAAGTATAAGACCATGTAAGAAAGCTAAATAGGGATGAATAGAGGGAGATCAAGAAGGAAGAAAAGCAATGGAAGGAACAATAAAGGAGGTAACAAATATATATACATTGAAAAGAGAGTAAAGATGAGAAAAATAAATAACAGAATACAACAAAGAATATGTCAGTAGTGCAACTGATATGATTATAGTAGCAGAAGACAATGTTTACATAATAGGGGTAACACTTTTGTTTAATATGCCCCGGTAAACTCATGGTGGGAAGCATGGAGACCATGAGTTTATGTCTGAATTCCATGAATTTAGAACTAGAAATGATTTTTGTAAGTATATCAGCAACTTGGTATTGAGAGGGAAGATGCACAAGTCGAACAGTTTTCTTTTGTATCCAACTACAATAAATTAATTAATTATGTACGAAATTTTATATACAGATAAAAATCGGTAGGTAATTATAATATTACTGATTTTACATACAGAATAAATCGGTAGGTAATTATAATATTAATTATTGATTTTACATACAGTATAAAACGATAGGTAATTATAATATTATCTATTGATTTTACCTACAGAATAAATCGGTAAGTAATTATAATATACATACCAAATAAAATAGTAGATAATTATAATATAATTATTTTTATTCTTATTATATTCATAATTTTTATTTTAATAAAATAAATTATTTAATAATAATAATATAATATTATTCATAATATTATTATTATTATTATATATTATTATTATTATTATTTATATTTGAAAAATGGGAAAGAATTTGCTTTTAAAGCCCTAAGCCTCTCTTTCTTTTCGTTCTTCTCCCTCTTCCATTTCATTTCCCTCCTCTACCTCTGTTTCGTCTCTCTCTCGTGAGTTCAGGGATTCAGCATTCAAGAACTCCCTCCCAGCCATCCTATCTTGCTTGTGTAAAAATAGCTTTCAGGCCAGTACTCTTTCTCTCCTGGAAGGCAGGAGCAAAGCCTAATGATTCACCTGTTTGCTAAATATTTGTTTGCTACCCACACTCTGTAACCACAATAGGGCTCTGGAGTTCATACCACCTGGCAGTTCATCAGAAGTCTGGAAGGCGGCGCCTAAACTAGTTGGACTTGCTTGAATCGATACACTTATCGGACTTCGATACGTTTACCGAACTTCTATGTCTATTCAATTGATTTTGTTGCAGACTCTTCCCCCAGCCGAGTAGTGGAGCTTGACCCTCCCCCTACGCCGATTGAGATCTTTCCTTGTGCGGTACAGGTAAATTTGGCTATCGCTCATTACTTGGTATAATCCCTTCGGTGAGGAGTGGTATGTATTATACCTAACGAAAACCTCTCTTTTTTTATTTTAAAATAAATTTTTTTGAAAGTGTTCAATGCGATGCTTGGTTTTGTATATTTTTTTTCAGAAAAACAAAGTCGAGTCACTGCACTTATAATCCCCCGAGTTATTGGCAATATCATACTTGAAGTGTAATATATGTTCACCCTTAAAAAAATGCTCACTCAACTCCTTGCTTGATGTTCCTACCACATTACCACGCAACATGTATATAGAATTGTGCTTTTAAGGATTACTTTTTCACATTCTAGGAGAAGTATATAACTTGCCAGATAGAGAAATGAGAATCGAAGAGGGAGTAAACAATAGATATTATGGATGATGTATGATAGTAATTAGTAAAAGTTTGATGTAAGAATTATGTTGTGAAAAAATAAATGTATATTTTTTCTTATTACATGGTAAATAGAGAGAGACTAGCTCCATTTTAACATAAAAGTGTATATATGTAATAGTATTTTAATTTTTTATATATAGATATACATAGAGATAGAGACAGAGATAGATAGATATAGGTCAGTAAGAGAGAGAAGTATAAGAGAAAATACAAAGAAAAATCTGTATGTCTTTTACATAGGAAATTTTCAGTATGTATTTTACCTAATGTTTTGTATGTAATTACCTACGAAATTTTCAGTAGGTACTTTACTTACGAAATATTTAGCATGTACTTTACCTACGGAATTTTCAGCACGTAATTTACCTATTGATTAATCAGTAGGTATTTCATTAGATTACCTACGGAAAAATATTGTAGATATTTACCTATAACTAAGTCTGTATGTATCGTTAGCTACGAAGGTTTTACCTACGGATTTGTTATCGTAGGAAATCCGTAGATAATAATACATTACTTACGGATTTATTGTATTTCCTACCGATTTTATCTGTAGATAATTAATTTATTCTGTGTAGTGAATCCCGAACAAAGTGAAGATCCAATTTGAAATTTTTATGCGAGAGTGAAAGACCGGATCAGAAGTAAGGAAAATTGCACTGAGATTATCATTAAAGATTTTGGGAACTTTGATCGATATGCAAAGTTCAGTGAAGAGTGAATGTAGCCACTTAATTTCACTGATAACAGCATTGATACTCCTATACTCAGCTTTAGTGTTACTATGGGAAACCACCTTCTGCTTCTTTGAGCACCAAGACACGATATTAGGACCTAGATATACACTGTATCCATTGTTAACTTCCTATCATCAACGTTTGATCCCCAGGCAAAATCACAGAAAGCAGTAGGTGGAGTTGTTGACATTGTTTCAAACATCATAAACCATGTTGCACTGTACCATTCAAGTAGCACAAGATACATTTTACAGCACGCTAGGGATGTTGTCGAGGATTATGCATGTATTAACATACTTTATTTACACTATAAGTTAATTCTAGTCATGTTATAGTTATGTATTGAAGAGCATCAACCGTTGATCAATATAAGAGAGGATCATCTAAACTAGTGGAACCATTAACTGTGAGTTTCAACAAAGAAATCATGGGGGTTGGTTGAGGCTTTGCATCAAGCATGTTAATTTTGCATAGGATGTCATGTATATGTTTGGATTGAGAAATATAAAGATCACCTTTGTTGATGTTATTAAGACAAAGATTGAAATGGTAATTAAAAGAAAGAGTTATGAGTGAAAATTTATATTACCTAAATGACAGAATTTGTGAAATTAAGAAAAAAGTGTTATTTAAAATTATAAAGATACATTGTGACCATAATATTTGGATATTTGATAGGGAATTAGAGGTGGTGAAATCACCCAATCTTGATGTACAAAATATGTTTAGGAACTTTCATAAGTCTCACTGCATTATTGACTAACACTATAATTATACTTTTTAACAAAGGAATTTGTGCATAAACATTGTATTTATAGTGTATTATCAATTAGTGATTATTCCGCATTAACATAAGACTAACATAATTGGGAAGGTCTATTAGTAGTGCATTTGAAACCTAATGATACTCAATTAATGGAAAAAGTCGACTAAGGAAGGTAGCGTACACGGGTACTTGGGATTGAGTAGAGCATAAGTTCAATAACCAGGTTTGGAAAAGGGAATGAGAATCTCGTTTAGCAAGAGGCTTGGTTTTTTATCTTTTTACATTTCCACTTATGCTCCTTTGGTTAGTACTCCAAATTGGATTTCTTTCTTGTTGGTTCAAAGTAATGCTCCTTTAATTTAGCTATGACGTACATTCTTTCTTTGGTAAAAGTGCTCATGCAGCTTATAATCTAAGGGAAGCCTTCCCCTCCAAGTTGTTTCAAAGTAAAAAGCATCTGTGAATAAATGATGGTTAAGCTGCATCGGTGCGGTCGGTATCGCCCGATACTTGTGAGGTAGTGATAGAACCATAAATTAACATTTCTAAATTGACTAATAACCTTATTTGAGCATTTACAAATAGATAAATAAGCTAAATTTCCATAAAACATATGCTGTAACACATTGCGAGGATAAAGGTGAACAGTATGATAAAAACAGTGTATTCCCAGCTTGATGACTGCTTCGTTCTTCGACTATATCTCTCGACTCAGTGCACCTAAAATCATAATTCCTGATGCAGGTTAAAATAGACATCTGAGGCTTTCATTAGCAACTAGAACCACATGATTTGGTGAAGAAATGGATTTTTTCCGGGTAGACAAAGTCAGGTCAACTGCAAAACACAAAGACAGAGAAGTCAACCTCAAAGAAAGTGAGCTCCAGGATGCTATGAGGCCCCAAAAATCACCAAATTTGTCCCAAATGAAAGAGGATCCGCAGGGCTTCAATTCAGATTTTGAATGACACAATTCGGACCAGAAATGGATTTTTGGCAAGCAGAACAAGTGGGCTCGACAATAGCAGCCTTCAACTAAAACACGCGAAGAACCTACTTCAGGAATTGAGGCCCACTGGACTCGTCTAGGCCCCTAAAATCATGAAATTTGTCTCAAATGAAAATAGACTCGTATATCTTAATTTAGAAACCGAATCGCTTAATTTGGTGGAGAATCGAGCAAACTGTACACACTCTAAGTTCACCAATGTGCAGCTCAACATGAAAAACGTGATCTGGGCCAATTCATGCAAGGGCCCATCCATTAAGCTGAGTTTGCATGAATTATAAATAAAGGTAGCTTCTGTGTAATGGGAGTAGAAAAAGCATAGAGAATTTTTTAGCATCAGAGATTACGTATAGATTCGTGTTTCCAGTTCTCAGTTTCATAACAATGTATTCATTAGTTTTGTTGATATTCGAAGTAGTTGATAGTGTTTGCACTTCGTTCAAGTAAGTTCCTTGTAACTCCCTTCGTTTCTTTTCTTCTCTCGCTTCACACTCAACACTTCACCGAACATCTACATTTCTGTACTTTCGCATTTTTCATTCGATCCACACTTTCGCATCACAATTCACATCCCCATTACAGGTTTGATAGTTTCCTTCTTCGCAACATTAGTTCTTGTAGTTTAATGAAGTAGTTCTGTAGTTGTTTACATTTTCAGAAGTTGTTAAAGAATCAAGAATCAGTGAATAATAATCTCTTGATATCTTTGTGGAATCTTGAAACAATCGAATGTCTTTCGATGGTGTGAACCAGTTTCAAGAACTCTGCAAGATTCAGCATTGTTAAAGCTGGTTCTGATTCCTTAAGAACCCATACCTGATCCGTATCTGTTTTCATTTCCTATGGCAATTCACTTCTATTCAAGATCTAGTTTAGCATCTGTAGTACAATATCTAGCTTAATCGTGTTGTTTCCATTTTAGAATTTAGTTTACTATGTTCTGTGCTGATCCAATTCGGTCATTTTGATTCTGCTTTTTGAATTCATGTTAGTTTTATCATTACACTGTTTTTGTCTTAGCATGCAACGTTAGTTCAGGTTCAATCTGTAGGCATCAGTCAATAAGCTCTAGTTTTGTTAGAAAAATGAAGCTCACTGCATTGTTCTCAATTCTTAGGTTAGCCAATTAAGTTTTGCATCACTCTAGCTAGTTACCATTTACATTGCATGGTACTGTTTACACTGCATGGTACTATTCATCTGCATAATTTCATTTCGCACTGTATTTAGATTTTGAACCTGTCTAAGCTGTTTCAAACGCATTTCGTTTCATTTGCCATTACTCAAACATTTCAATTTTAACTGCTAGCTTAGAAGCCCCCCCTTCCTACATCGGATTCCATATACTTCATTTTCACACCACTACACTTACCTTTCAATTGCATCATTCACAGTCCATAAAATTATAAAATTAAAAAAACAGCGTAGAATCACATCATTCTCATCCCCACATCTAGCATTTTCATTCATCAACACCGAATCAACTACACCATCCTAATTTGCTCCACGGATTGACACTCCAGGGTCCTCTCCTATACTGCATTAGAGGGGATGTAGGAAAATTGTTTGACAAAAAACCACACGCTACAGTGGCTTAATCAGGTAGAAGAATCCTTAAATAGAAGATCGAACTTGTGGAAAGTCTTTTTTTAGTACTTGTTAGTGTCTCTTCCCCTTGAGTTCACGATGACCCCCGCTTCTTTTTCAGCTTCTTCCAGATTGATCAAGCCTCGAATCGAATCTTGGATCAACACCCTTTTTCGCTTAACCCATGCGTTCATAGTCGATTCAACTTAAACCAATGTCACATGTCTTGTGAGCATTCAACCATGATTTTCTTTTGTTCACATCAGATCTTTCCTAATAACTAAGGCAATAAAATTTGATTCATTAATAAATTACCTCATATCTTTCCCTCTATGTGGGATGATATGAAATAGAGTAGTCGCCAATTGGCATACGAAACCGAGAAGGAACTTACTTTCATAGACAAGAGCTGGCCTTGGCTCAATGACCAGATATTTAAGATTATTAGCCATAGAAAGTAGTTAAAGTGAATGAGAATAGTCGAATGCCCTATGGAGTAAAGGGAAGCGGCTTGAGTTCTGAGACGAAGATAAGGCTTCCGGACATATGGAAGAAGGAGGCACCGTAGATGAGGAGATCCAATTGTGCTTGCTGCCTATCCACTTGGCGAGTAAGAGGCTTTGTGCAAAAGTGGATTTTCAACCTTCTGCCTTTACTTGCTTCATCTGCAGATTTAACTTCGGAAGTGACTACTCTAGCCAATGCACATGCTTTCCTTCCTAAATGCAATTAGGCTTCTTGCGTTGATCACATAGCTTCTTCTGTAGTGCATGTATTTAGTGTCTCCTATCTTGTCCTATCACAAAGTTATGTACATAGGGTGCACATAGAAAGCTTATAGTGCTCTTCTTTGATTGATTGTAATTGAGTTGACTGACTCGGGAACTTTCCCTTACCTTAGGGTGAATGCACGATGTTAGCATCTTTTAGTTCTTTTTTTTTAGTTGTTTAGCCTATAACCATGTTGTTAAAGCTGTTAGCACGTAGTTTGTCTAATATACCTCTAAGAGCGATGAATAGGTGTAGTAAGATAAGATGTAAGTAGGCATATCTATGTTTGGGCATTGAACATGGTAGCTATAATGAGGGGAAAGATCTATAGCAAAGATCGGTAAGCTCGCTTCTCACATTCCATTTGATGCTTTCCATCCTTCTTTCTTTGCTTGATGCACCGCTCGGTGTGCTCAGATGGTTCTGCTTCATGCTCGTCGACTTTGAGTTCGGGTTTCAATAAGTGTCATGATCATAAGATCATTCCAACGAACCAAATATCTCCATGTTATGAGAAATTGATTAGATCCAACTTTCTGGCAGTTACAAAAGAACATCTTCATTAGGATGTTGTTAGTGAAGAAAAATAAGTAAACTTTCATTCCTAGTTCTAAGGGAAGAGAGCCCTAGTAAAATAAACTAAGGACACGAAGTAAGGTATGGTGGGAGCCAACTACTTTCACTTGTTAGGAGTAGAATAGAAAAGAAAGAATGAATCCAATAAGGAGAGGCCTATGGATGACTGAGCCACTCTTATAGTACTCCTTACCTCACCCCCTTCTCACTCACTCACTCATTTAAAGGGAGAAGTTGCTGAAGCAAGTCTAAAGGCCAAAGAGTGATATTTGAACGTTACTACGCATCCTTATTAATTTAAGATCAAATGATAGGTATAGTGTAAGATAGGTTTGTTTGGGTATAATAAGACTTGAACCTATGACCATTAGGTTAAAAGCCTAATGCTTTACCAATTGAGTTATACACCCCTTAAAATATAGATAGATAGTAATATAGTAGAAAATAAAGATTGGTACAAAAAAGAGGATGGCCCCTCTTCTCATCATATTAAAGGGGCGCAACTCTATATGAGGCTCGTACTGTGCAACAAGTGAAGAAGGGCATGTGTTAGCACTCCTACAAGAAAACGACCTTACTCAACAAGTGCACCTTTATTAGTAAGTTGTTTCCACTCATTGAAGATTCTATCTATAAAAGAAGGTCAACAGGGGATACTCAAGTTGCTCTCACTGATACCATCTACGAGAAGGTCAGGTCGTCTTTCTTTACTTTTTGGTCGTCATATAGTTCACCTTAAAGCCTTAAAGACGGACAAAGGGAGGAGTGGTTATCTATGTAATTATGGTCTTTGCTGGTCGTTGTTCTGATCGAGCACTCTCTTTTCTTTGCTTTGTCTAATAGAGTCTTATCAAATAAGATTGACTTCTAACTAACTCGGAAAGGGTTGTGAAGTTGGACCAGGTATGAAGAATTAATCTATATCTGTGTATAGTATGGAAGTTGTTGGTTGGCAGCCGCTCAATTGTTCGAGCGCAATACAATGGTGGTTGGTTTCAATTTGACAAGGGTAGAATGCCTGATCGAAGGTCTAGTACAGTAGGTAGCAGGCATGTTCGTTTTGGCTCTCGAGTGAGAATGAGAAATAGGTACTACACCATTCTTGCTGCTATGTACGTGAACCTTAACTTGAGATATTCATCCAATGGAACCCAAACTCAATGGAGGACCACAAGCTTGGGGCTTGACGAAATAGAAGAGATAAACATTAAGAAAATTACTTACTTATTGGGTTGGGGTTAGTAGTGAAAGAAAGAGCCCAAAAATCATTTCTTCATTCATATTCATAGCTTTAGTACCAACAACAACTTCCTCCACCGCATCTTTTGGATTATTGACCTTCCTCTTAAAACACAAGAATGAACCATAATGTCTTATATTGTGTTCTATATGATCAATCAAACTAGCCAGACTAACCGAATGATTGAGATTAAACAGATAGTCAAGGGTGTGAACAAGTAGGCACTTTAGGGTGTGCTCGCCAAACTCAATCAACAACAATTGGTCATTATCAGATAGTATACATCTTAGTTGATTTTGTTCGGCGGTAGAAAGCTCTGAGGCTCCGAATTCTAGCCTACCATTTCTTTGAGCATAAATTGTCATTCTATTGGGATGCTTTTTATGCATAGATGCTTACCGCGAAGGAATTCTTTGGCACTTGGCATGTTAGTTTTAGTTAATATTTCCATGATGTTAGGACATGCCTTATACATACTCTCTTCAAAGAAGTTCAAAGTAAGATCCTCAATCTGTCTCTAAAGCAATTTTAATGAATTATCATCCATCTAAGAATGTTTATGCCTATCAAGAAAAGTAAACACATTATCCTTATATTTTCACAAATTCAGATTTAGGGACTTTGATAATTCTAGTATTATAATCAACACATTCCTCACAACTTAACTCAACATGATTTTCAAATTCATTTTGTATAGTATCCTCCTATATTTCATTTAAAACCTCTTCTAAAAAAGATTCAATGTTGGCTCGAATATCGTCATTATGGGCTTCGGGAGTATCAAAGGTTTTAGCAAAGTGCAAAATTTAGGTAGAAATGGTTCGAGAGCGCAACTTAGGAATTTAAAAACACAAATGTTGTGTCAACATTCTCCTAGTATTAACAATATTCATAGTATATTGGTTTAATAGCCAAGTAAATATCAGGACTTTTGGCACTTAAGATATTTCTGTCATGTTGACACATGTCTGTTCTGGTAGTAACTCGTACCATACATTGATTATCATAGGACCCCATCAACCATGACATGGGTACAAGCTAGATAACATTGAATGCAAAGACTCTCAATAGAGAAGGAGAAAAGGGGCTAATATCCCTACCTATATGGAGTAGGGTCGCGAACACCTATTTATCTTAAAGGTAGATGATATTTGATATTATCCTTTTAAATTATCTTGTGCATGATTTATGAATGTTTTGATGTATAATTCATATTATTTAAAAAGAAGGTGGATAGGATGAAGCTTACCTCTTCACCTTAAATTTTCAAGAGAAATATATAAACTAATATAAGAAAGATTAAACTAGTAAAAAATCACTATAAGTGTATGAAATATATTATGGATTGAATTGATATGGTCTATTTAATTACATAGAAATGAGGTATTATTTCGAAATGAAAAGATAAGTGCATAAAATTTTTTTTAGTCTAATTCAAATCAAAATTAGTTGTAGATTATTAATAGAGTAAACAATAATTTTAAAATTTTTGTTCAATGATATATAAATAATTTATTATATGTAGGGTAAATTAAATAATTGAATAATATGTATTAAAGGAAAAAAAAAAGTTATTATAAATATATATTAAGAAGATAATAATATAAAAATGTTATATAATAATTAAAAATGTAAGAAATATAACTATTATGTAATACTTAGTTATATATAATACTATTTAATATAACAAACATATTTAGAAGAAATATTTAATGATATAAATATTTTTTATAATATACTATTTCTCTTAATACGAAATATAAAGATTAATACGTAATATATGTAAAGAGGAAAAAAAAAACCTAAAAAATTTTATATTTTTGTTTTCTAATTTTTAAACCATAATTTAATCAACGTATCCATTTAATATACATAAAAAAATAAAAATAAAAATAATAATAATAATAAAGGATAAAAATATTTCTCTCTACTACTTTTCAAGTAATTGAAGAAATGAAGTCATTTTAATAAAAAAATTTCTATACTAAAAATATATAAACAATTTTAAATAGTTAGAAAATAACCCATTCAAATTGAACTACTACTTGTAATTTTATATTTTACTTTTTTTTAATGTATAAATATAAATATTTATAATAATTAAGTTCCATTTTAATTTTTTTTAGAATAATATTATAAATACTAAACAATTATACATATATATATATATATATATATATATTACTTAGTTGGTTTAAAAGACTTCTCTATCGAAAAATATACATTTTGATCAAAACTTTTAATTTGTTTTTATAAATGTAGTAAAGTTAATTATAATTTAAAATTTAATTAAATAATTTTTTTATTTTTTAATAACTTTTTAAAATTTTATTTTCATTAAAAAATATTTAGATTAATTAAATTTCATATATATATATATATATTCTAATTTTTATATAAATGAGAGAGTTTATTTTATGAATTATGAGTTTCATAATTTTTTCTAGTTCGAAAATATAAACATACATTTTAATGTTTTTTTAATAAAATCAAATTAATACTCCATTTAATTTTAAATATATATTTATTTTTTTTATATTTTAAATAAAATAATAATATATTTTTATTTAAAAAGAACATATTTATATAAAAAAATATTATTATAAAATATAAAATTCAATTAATTTCTTATAAAAAAAATAAATGATTTTTTATTTTAAATATATTCTTAAACCATAATCACATATTAAGAGACCGATTTATATAATAAGGACAATCTATACTACAAAGAATTTATTCTCAATCTCCATAATATGCAAAAGTTCATCAGGTCAACGACAATATTAAAATTAATCTTTTACACAATGAACAAGGATAACCCATTTTAAGAAAAAAAAAATATATCACACTAATTTCAAATTTACTTTCTTTATACTATTAATAAAATAATAATAGTATTCTTTCTTTATTTATTTTTACATTTATACTTGTATTAAAATTATATATAATTATAATAATAAGCATGATGCTTGTGAGTAAAATAAACTATATCTAATTATTTCTTGTAAGTAAATTAGTTAAGGTCTGTTTGTAAGAAAATTTATTTAAATATTTATAAACAAAATAAAATAATATTTTATGAATTAAAAATGGCTGAAGAATAAATTATAATCGAGTCTTGTGAAACGTTTTGAAGAGAATATTATATATACATAATTAATTTTATAACAACATTTTTTATATTAATTTTTAAAATTGCAATTAAGATATTTACGTTTATGTTTAACTTAACTTGACTACCTTAAAGTAGTAGTTTGATAAATAAATAAAAAGAAAAAAAAGGAGATAATAGAGAAGGTTTGAAAAAATTTGAATTTAAAATTTGAATAAGGAATGGTCGGTGGGTTTCGGATTCGAAATAAACATTGTTAAAGGTTATGAACACGGAACAGAGCGTTATCCAGATTTGTTATTATTTAACTAAAAAGAAAAACGCATAAAAAGAAAGAAAGTGTTCAAAACTTGGAATTTAAATTTCAATGTGATTGGTCGGTGAGTTTCGGACTCGAACCACACCTTTAAATCTGGTTAACCCAGAAGAGAAGAGAAGAGAAGGTTATCCACAAACACAAACTTTTCACGTGTAAGCGACACCTACCTCTTCATGTTCCAATCTTTCATGTTCCGAACCCCACAAATTCAAATTTCAACTGTTACCACCCCTTAATTAACCTTTTTCTCTAAGTTTTACCACACTGTTTAACCTTTTCAAACCGAATAAATATTAGTAAAATATGATTTTATATTTGAATTAAATGAAAAGTAGTTTCTTTTGAAAAACAATAAATGTTCCTCCTTTAATTCACGCATAAAAATGTGTACTTTACGTTGAATTTGGAAAATATACTTGGTCTGATTTATGAGACACAGGATTCGATGACCAGTTTGTGCTTCTGCAAGTGAGACACGTGTCAATACTGTGAAGGTAAAGAAGATTAAATGTTGGGAATGGATAAGAGAAAATTAAATAATAATTGAATGAAATGGGGTTTATTATGGGGGATTTTGATTGGAGGGTGAGGGAAGGAGGTTTGGAGGGGTGGGTGAGTTTAGGAAAGCCCAATCTGGAATTGAATTTGGTGACAGTTTGAGAGAGAAAGGGGGCAGAGAGAACCATATCCTAATTCGACGCTTTATGCACTCTTTTTATTTTAATTTATTTTTTTGTTTTGTTTTGTTGCAATTGGGATAGCAGAGCATAGCAGGTAGTTGCAAAGTTAGTGTGGGTAGCGGAATGGAGAGCGAACCGCAAAGTGCAGGCAAAGATGAGGTCTTATCGGTCGAGCTTTCAGCTCCTTCTGCTTGGAAGAAACTGGTCTCTTCTCATTCTTCTCTCTCTCTATTTCAATTTCATCTTCATTCTTGTCACTCCATGTTTTTAGCTCTATTTTTTCTTTTCTCAAACAAATTTGTGTATGTTTCCAATTTCCCTGGTTTCTGGTCGTTACCGATGCTATAGTTTCTTATTACATGTTTATGTATATGTTTTAGTTTAAATGGTTGGACAAATTCGGTGCTAATTTTTGTTTGAAGGGTTTTTCGGAAACGGAGCACCTTGTGATAATGGTACCTTTTCTGAAAAAGAAAAGAATCATGGTTTTAATGTTTTTGCAGTGTTAACGGTTTGAAGAATTGGGTGTGAATTTTGTATTCTAGGGTTTTTCGGAAAGGAATGACCTTGTAGTAATGGTACCTGTGTAAATGTTTTTGTAAAGAGAAAGTCTGTTTTTTTTCTAGTATAAATGTTTGGAAGAATTTGGTGCTAAATTTTGTTTCTTGGGTTTTCCGGAAAGGGGTTACCTTGTAATAATTGTACCTGTGTTTGTTGCAGAGAAAAAAAATCTGGTGTTTTAATTTTTTTAATGTTTGGATTTGGATGAATTCGGTGTGAAATTTTGGTTCTAGAGTTTTCCGCAAAGGACTTGTAATAACGGTATCTATTTTATTTAAATCAAATTATGCTTTTAATTTTTTTGTAGTGAATGTTTGGAAGAATTCGGTGCTTCAATGGGTTTTTAGGGTTTTCCCAAAGGGCTAACCTTTTAACAACAGTCCTTTGTTTTTTTTTTATAAAAATTCTGGTGGTTCTATTTGTAATTTCATTATGGTAACAGTGTTCAGTTCCTATTTCGTGGCGAAAGTTGTTTGCCTCAGTTTTTTTTTTTTCTTTTTAATTTTAATGCCTTTGAACTCTGCTCCTTGTTTTCATTATAATCCCTGTGCAAATTTCCTGAAAATACTAGAATATTCTGGGCATTTCTCTGTAAAAAGTTGAAGACAATGGCTGTTTTTATCTAGTATCATGTCATGTTGTCTTTATATATGTGTTTTTGCTAACTAGTGTCAAGGCTTTTGAGTTCTTCAGTGTGTTAAGTGATTGAGAAAATTTTGGTGTGGGATTCTATTCCATTGCTGAACCATTCCTGATTAAATTCATAGATTTGTTTGTCTTTCTGGATTCTGCAATTCAATTTCCCTATCTAAGAAATATTACAAAAAATATGCTTTGGAAACTCTTCAACTTAGGAACTATATTGATTGATTTGTTTAGATCCTTTTGTAAACTGAAGCTACTAATAAAAGGTGAATTTTGGAGGTAAATATTAATAGCGTGTTTGGAATCTCATTGGTAATGCATATATACTATTTTCACTCCAAAATAACTGCAGTTTTAGCCATGTGAAAATGTTCCAAATTGATGGATGTTGTTCTTCCATTCTATTGCTGTTTCTTATTCAAAGTAATGTTATTTCAGTAAAATTGTTTCAAAAGTAGTATATTTATTGTTCTTAATAACTGAGTTCAGTTTTCCATAGAGTTGTTTTCTCTATTGTATATGGTTCTTGAACCTTATCAGTAACAAGGCTGTGAAATTGATAAACTTTACTGATATAGTGGGGTTGCTTGGAATATTTGTACTGTATAGAAATTGTTTGTGATGCTTACTTTAGTTCTGCCCTGCAGTTCTTCCCTAAGAAAGTAGGAACACCAAGGAAAAGTGAGATTGTATTCATAGCTCCTACTGGGGAAGAGATCACTTCCAAAAAGCAATTGGAGCAGTACCTAAAGGCACATCCTGGGAATCCTGCAATCTCGGAGTTTGACTGGGGAACTGGTGAGACCCCTAGGCGATCAGCAAGGATTAGCGAGAAGGTCAAATCGACTCCACCAGCAGAGACTGAGCCTCCAAGGAAACGATCCCGGAAATCATCAGGTTCAAAGAAGGATAACAAAGAAAACGAACCCGCTGCTGAAGAATCCAAGCCAGATCCTGATGAAACTGATAACAACAATGAAACAAAGACTGATATAGAGGAGATTCATAACAGTAATGCTGAAGTGCTAAACGCTGAAGAAGCATTGTTAGCAGATTCAGGGGAGAAATTTGCTGGGGATGCTTTGAACACTGAGGAGGTCACTGAAAAAACCCAACAGGAGGAGGTCTCTGAAAAGCCCCAGGAGCCGGAGGTCTCTGAAAAGCCCCAGGAGCCTGAGGTCTCTGAAAAGCCCCAGGAGCCTGAGGTCCCTGAAAAGCCCCAGGAGCCTGAGGTCCCTGAAAAGCCCCAAGAGGAGGAGGCACCGATTGCATCAGGAAAAGAAAATGGCACAGTTGATGACAGTAAGCAAGACATAGCAGATACTGTGATTCCTGAGGCTAATGGAGGAGCTGAGAAAGTGAACCTGAACCCCCCAAATGTTGAAGAGATCAACAATACAAAAGAAATCCCAGTAAGTGATGGAAAAAGCAGCATTCAATCCGAGGAGCAGCAAGTAAATAAAATGGTTGACAATGGCCAAGTTATTTGGAGCTGTGCTCAGTGAAAGTCCTTTAGTATTGTTCTTCTTCAACTTGTAGTGTAAGCTGCTTAAATGTATCTTACTAATATAGGTGGTGACTTTTATAATGTTATTCAAGTTCCTGTAGTTGTTTTGTGACCTCCTGGATGATTGTAGTTTTGTACTATGTCTTCAGATTTGGTTGTATTTAGGATGAACATCAAACGCTTGTCACTCTTAGACTAGATCTTTTGGGTTTCCATAGCGCAGTAGTTATGAACAATCAATGTAGACTTTTGGCACACATTTGTGTTAGGAATTAATTGTTTTTAACTACCCCATTTCTTCACCTGTTTTCAGTAATCTTTTTCAGCTACTGTTAGAAAGGGAAAATATGATATTTTGGTTTTGTTTTAGCAAGTTGCGTTCTTTGTTTTGCAGTCAACAATTATTATTAAAGTAGCCACGTGCTTGACGTGGATAAAATGATAAACTTTTGGTAATATAAAAATCAAGAACCTTGAATTGCTTGTCTTATTCGTTTTGATATTTATTAGAAAAAAGGCATATATTTGATAATGATAGTTTTAGATATTTTTAATGTTTTACTTATTTTTTATATAAAATAGTTTACGTATTATAATGAATAATATTTTATTACATGTATTATGTCTGAAATATTCATGTCAGTGTGTTTGTTATCTACATCTGAACCTCCAGGAGTCTTGGGAATCTAAATTATCTACTGCATTTATAGTATGTTTTCTACTCAAATAAAGGATGGAATTGCATGTCCCTAAGCTCTAACACATGAGCTATCAACCCAATGGATAAAATTGTGATTGGTCAGGCCATTTTAATTTTCATTAAACTAATTAGTTTATTTTATCTATGTAAAACTTGAATCAAAAGAATGATCATTGATTTAGTTAATGGATTAATGATTTTTCAGTAAGTATCTCAAACTTTTCACACGATTATTTATTTTTCAATCACTATTAGCGTTTAAGGTTGTGTATATCAGACTTGTATCCTTTTGTTTTTGTCTCTTTTTGTTCATTCCAAATTTAATAGTACAAAAGTATTGAGTCTAATGTTTTCATCATATTTTTGGTAAATAGATTAGTGATGATGTAAAATAACCAACAAAAGGAGGTAAATATTAAGCACTGATAGCTTCGATAGAAAAAGGAAAGAGATTCAATGGAAGGAAAGAAAAAGAAGGAAAAGGATAGTAATAAATTTGAGTTCTCGTCATATTCTCTTTAAAATTATGCCATTTTCATGTTTAACATGAACACTGGTTTAAATAGCTTCAGAAAAATCACGTCTTTTTTAGGATTGTTGACTAGATTTCGTTGGGTTCACATTCAAACATACTATAAATAAAACTATTAACTATAGATAATTTATTTCAATTAATGTTGAATCTTCCCCAGTCTCAGAGGGGAAGAGGGAAGTCTAGATTCAATGAGAAGAAATTTTAATCTAATTTTTAAAATAAGAAAAATTATACAAAATCTATTTCTCTTCTTGTAATGTTTAGATCTATTTTTTAAACCTTAACCAATCACCCAACATTACTTGTGAGGTGTTCTTTAAAACCTTTTTTTTTTTATACTTTACCTCGAATTAGTGCTATAAAATATTACATTTTAGTTGATATATTATATATAATGAACTTTATTTCTTTAAAATCTTATATCCAAATTTTTGTTTTATCTCGTTGTACAAGTTTCCATATGCAATGTCTCGGAGCAAAGATTGACATGTTGTGCATGGCCAGTGCTCTGAAATCTCACCCTAACTGATGAGACCACGAAAGGTATTGATGACCAATTTACACATCCTTCGTGTCTAGCTTGATGCCCCTGCTAGCTACGCTGCAGACACATTCAGTTGATCAAAATTGCAAAAAGGTATACTTAAGGAGAGTTAAAGGGTGGTGAAAGGAAGAATATATTCTAAGTCGCTGAAAACATCCTTGTTTTATATTTCAATCATCTTTTGTTTAAGGCTAAGAATCTTATTCAAATATCTTAGTCATCATCTTTTGGCAAAAAGCTAGGAATCTTTAGTTTATGGCATTCCTGGAGGAAAAGTTTTGCATCACCCAGGGGATTGCCTATGATTTCTTCACCAACGATGTTACGTTATTGAATTACATATTACAGGGAACCCACATCATTTCCATGAGTGGAATGCTCTATGATTCTTAAAATCCTCACACTACGGACCATGTTCTCTTACTCAAGTTCCTTCTTTCTTTGCCTTCTCTTCTTCTCTGTAACATTTTCTCATGGTGTGTATTTCTCTTTCTAAACTCATCTTTAAACTTTTTTTTTTCTTCTAAAAATTGAAGCTGCCACTTCATTGTGGATAGTTTACTAACTGTTTGCAATGACAGTTTTATAAGAATTTAATTTCTGTGCATGATCAGTAACTGTCAACCAATTACAAGTCATAAAAAATACTACTTTTAAAGTAGTTATTATGAAAGTTAATAAATTTAACATAGTTATAGATTCTACTGCCTCTGCATAGATTGTTTCCTCTTTGATACCATGCACAAATGTTTTTTGGTATTTAGTTTCGTCGAGAGGCCCTTTTGCCTGGTAGCAAAGTTTACGTTATTTTCATGCATTGTTTTGAATGACATGGATTTGAATGTTCTTGTCTGGTGCAGTTTTGGGTGACAAAATATTTACTGGAACATATGGAGTAAACTATGGTAGGATTGCGGACAATCTACCTTCTCCTCATAGCGTGGTTACCCTTCTCAAAGCTGCCAAGATTAGGAACATCAGAATATATGATGCTGATCATCAAGTCCTGAGTGCCTTCAAAGGGTCAGGGATTGCAATTATTATTGGGCTACCAAATGAGTTTCTGACAGACATAAGTTTGGGGGAGGATCGTGCAATGAATTGGATCAAAGAAAATGTTCAGCCATTTCTTCCAGGAACTAGAATTCGTGGTATTGCTGTGGGGAATGAAATATTAGGAGGAGGAGCTATGGAGCTGTGGGAAGTTTTGCTGCCAGCAGCTAAAAATGTGTACACTGCCCTAGATAGGCTCAATTTGGCACATCAAATTCAGGTGTCAAGTCCACATTCTGAGGCTGTGTTTGCCAATTCATACCCTCCATCTGCATGCACTTTTAGGGACGATGTGCTCCCTTTCATGAAGCCCCTCTTGCAATTCTTCTCACAAATTGGCACTCCTTTCTACATAAATGCATACCCCTTCTTGGCCTATAAGAATGACCCCGAACATATTGACATAAACTATGCTCTCTTCAAGAAAAATCCAGGGATTTATGATGCCAAGACTAAACTGCACTATGACAACATGTTTATGGCTCAAATTGATGCAGCTTATGCAGCCTTGGAGAAGGTTGGATTTGACAAAATGGAGGTCATTGTTTCAGAGACTGGTTGGGCCTCTCGTGGGGATCAGAATGAAGCTGGTGCAACACTGAAAAATGCAAAGACTTACAATAAAAACTTGAAAAAGCTATTGCAAAAGAAAAAGGGTACCCCTTATAGGCCTAAGATGGTTGTGAGGGCTTATATTTTTGCCTTGTTTAATGAGAATTTGAAGCCTGGTCCAACATCTGAGAGAAACTTTGGATTGTTCAAACCAGATGGGAGCATTGCATATGATATAGGCTTCACTGGTCTTGTTCCTTCCTCAGCAACCTCCTCTTTCCTTTCCTTCAAGGTATGGATGCTCATATACTCTGTACTATTTATAGTTTTTGTTAATTAAAATTTATTAAAAATTACAACTTTTATGTTTTGGTTTATAAATTTATAGTTTTTAATACATTTTAAACAATAACAGAAGTTGTATTAGGAAAAATGTGTTGATATTATGAACATAACTGGTAGCAAGTTGAATGCTGATGATGCAGCAATTATGCATTTGCAGGGTATCAGATCTTTATATGTAATGGTTTCTACAAGTTGTGCGGCTTTTCTTCTTCTTGTAGCATTATAAGCAGTGATAAGATTGAATGTACAAGTGAATTCAATGATTCTTTGGATGTAACAATTTTCAGAACTCACAAGCAATTCAAATTGTGGAAATTCCAAAGTACAGATATCAGATCTCCATGTCTAGCTGATTAACCTTTTTTTTCTTTTTATATATTCATCTTTGTTATTTACACTCACCAATTTATCAGTATTAATGTTGTTTTTCCCCAATATTGTTGTGATTTAAAATCATCAACTTTCATTTCTTATTACTTTCTTTCTATCCTGTTAACATGTTTTTAGACAATTATTTCTTTTAAAACTAATTTCTTCTCCTACTATTATTTTCTTCATTTTGTACTTCTTAAAAAAATTATTAGTCAAACCAATTATTATGGTAAAATGACTTTTCATGCTAAAAATGTTAAAAGATTTTAAATACAATTTTTTTTTCAATGTTTAGGTGAGATATAATACATAAAAATATTTTTAAAATAGAAATTAATCTGTTCTTAAAGTTTCTAAAATGAAATGTATTCTGTATTAAATCAAACCATTCAACCTGACATGCTCATTGCGTCTAATAATATACATTTCTTTGAATGCTTTAATTTATTTTAAAATATTTTTATTTTAAAAAGCTAAGAAAGTATAAATTATTTTTGAGTAAAACATTTGTTATATTAAATAAATAATCTATGAACCAATAATGCAAACATTTTCACACTAAGTTTAATTATATTTCTCCAAATAATTAAGAATGTCAAATAATTAAGAATGCAAAATTTTCAACGTTTGGGAGATGCTCAATGCTGAAGGACTTGACTTGGGTTCTCCCACAATTTCCGGCGTTTGAAAATTTTCACACAAATAAAGGGAAAGAGATAAAAAAGAAAAAAGAAGTGATTATAATAAAGGTTAAATATGTTTGTTAACTCTATATTTATCTCGATTTTTTTTTAATTTTTATAACTTTAAGTTGATTAATTTAGTTTTCAACTTTTAAGAGTATATAATTTTAATTTTTATATATTTTAATTTAATATTTAATGATAAATTTTTATTTTGATATTAAATATAATTTTAACTATTATTTATAATTAAATATAATATTTATTTATTGTTATAAAATTAATAAGAAAAAGTAAAATTATATATTTTAAAAATAGAGTATTGAATTGACTCTAAAAGTATAAGTGTAAAAAGAAATTTTTGAAACAAGTAAACTAAATATAAATAAAATGAGATTTAGAAAAAAAAACAATTTTTTTTAAAATGTTGTTCTCTTTTTAAGAATTATATAAAATTATTCAGATAGTTATATATATATATATATATTAATATTGTAAATATTTTTTAAATAAAACTTATTATTATAATAATTATCTTAATACAGAAATATTTAACTGAGATAATATTATAATATAATATCTAAGAAATTGCATAGAATATGGAATAATTTTATTATTAAATCTTTTATTACTTTTATATTTTCTTATATTTTTAAGAAAATAAATATATATACATATATATTAATAACTTAAATTATTATAATTTTAAATATAAAAATAATTTTGTTTGATTAAGAGATATGTATAATTTTATTATCATTTTTTATAAATAAACAGAATTTTTATCTAAATTTAATTTACTTAATTTTATATAAACTTTAATTTAATCCTTTCACGAATTTTGAATTTAATATTTTTTTATATAATTTTTATAGTAATATTTTTACACATCTACTGTTTATATTATTATCTGTATGTAATTGCGTTAATTTGCCGTAAAAAAAAGACAGTTAAGTTATTAAAACTTTAACGAATATAAATGGTACAAGAAAACCTTTACATAAATAAAACATTTTTTTAAAGCTTAGAAAAACAAAACTTATTTATTGAAAATCTTGGATGGATGATAGCTGTTATATTTTTTTACAAACATTAATTGTTAAGAAAGTTGATAAATATTACTTATAGCATAATTAAAAAAAAGTTATAATTACGTGATAGCTTATGCTATAAAATTAAATTAAATGTAAAACTAATTGAAATAGAATAATGAATTATATGTTTGATTTGAGAAATAAAAAAAAGGAGAAAGATAGAAATAAATAATAAAAAGTTGTTACTATTTTTTCTGGACACCATGCAACACCTATTAATAATTGAGTGTATTACATTTAGTATAAATATAATATATTTAAAAAAATAACTTTTTTTATATTTAATTTTACATACACAAATATATATTCAGTAATTTATAAGTATGGTACAAATATTGTAAAAAAATAAATATACTTATATTATTATTCTATCTAATATAAATATAAGTAGAAAGAAAGTGATGAGAAAAAAAAAAATTAGGATTATCCAATCAACATTTTCTATAACACATCACCATATTTTGGGTTAGGTTGAACTATTTAATTATGAATTAATAATTTTTTCTTTTTTTCAACTTTATAATTTGAAAGTGAAAGCTCGATTAAGATGTTAATTTTGTCCTATTAATCGAATCTAGTTAGAAAAGAAAGAAGTTTTGTAAAGTTTAGGTTTAAGAAATAACATCTAATGTATGCAATTCACTAAATTAGGAATAATAATATATAATGTTAAAATTAATATATTATATTAAAAGATTAATTTACCTCTATCTTGATTTTTATATTGTCAAGTTTTAATTACACTGGGTTTAAATTAAAAATAAATAAAAAAAACTCTATTCAAATCGGTGAACAATGGTTGTTTTATTTTACTTTTTAATATTATAAATATATTTTTCTAACTTTTATTTATTGGTATAATTATATTTCTTGAAAATAGTTATATTCTAAATACACGAGATTATTGTAATGACTAATATTAATATTTATCTTTTAAACTTAATCTGATGAAATTATAATAACTAAATTAATATATTATATGTAATACAATTATTTATTAGAGAGGAAGTACTTAATAATTAAAAAATTATTTTTATCTTATAATTATTCTTTTATAATTTAATGGTTAAAATGAATTATTATTTTAAATTATTAGATTAAGATAAAAAATAAATTTATTTTATTATCCTTAAAAGTATTGTAGATTACAAAAATAATAAGAAGGAAAATAATAAATTTATTTACTTATTTTTAAAATGATTTTTTTATTTAATAATTATATATTTAAAATTAAATCTTGAAGAAATTTATCATATATATATATATATATATATTATATATAAATAAAAGTTAACTATCATATAAAATTTAGAATTAGTTATAAAAAATTATTTTAAAATTTGAAACATATTTCTTGGTGTTATTAATAATGTGAAAGCATATTTTCAATTTCAATTAAATGCAAAAGAGAGGGAAAAAAATTAAGAAAAAGTCAATTAAGAGCTAAATATAAATGAATGTTTGTGGTTGGTATGGGAAGACTTTGAAACATTGGCGTAACGAGGAATGCGAGTGACCTAACCACTGCTGCGACTATCATCAACATGATAACCTCACAAAACTTGTGTTCAAAAACTTCAACCATATGTTATACTAATTAATTAAAAAATTTAATTAGTAATATTTACTTATATTAATTTTAGCTAAAATAAAAAATATTTTTTCTTTATATTTGACAGGAAAAATAAATAAAAATCATTAAAAATAGATGAATAATAAATATATTTTATTTATTATATGAAAATCAGGTTTACCTTTCCCTCACCACTTCGATTTCTTCCTCTATTTAAAGCTTGGTTCTCCATTCAAAACACTCCAACAACAACAACCACAACAACAATCTATGCTACACTTCTCTTCACTTGCATTCACAACAACAAAACATATTTTGCAAGAATTTGAAACATGAACACCATGATTACTGGTCTCTGTTTTAGTGGAGTGCTGACAATCTTAATGTTTGTAAAGTACGCAGAGGCACAGACAGTGTTCGTGGTTGGAGATGATCTGGGTTGGAGAGTTCCATCAGACAACTCCACATACCAAACTTGGGCTTCTGACAAGAATTTTACAGTTGGAGATACTCTATGTAAGTTTTCTATCTTTATTTTATTATTTTAATTTATAAGAAATATTATAGTATATATATAACTCAAAAAGTAATATTTATATATTATATATAAGTTTTATTATTAATAAATAAAATTTTATATAATAATTATAAGATTAATTTACCTTTAAAATTAATTCAGATAGAATTTATATTTTATTTATATATTATAATTGGACCGCCTCATTTATATATTATAATTCAACCATGTGAATTATATTTATAATTCGACTAGTTAACTTATATATTATAATTTGATTTTATATATGAAATTTTTTTTAACACTCTCTCCCTTTATGTTCCCTTTACGTTGAAACCAATAACAATGATTTAATGTTTATATTATATTTAAATTTTAAGGAAAAATTATATCTAAAATAATTGAATTTGTTGTTTTTGAAGCGTTTCAGTTTCAGACAGGAGCACATAACGTGATCGAAGTGCCGGAAGAGTCATACACTTCGTGCAGTTCAGCTAATTCTGTGGCAGTTCATAACACAGGCCCGGTCAACGTTACCCTTAACGGAGGTGGTCAACATTTCTACATCTGTGGCATTGGTCAACACTGTACACGTGGACAGAAGTTAGCCATCAATGTCTCAGGCTCTCCCTCTGGTTCGCCACCGGGTGCCACCACCACTTCACCACCACCTCCTTCGTCTTCTGCTTCCACTTTTTCCCCTTCCTTCATTCCCTTTCTCTTGTTATCTTCATTCATCATTATAGTGCTATACATGCATGGACAATAGAGTCTTCTATATGATTTATGTGTGTGACCTATTAATAAAATATTTTCATTTCTGATTCATTTGTGCTTTCATATTCTCTACCCAGTATTATTATTTTTTAATGGAGTGCTCAAAACAAGATGAAAATAATTGAAAATCAATTTAAAAATAAAAAATATCAAAATTTATTTTTTTAATTTATTTATCTTTAAAGGTATGATTTAGTTTGAATTTGAATTAGAAGTAAAAGTTGAACTATACTAAGGATTTAATTTAATTTTTATATTGAATTTAAATAAATATTTAATAAAATATCGAATCAAATTTAAGGTAGACATCTCTTAATTATAATTAATGAATAAAATTTTATGTTTTCCAAATTTAACTCAAAAGTAGAGGTGGATTAGGTGTTTGATGTAATTTGCTGAATTAGTCAAAGTTTGATTTAATTTTGGTGGTTTAGAAAAGTTTGTCACGACTTGAACTTTTGAGTGTGAAGTTCAAATCAATCTGGGTCTATTTAGTTAAGCAAGTTAATCTTATTCAATATTGAATATGTATTTTTCTCTTTATATATTTATGAGAATTAAATGATGTTCATGTAAATTGAAAACTTTATTTATAAATTATTTTTGAAAAAAAAAATTGAAATATATTTGATATATTCTAAGTTCTATGTGAGACTCTTAAGTATAAAGTCACTTAAGGAAGAAAAAAATCTACTTGTGAATTGACAGAGGGTACAAATTTTCTAACCACATTAAATGTGTTGATTTTTTTGTTATTTAAATAAAAATCTCTAAAAGTAAATTATATATTAAAATGTTTTTTAATAAAATTATAAATCTTCATAATTATTATTACTCTAAAACTGATATTTTTTACATTATAAAACTAAAAATTAAAATCTTATAACATAAATTTTATAATCTAATTATGAAAAAAAAAAACAGTGAAATAATATTTATAATTTAAAAGATAAGAATTAGAATTCACCGTTTGTGTCCTAAGAAAGGGAAATAGCGATCAAGATATTTCGAATATTATTTTTTATAAAATAATACAATTTATTTAATACCACATGTTCTCATTTAAAGCTTTAGAAACAAGTTTTCAAAAAATGTTTTTAATTATAACAACTCATCAATTTTAAAATGGTTTTTAAGTTTTTTCAACTAAATAATTTAACTTGATTTATTTTTTTTTACAAAAACTTAACGTGACTTTAAACTTTCTATTAGGACGTTTCATCCTTCTTCCTTAACTATTTTAACATCACTAAAAATTATCATCAAACAAATTATATATATTTTTAAAATAAAAAACTATTTACTTTTTTTTTTTAAGTTTCAAATAACCCTCTAGTATTTTATTAATTCTTTTGTTATCAAGAATATTCATGATTTTTATCTTTAAAAGATTGAAGAGGACGAAATCAAAATTTAAAAAATAGAATAAAAAATCAATTTAAACTAATATTTCTCATAATTATCAGCTATAAAATATATATTTAGAGGATTTACTTACTTAAAAAAAAATAGTTAAAAATTTATTCTTAATTTTATTATTTAACTTTTCATAATTTCTCCATTCAATTTTTAATAATTTAATAGTTTAGCATTCTAATTCATCTTCACAATTAAATTAAAAATAAATAAATAATAAAATAGATAGCAAATATATCTACATTTATTCTTATTCATATATATATATATATATATATATATATTTGTGTTAACTCATTTTGTGCGCCTCTTCTTCATCAATTTGGGCCACAAGTCCACTATGAGGCTTTTTTATTTTATGGCCCAATTTATGAACATTTTGTAGCAGCCCAACATATAATCAGTCCAAATTTTGTTACAAGACCATTTCTAATGGAGAGAATATATTTTTATAACGCATTGAGATATTACTTGTTGGTCAAGTACGCAGCATAATTATATAAACTTTATCTTTATTTTTCTCGTTTGATAAAAAAAAATTATCGTTTCTCATACACTGACCAAATAAAAAGGTGTATTCGGATATTGATTAATAGCTCTTCTATTATGTATATTGAAAAATAAAAAAAGAAAAATCAGACCTAACTATTAATAACTTTTTTTTCCTTTGTCTTCTTTCTCTCACTCCTTCATAACACCATTGTAAAAGTTAAAAGCTCATGTACTTGAAGGCCACATTGTTTTTAAAGAAAATAGAAACACCGATTAAAATTTTGGAATGAAAATTTTGAGGATTTTTTATGATTATTGCAACAAGTTGACTTGAAGTAAGCCATTATTCTCATAACCAAAAACAATAAAAAACAAAAAAAATATTATTAATTAGAGTTTCTGAATTTTTGAATAATAAATTTTGTTTCGTCATTGAGAAAGAAAAAAAAGAGAGAACTATAAAACACATCATTAAAATTATTCTATATAAATATTGTTTGACTGTATTTAATTTAGTTTAGCCGAAGGATGAAATTAATTTTTTTTTTTTTAAAACATACCAAATTGATACTAAAACAAATTATTGAATAAAATTGAGAATAAAGTTGTTAGAGATCTTACATCAACTAGAGATAAGATCAAAGTAACAACTAGAGATAAGATCAAAGTAAGCTTTTTATAGTGGTACAAACCTTACTTCATGGAACCGGTTTTATGAGGTTGAGTTAGGTTTTAATCCACTACTAATATTGGTACTAATATTACTAATAAAATGAAATTAAAAGAATAATGAAAATAAAATGTCAATTAACCTAAAAATTGTTATAGATAATAGTTAATTACTATTACAATTCCTTCTAACCACAACCTTTTTTTCCATTTCTCCTAATCATTTCATACTTTATCCATTTATTGCAATATTCCTTTTTGCAAATGTCTATGTTCCCACATTCTAATATTTTGGGATATATAATACCACTGCTACAATCTACAATCGTGTCTTTACAATGACTCATATTTCTAGTCACCTATGAACACTTTTGTTTACATAATAGTTATTGTGAATTCTAAGAAAGCACTACTGTTTATTCATTTTACCCGGTTGTAGTTGCTTGCGAGCGTTGGAGATGCTGGAGCATGAGTACTGCTATCTGAAGAACAAATTGCACGAACTGTTCCAAGTAAAGTTGCACTGAACCCTATGGCTATATCCTGAGCTTTCTTAAATTCATACTGATCATACTATCTGACTTAATATACTGAGTAAAAGAACAATAAATGCGTATCATAAGTATTTTAAAGATAGTAGCTAGTATTCAAACTAACTTCAGATAACTAATACTCCTATATATATTAACAGTAGCATCATATATGTGTCATGAGACCATAAAATTTGAATATTTGGTATGAGCAGATTGAGCAGCAACGTGCCTTGGCTGCAGGAGTGAGGTACCCAGTGCAGAATTAATAAAGGAAGGAAAAGAAATGATGATGATGATGAAGATAATAAAATATTTGTAGGATACATTTGTTGGTATTTTGGTTTTGTGTTTCTTTGATTCTGGTTTGGTAAGGGTAAGGGAAGGTGTTTCCGGTTTAAGCGAAACGAAAGGATTCGCAGCTTTTGTACTTGGCTGTGTAGGGAATAGAAAAAAGGAATCACCGACTCTGGTCTTTTGGATTCTCTAATGTACGTCGTGCCATCATGCTCTTCCTTACACCACCCTTCGCTGTAACCAACCCTCTTCACTTTTTTCATCAAATCTATTCAAACTTTCTGCTTCTTCCATATTCAAACTTTTTTATTTTACCTACAATGCACAGAATTTTCGAATAGAATGAAAAGGGTTGAGTAAGATAAGATATTCACCCACCCAACCAAACTAAGCTGCATCAAATCTTAAGCACCACAAACATTACCTTCAAATATATTCAATTCCATCACTTTTCAATACATCTATGCAACTTTTGTACGTAAAGTAAAAGTAATTTTAGTACTTTTACCGTCTTTTGTAATGAAAATGAATGAAAACCCACACCAGAAAGAATCATGACTTTTGTTGTTCAGTATCATCCCATAGAAATAATATTTCCATTCTTTTAAGTCATACCTGATTTTATTGTATAGAAATTACATAGAGTTATGAGAGTGATTTGAATTGAAGGACAACCAATCAACAATTCATATGCACCAATGATTTCCCTTCGCATACCAAATAAAGCCTACACTCTCGAGCATAGTTTCACTTTTTTATTTGTTAAAGTTGATTGAAAAAGTGTATATACATTCAAATTCAAAAGAGATACTGATGCACGCTAGACATTATTTGTGGGAGATAAGAGGGAAGCATACATATATTGATAAGAAATTGTGAATATACACTTAAAAATCTTACCTCACTTAAAAGTTGTTAAGAATAAAAATAATTTCTATCAACTTTACTCCCTTAATATGTAGTTATGTCTTTTCAGAATAAGATTATGTGAAAGTAAGTTGGAGTTGTAAAGGAATAATAGTCCCAATGTTATAACCTTAACAATGTATACTAGACTTGCGATGGTCACGAAATTTGCACATAATGTTAGGAGTCTCACCCCTTTTTACTTCTTAGACTGGTTCTTAATATACTTGTATACTTGGATGCTTGTTTCAATATTCTTAATTATATAACTTCTCTTTCTTTAACATATTCATATACCTTTTCACAACAAAATCATTACAAACTAATTGAATCTCAAAGTTACTGTAATTCCTCAGTTATGTACTGTAGACTTGTTTCAGTATGGCTTAAAGTTTGACTTGTTGAGATAAAAAATTATTTATAAACATTTTTCTCTCTTAATTTATTGATAAATGTTTTAAAGACAAAATAATGATCCACTCACAAATTTTAAAATAAAAAATATCTCAAATATGATGATTGAACTAATGATATATACTTTTATGGAGAAAAAGCATTAAATAAATATTTGTAAGAAATTATTATTTACATAATAACTTTTATAATATTTAAAAAAAAAGCAATTAAGAGTATTAAATTTAATAAATGCTGTGGAGAAAAAGAATAGAGAAGAAATAATGTAATATAAATATTTCTATAAGTTATTAAATAATGATACATCTTTAGTTATAATATTTATTCTATCTATGAATCATGTTATTGATGTAAAATAACTAGTTTCTTTTTCCATTGACAAAATCTACAACATAAAAGCTTACTTAAACTATCAATTCAAAAATCTAGTTAAACTGAGTTATTGATCGATATCCCTTAGAATGCATGAGTGTATCCTATTTTGAGGAGGAGCAATAGATAGAGAACTTTGGTCACATCAGAGACAAAAAAACAAAAGCGAAAGTTGGAGAGGGAAGGTAGAACTTGTTTTGTTTCTCTCTCTAGCTCTTTAGAGAGGTTAAAGTAGTAACAAAACAAACAAGGGAAGTGCTGCTTCAAATGCAATAATAGGTTTCAAACTTTTATTGCATGAAGAATCTAACAAAGCCCCTTTCCCTTCTTCCTACTCATAATTCGACAATCTCATTCTGCAGTAGAATCTAATGCATGCATGTAGATCGGTCAAAAGTTCAACAAAGCCACTGCACTGTGTCTCTCTCTGCCTACATATTCACATAATTCAAAATTTAAACAAAACATGACCTAGCTAGAGCTTAGCTAAAAAGCTAAAAAGCTAGCTATATTATGCAAACATATATTGCCACGTTATATATTTGAGCTTGGTGAGTAAATACGTGACTCTCCTCGTTTTCAGTAGAAGTTAGAACCCACATGAAATGACATCAGATATTTGACGAAAGATTTCAGTGGAGTCAGGGAAACGGAACTCTGATTGAACTCTGATGGATGATGGATGATGGATGGATGGACATGGATGCTGTTAGTCAAATTGTTGACCCAAATTGTAGAAAGAAAGATTGAAGGTGGAGAAGAGAGTGTAGAGACTATTTCCTTCCGTAGTTCCGTTCTGGCTATCACAGTACTGCGGAGAACAAGACTGCATCCGCATGCAAACAGGGCATTGCGTGTAGTCTTGGTGGAATATATATACATAAGAGATACATGTATGTATTTTTTGTTTTATGTGGAATTCTAAGAAGGAAAAAGTTTCACCTTACCTAGTTTCATAATGTTTCAATTATTTGCATATCAATATATTTTTTAAGTTTTCAAAGTGAGTTTTATCTTGCATTTTTCAACAAAAGGTACTAGTTTGTCTTTTGCATTTAAATTACAATGTTGCATATGCAGATATAAGGTACCATTATACTCATATATTTCAGCGAAATCTTAATGTTGTAGGTCTAAATTGGGGTTGGAGTTACTCTTTGTAAAAAAAAAAAAAAAAAAAAAGCTGTCATTGATAATAGTAAAAGAGAGGTATTTATAGAATACCTCAATTATTTAATGCTTCATCATTTCAAGCATCATAGCATCATCAACATCACTGCCTCATCACACCACTACCCACCATTACCATCACCAGGATTCGAACCTGGGCTCAATTGGAATTGCTGATAAACAATTACCAAATAGGATGGAAAAGTAGGTGTTGATAATGCGCATTTGTTTCAATAAAAATTAATCTAAGCCCAGTAGCTACACTAAGATCTAATGTTGGGTTATGCCCCTCCCCTCATATTTTTCTCTGTTTAATTTTATGTTAACTAACATTAATAATATCTAAAAGAATTTTCATGTTACAGCCAGAAGTAAGAGGGTGCTCAATAATTTAAACAAAGTTTGTGATGAAGATTTAATTCTAAATCAATTTAGTCAAGTTAAGAAGCATATAATTAAGTATTTTACTTATTTATATAAACAATAAAATAAAACTAGGTGTATACGAGTGATTTCATTATAAATATTATCATTTATTTAGTTGCAAATGATGAACAGGCTAATAAGTGTTCCATTTATCAAGAAAGTCTCCAAAACTATATTTTATTTAAACACAAACAATGCCTCTGGTTTAGACTACTCTAGTTTATGTTTTAATCATATTTACGGGGAAATCAATGAAAATCATATATATAATGATTCAAGACTAAAATCATGTTTGAAATGAACTTGAATGTATTAGTTTTTATTCCTAACTAAAAAATATTGAATATACGAAAGATTTTAAAGCTTATAAGATCTACTTAGTATCATACTCAAAAGTACCCTTAAAATTTTGCCTGACAAGTTAAGAAGTATTGTGTATATAATTTTTGTAATCTAGTAAGATGGATTCATTCAGATATGTCTATAAAGAATTATATTTGTATTACATTTGAACTTGTAAATGAACCCGATAAAAGAATTTGTGAACTCAAAGGATTTGTGGAAATAATATTGCCGTCTAAATTGATTTTGAGGAAATTTTTGCTACACTAAACTATATCTTCCTTGTTAATATGCTTAGAACTTTTGGTATCATGACAAATTTTATTCTTAGATCGAAATAATTTTACATTTAATATATCTCTATATCTCCTCTTTTATTTTGTATTGCAAAATATGTCCTAAACCAATGCATAAAAGTGATGGTTGATAAAACAAAATTTAACTCATGTCTAGTTTAAAGGATATGATATTCTCATCTCATTTTTGTTATGTTGATGACCTTATGATTTTTCTATAAATGAAATAAAAAATTGTTAATTATTTTAAAAGAACTATTTTATGTACATGCATCCAATAACACAAATAGGATTAGCAAAGATGTAATAGGTTTCAGTTGGGAGATATTCCTTTTATTTATCTTGGGATTCCAATGTTTATGGGTGCCCCTAAGGCTAAAATACTTTAAGAGTTATCATTGATAAGATAAGGGTTAGCCTTATCCCTTAGAATGACAAACTACTTTCTTAAATGGTTAGGGTATAGTTGATCAATTTTGTGATACATATGTTACAATATTTCATTCAAGTTTACACTTGGGTTGTATCCATATTTAGGAGATTGATAGATAGTTGTGTAACTTCATGTGATTAGTTGATGTTGTTCACGAGAAGATAGCACTATAAAATGGTTTATTATATGCAATCCTAAAAGTGAAAGAGGTTTGAGATGAGAGTTTGTTCACTTTAGAATAATTTGGGCTTTACTGATGAGAGCAACTCTAAAAAATAGAAAAACTTACACATTGTTTAAATTATCTTCTATATGATTGGATATTCACAAAAAACTTATAATGTTATTGGAAAAAACACGAGTTGTATTTTGGAAAATGATAAAACATAAAATCCTAGACAAATGTATGGTATTTAGATGCTACAATTATCGAGACTTTGAGAAATCTAGATACTATCCATAAAGAGTTAAATATTATTATATTTATGTGTATGAAATTAAAATTTTCTTTTTTAATATAAATTTTTATTATTATTATTATTATTTGTTCGAATATCTTAATTAGAAAAATAAAATAAAATATAGGCTTAAGGCCCAATCACCTAATAAAAGAAAAAAAAAAAAAAAACAACAAGAAAGCTTAGTTAGTAAGTTTGGGATAACTTTTTAAAGAAGTTTCTTCCTTTATAAATAAAAATTAAACCTCTTTCTTTCACTCTCATTTATCTCCTTATCATTCTTGTATATAGAGAAAAGAAAGAGATAGCTCTTCTTCAATTCTTTTCTTTCACTAAATTTTTTCTTAATTTAAGGTATTTTTCTTTACATCTAGTTTCTAGTTACACTTCTATCATCCCAAATATTTCATTTTCTTTATAATTGATTGTTTTCCTGATTTAAGAAGAGTTGAGTGTTAAAGTTCTTTTCTCTTCCCTCTCTTTGTGTTGTTAGAAGTTTGTTTAAGTAAAGGGAGTTGATTTCTTATTCTAATCTTCAATTTATTATTTTTAATGTGATGAATATGAATTGTGGTAGTTGATTGGAGTTAGAAATGTATTTTTTCACTTAGAAAGTCTTTATTTTTGGAAAAGGAAAGTTGCACTAACTTAAGCCACTCATCAGTTTCCAAACCATAGAGCACTTTAATGTTAGAATTAACTTTGTTCTGGACTTAAACTGCTTAGCAGTTTCCAAACAATTGAGTCGTTGAAAAAAAAAATTCTTTATGCTTCTTTGTTTCTTTATGGTAATTGATATTAATATTTTTTGTATAATTATAAAAATATTAATAAATAAAATATTAACTCCTAAGTTAAATGATTTATATATAATTTTAGTGTATAATGATTTGATAAATTATCTTATTAATAATGTTATTCGATTCTAGTTAACTAAGTTTGGAAGTGTTTGACTTTTGACAATTGTTTGAGTATGTATTATGATTGTGAAGAATGTGAAGACACAACTACAAATAAAAATATTTTTGAAAATGATGGATATGTATTATCTAAAATTGATTATTTTATAAGTTGTATCTGACTGAATCATTGACTTTGTATTCGTGAGGCTATTGCCAACTAGCGAATATCTCCATCGACATAAGGCCAACACCACTTAGGTGGTGGCTTGGTTGTAGTGTTTGAGATCATATGATACCTAAAGTACCAATATTAATGTGATAATAGGATAATGAATTATGTAAGTGATGTATGTGACTTGTGCATTTTAGAAATGATAATTTTTTAAGTAGATGTATAAGAAGATTTTTGAGATACTTTAGATGAGAATTGGGTGGGTAGAATAACTATACTTCTTATCGGTTATGGAAGAGGGTGAGTTGGAATACCTATTGGAAAGATTAATAAATATTATAAATTCTAAGCAGTCAAAAGAGGGTGACAGAGATAAATTGTTATGGAAGAGTGGTGAGCTGAGAAGTTACTTTGTACATTCTGTATATAATCTTATATGGAAGAGTTTTCAACCGGACCAAGACTTGCAGGAGGAGGATAGAGAATTTTTCACAAGGCTATGGAAGATTAAAACAATTCCTAAAGCAGTACATTTGGTTTGGAGAGCGGCAATTGGAGGAATAGCAGCAAAGGACAACTTACAAAAAAGAGGAATCCAATTGGCAAGTCTCAATTGTGATTTATGTGGACTGCAAAGTGAAAACGTTGAACATTTATTCTTTGAATGTAAGGTAGCTAGTGCTGTTTGGGATAAATATTATTTGTGGTTTGGAATAAATACATGTAGGGCAAGGAATCTAAAAAGGCATTTACTTCAATATTATTGGATGACGGGAAATAAAGATCTTAAGAGTGTATGAAATATACTATGGGTTAGAGTAATATGGTTTATTTAGCTACATAGAAATGAGGTGCTATTTCGGAATGAAAAGGTAAGTGCTGAAGAGATTTTTGGTTTAATTCAAGTCAGAACTTGTTCGTGGAACATCAATAGAGTTAACAAGAATTTTGGGACTTTTGCTCAATGGTGTATAAATCCTTTATCTTGTGTTAGGTAGGTTAAGTCATTGAATAGTAATGGGAGAGATAATTATCTTGTTAATTGCTGAATTTTCAGCACATCTTTTTACAATTATGTACTTGTAATTGTTTTAGGTACTTCTGCTACCAATTTTATGAATATATTTGTTTGTATGTATAAGAGTTCTTTTAGTTTATATATATAAGTAAGAACTTCTATACTCTAATTTAATGATGTATTTTAGGTAAACAAAATGAGTAAATATGATCATTTTGTTTGTTCAAAAGATAGGTTTCGTAACTATAGTGTCATTTTATAACTTATAAATATTCTTACAGATTATTTATTTCTAATATGTAATTTAATTATTTTATTTTCCTTGAAATACTAGTTCTACAATTATGATATGATTTAATAACATACAATTATTTTATGAATGATATTCAACTTATTTTTAATTTATTATCTCTCTTTTAAATTTATTGTTTACGTAATTCAATTCAATATTCATTAATTGTATTTAAGGCAAATTAAGTAATTTATATATTTTTTTAAATAGATCTTTTACATCTATTTTATTTTAATTTGAGCATTAGTTTTTCGAAAAAAATTATCATAAATATTATTTATTTATATAATTATTTTAAAAAATTTATCTACAAATTATAATATTAAGAATAATAATTTAAGATATCACAAATGATATGTCAATGTCTAGTAAATCAAACATATCAAAAGAGATTTTAAATATTTTAAATAGAGTTGATAATTTCCAGAGTCAACTGATTTAAAATTGTTATAACTTTCCCTCAAACTGATTTAAAATTATTATAACTTTCCCTCACACTCATTTTATTTGTGATGTGTGTTACATAATAGAATGCTTACAAATAAGAATGTATGAAAAATAGTTAGTATTGCTATTTTTATATCCAACAATGGTAGGATTAGTCTTAATTAGTGTTAAGACTATATTACATTTATTTCTATATTATCTATTTATAATATAATTGTGTTAGTGGTTTGCAAAAGTTTTTGTCTATCACTCAAATATAAAAAATTGTGAAGAAATAATTGATATTATAAAGAGAATGAGGAACATTGTGTAATGTTAAAAAATAATAATTTTTTTCTAAATTATTATTATTATTATTATATATTTAGTTAAACTTCTTCTTAATACATACTGATAAAATAATTTAAAATAAAAGGAGAAGAAATTTAAAAAAATCCTTTATATTTATTTTTACAATATTAAAATCTTAATCTTTCTATAATAAGAAAGAAAAATAAAGTTATGTTTTTTAAACTTATATAAGAATAAAAATATTCAATATATTTACGGGGTGTAATGGTTATTAATACACCTTAATTATTTTAAATAAAGATAAAATTGAATTAAAGGAAGTCACGAAGAATTTGCACATCTACTAAAATTTTCAAAAGACTCAAAACTTAATTATACAATAATAAAAAATAATTTAAATATTAAGAGTAAGTTCTTGTTATAAAAAAGTTAGGAAAAAATAAAAAATAATTTAATTGTCTAATAGGTAATAATGCATATTTTCATATTGAACAAGATTATCAATATCTGTAATACTTAAACATGTATTTAATTTTTTTATGTAATGTATTTACTTATTTTATTTTTTTATTAATTTAAATTATTATAATTTTATTTAATTGATGTTCGTATATTTTAGTTGAATTACTGTAAACATTAACTACACAACTTTAATTTCATAATTTTCATCCAATTATTTTGTGTATTACTATTTTTTTAGACAATTAAAATTTTCCATACTTAATTTTATATTTTGATCAATTTATTTATTAATTTAAATCATATGTAAATTACTTGAAATTATTTTTTAGAATATTAATCTTTTTAAAAATTAAAATTAATTTTATAATTTTTTAAATAACATTCAATACTTACTAAGATTAATTTTGTCATCTTCATTTCTCTAATAGTATTTTTGTAATTTAATATTTTTTATTATTAAGTATTTTTTATTTTTTTAATAATCAAATTAACTATAAATTTTTTATTATTTTTCGTAAAATAAACGACTTTCGCATTTTTATTTTTATTTTTCTTTATTTTTTACTCCCTCGCTCTCTATTTCTAAACGAAATAAGGACATTTTTTTAAAATTATAGTTAATAATTAATCATAAGTTAAATTTGTATTACAAATACGACTTATTTATTTATTTTTGTAAATAAACTTGTGTTAAAAAGTACAACTTGTTTGTAAATTAAAAAATAAAATAAAGTAAAAATTATGTTTGAAATTACTAAAATATACTTTTTAAAGTTATTTATTTATTTTTCATAATTTTTATATTTCGTAGTAATTTTTTAGTTAATATTTTTTATTAATGTATTGACTTCAATAAGTATAATGCAAATAGTAGTGTTAGTATATAAGTATCGATTGATGAATTTAAAAAAAAAAAAAGTTAAAATTATATTATATTTATCATCCTAATAGTACCCTATCTTATTTTTTTAAATACTAAAACTGCTATTGTGAGATGGATGAATCTCCATCCAAAACTTTTGCCAAAGTCAATTGTGTAATAATTTTATAAAAGAAAATGATTATGCTTTATTCCAAATGTGGCAAACTAATGCTTTTTAAGAGTAACTAGCATCCAATCAAGTTTGTGACTAATCATCACCAACTAAATATTTCATGCTTTGTGGACACAATTTTTCCACATTAAAATGTATCTCTCTCGACAATTCTCAAGTTAAAAAGGTTGACATTTCATTGTCATAGATGAGAAGTAAAATATAAATAATGTGAATTTACATGAATAATTATATATAAATACTTATTATTTTTTTAAAACATTCCCTATTAAATTTATTATATTTTCGTTTAATGTACATAGTTAGAAATCGTTAAATATAATTTATTGAACGTAAATATAATATATTTAATAAATTATGAGGGTCACATATATTTTAAAAAAATAATATTTATGAAATATTTAATAGTATAATTGATAATAATCTTATTGGTTGATTTTTTATTAATATTTAATAAGACCAGAAATTAATTAATTAAAATAAAACAATAATTATGAATCCCTTTAAATAGATGAAATTAACATTATATAAAAATATTATAAAAATATTAATACTTTCTTATTTTCTAAAATGATAAATAATTTAAAACAAATTGATTTACTTTTATTATATCATAAAAAAAATATATTACAAGTGATTTATAAGGAACATAAAGACGGAAGAACATAAAAAAAAAATATTACACGGAAGAACAACTATAAGGGTAAGATAATATATTTTATTTTTATGGAAAATCACATTATGAATATATTAAAGGTAATGAAATTTCAATTAATAATATATGAAAATATTATAAAAAATACAATTAAGTTGGACTATTAATATCAATGCATATATTTTAATGTGATATTATTCAACTAAATAAGATAATATTATTCAACTATATTAGTTGTAATGTATATTCAAAATAACTCAACATAGAAAGGGATTTGTTATAAATTTGAACAATAATATTTAAAATTATAATATTATTATATTAGAAATTTTTGTGATTATAATTTATTATATTGTTAGAATAAATTTATAAAATCGGTCTTTTAATTTGTTTGATGAAGGTGAAGTACCTTTCAATATTATGTATGTATATTCAATGGAAGGTATACTAAGCTTCTCTATCTATTCCTAATACTCAATCTAATGACTTTGGAGAGGAAAGTAACTTTATCTACATTTACCTTCATTAGTAATTTTCATCAAGAAACAATAATGGTGTAGGCTCAACATCTAATTGATTAGTCTCGACTATCGAATTTATATATCTAGTGTAGTGTTTATATTGTCATAAGTCAATTCTTGAAAATCATTTTGATATCTTCTTATGGAATTACGATGAAGATTTGTCTTCTAGATCTTCTGATTAATTTTCTTCTCTACTCTTTTTCTTGACATAACCTCCTCAACTTTAATATGGGGAAAGCTCTAATTTGGACTTCTCTTCATATTCTTGATGGGTCGTTAAATCAATTATTCGCTTAAAATTCCAGCTTAGAGTCCCTTGACGAACATGGTTTGATTCGGTTGAGCCACTCTAATTATAACGCTACAAAATCTATGGAGATAATTCCTTAATGAATCCTCCTTTCGCTTGTTTAATGTCAAAGAGGTCACTCAATGTGGGTTGTTTTTCTTTATTAGTGATGAACTAACAATGAACATTTGATAACGTTCCAAACTAGTCAAGTGTCTTTCCAGCCAATGAATCAACAAACATTTTGCACCAAAGCATATCAGACCTTTCACTAATCAACATTTATGCTTAAAAGGTTTTCAAGTGATTGATGGGGTCTTAGGATGCTATAAAATGATCTATCTTCATGACTAGGTAATGAGAGGGTATATGTTTGTTTATAATTTTAATGGAAAATGGTTGAAAATTGTCTCTTTTATTATTAGATTTAGAGTCATAGTTGTTCATTTAATTATTTAATGTTTGTTGGAATTTTTTATTTTATTGACGAAGTTGTTCTTGGATACACAAGAAATCGTCCACACGATGTCTTAGCTCCTCCACTTCCTTATGTAAATGTTATTGTCTTATGCACACCTCCTCCCCCTTCTAATAAACCTCCAAATTTTGTTATCATAATTCCTTTATCATCAGAGAAACCTACTCCATAGAGAAAATCTAATTCTCTTTGTCAACCCTAAATTCTCTTTGTCAACCCTTATATTTAGGGTTTTTCTCTTCTCATGTATTTTCTCTAGTTGATGTAGTGAAAAAAATTTTTATATAATCCCACTATCAACACTAAAATATTATAATAAAAAATTTAAATATAATTTTCAAAATTTAAATTAAAATATTCATAATAAATTATATTTTTAGATTGAAATATCTTCTTTTATACATTATAAAATATTTAAAAATTTAATAAAAATATTTTTATAAAATCGTATTTACAAAAATATTTAAAAATATCTTAAAAATATATAAATCTAAGTCATTTAAATATATACTCTTTATATTTATTAAAAATAACAACTACTTATAATTAACTCATAATTAACTCCTAGTTATGGATAAGTTATTAGACATTTTTATAAGGAATCAAGTATGATCTGATATTGAAATGAATATATTTGAAGTTTTAAGAAAAGTAGAAGGTGATAAAATAAAGAAAAATAATATACGTGTATTTAGTTTTTTTTAAGATATTTATGAAACTGAGTTTTGCGTTGAGATTCAGTAAATTTTTTTATAAAAAGTTATATGTTAAATATAAAGACGATATGTTTAATAGATGATGAATGTCATATAGAAATATTTATATTTTGAAAAAGTGGGTATCTATGAAAACAAGTTATGTGGGTGAGGGAATGAGGGCGGTGGAGGTCCACCGTACCCACCAATAGAACGCGTGTTTTTGACCATCGAAAATGGAATCATAAATTGCATTACATGATATCTTATATACTTTTCTTCTCACTCTTACCTTACAATTTCGATTTGATAGAACTTGCCGACATGGGAAACAAACCTTACTTTTCTCACTTCCATCATCCATCTTTTTTTCCATTTCATTCTTTTAAATTCAAAAGAGTACAAATATATGGTTTAAGTGTTTTCATCACAATTTAATCAAAGATATCTTGTTTATTACCAAAAAATAATATTCATAATCTAATTTTAACTCCAGACATTTTTCATTATAATATAATATCATACTTAGAAAAAGGCCTTCTATAACACTATTTTAAATAGGTTATTTAATAACTGATGTAGTACTTAATATTTAGTTTTTAAATTGGTTATTAAAAAATTAATTTAATAAACATTTCAAAAACTTTTTTTTTTCTTTTTTAATAGGAAATATTTCATGCATATCCTATTAGGTATTAGAAAGGAAAGAAAAAGATTTTGACATCAAAAGATCTAGGTCAATTTTTCTCTTAATTACTAAAATTGAGTATGTAACTATCTCACAGAAATTTAATGATATTCAAATTACTATATTTTTTCTAAAAAGATATAAACATATTAAATTGAAGTATCATGATAAGTAATAAAAATTTATCTTTGTTAAAAATTTTAGATCAAAGAATCTAACTTTTATATTAGTAAAACTATATAAGCAATATATTATAAAAATTTTATACACAATAAAATATTTCTTAATATAATCGCAGACATAAGTATACACATTATATATCAAACCACATTAAATTACCGTATTTAGTATTTATATTTGTGATGTTAAACGTATAATTATAAGTATGTATAAATTATTAAAATTTATTATATATTTTTAATTTAACATTTACAACTTTTTGTATTTTTAAAGTGAACCACCCATTCTAAAAAAAAGTGGAATTTCTCATCATAAAGTGCTGTGATAACCTAATAAAGCTACATTTTTAGGTTAATATTATTTTCACATGCATTATGAAACAGGTATTTTCTCAAGTGAAAAAAATTAATGAGAAATTGAAGAAAGAGTTTATGATTTGGAGCATGTAGATTCTATTCTAATAAGTCAAGTACCGAAGGTTAAGAGTTTTGGTCAAGTTAGGAAATCAATTTAACTTCACCAAACTTCTCCTACTTACTTACCAAAAATATATTATCCTTTTCTGCCTCCCAAATAATTTACTAACTTAATTGAGTAAACGTTAACACTTTCTATATTTTTAACAATTTTTTGTAAAAATGATACCTCAATTAATATATTAAAGAAGAAGAATATATGAATATGAATACATACTCTTTAAAAACAAATGCCAGCAAAATATATTATCCTGTTGTTTCTCTTCTTAATTTGTTTCAGTCTCAATATATACCAATATATACCATGTACATAGGATTTAAAATTAGATTAAGAAGAAGAATATACGTTATATTATAAACATGTTTATTTATAATATTATGATATATCATGAATTTTTATTTTTAGATTCATTATAATCATTTGTTTCTTTTTAAAAACTATTATGAATCTTTTGTAATTATAGCAGGATATTCCATTAATGGATCGAAATGATCTTGATCCATTCGCTTAATATAAATACTGGGTATTTCTCAACCTATTGACTAAGACTTTAGTTGATTTTTAGCTCAATAATTAAGTTCATCTGGTACAATACTTAATATATATGTTTTTATAAAAAAATATATTAAATAAAATATTTGTTAAACATAAATATATATAATGTGTTTAATGAATTAAAAATGTGATGTGAATATCTTAAATAGAGTATATTTTTTAATATTAAATAAAAATAATAAATATTGTGATGAATGAATAGAAAACAAAAACCACACATTTGTTTCTTTTTGTCTTTTTTGTATTAAAAGAAACTACGTGCAAAATTTCTTTTGCTGAGAATCCAATCTCCATTTAACATACATTCATTATATTGTATTGGTGGTGGAATTTTTTCTGATTCCTTTATTTCTTCCAAACATGTGGACTACAACCTACAATCTCCATTTTAATTTATTTCAGAGCAATTAAAGTAAGCTTATTCACTACCATTTTTGAAAAAGTTGGATGGCACAATTTCTATAAAGCTTGAAGTATATAAATCAATTTTAATTTCATTTATCTTCTTATTTTCTCCTTAAAAACATACAATTGTAATATTATAAATAATTTTTTTTAGTGAAATAAAATTAAAATTATTTCTTCATCATTTTTTGTCTAAGCATATTTATAACTTCTTAACGTTTACGTTATAATTTTTGTAACTTCTTAACGTATCTTTTATTTATCTTTTTAGTGGGGTATAATTAAAATGAATTTAATTATAGTACACCGACAATGTGTTTTTTTTTTTTGTTGAGAAAAACTGACATCAAAGAAATCTTTTTTCAAAAGCGTTGGTCAAAAAGCAACAGGAGATAGTATCTTAACACCTTTATGCTATGCAGAAGAACTGAAGGATAAATAAATAATTAAATAAATATATGTATATAATACAATTGATAAGAATTATAAATAAACATGTGCATAATAGACATATAATATCAGTATAATATAGATAAACTATCGCTTCTTATGATTCTGTTTCCACAGGTGCTCACATTTTTTTTAAATAATAATTTTGTATAATTATCTTATAAGTAATTTAATAAATTTCAAGTAATTATAATTAATTAAAATTATTATCAATGCTACACTTTTAAATGGTCATTTCTTTAACGATTTATTGTTTTTATACCCTAATAAATGTGCTTCAGATTATCAACAATAATGAGATGGATTATAATTAGATAAATATTTTTAATTATATTATTTTGAAAAAAAATATATTTTTATTTAATTATTATTTTTTAAAGCTTTAAAATAATATTAACTATTTTTTTATCATTTATATTCTTATTTCATCTAGTTTTAAATTAAATTATATTTATGAATTTTTTATGATGTAGAAAAAGAAAATAGAAAATAGATTAAAAAATATTCAAATATGTTTTTCGTGCTCTAAATAATTTTATTATTTATTATTACATTACAATCCATAAAAATATAATAAACAAGAATAATTAGATAATTTTATATAATAAACAAGAATAATTAGATAGTTTTTTTTTTATCAAAGTTAGACATATATTTATAATATAATTTAATTGAGTCTATAGATAGAGTAGCTATCGTTTATGATCGGTAAATATTGATGAGCAAGTATCTTCTTTAAGACTTGTGTAGTTAAAAGTTGATGGGTAGTTATATGTACCTTATAAATAATCTATTAAAATTAAAAAGATATATTAAATTTTTTCTTTTAAAAAATCTTAAAGATCAGAAGATAGAGAGTGAGTAACGAAAACGTATACAATGAACATGGATGGTTACGTGGAAAATCACGTAAAAATCTACATGGTTCGAACAGGACACACACGCAAAGGGAACCTTAAGGTTTATGTTGTTGTCCACAAACAAAATGCCAACCTAATAATAATAGGAGAAAATACGAACATTTCTGATAATATCTCGAATCCAAAGATTTTTTAGATTTCTGAAAGAAATTATTTTTTCAAAAAAATTATTAAATACAAAACATACTTAATTTCATAAAATTAAACTTTATTTTTTATATAAAAAAGGTTTTTTTAGAATAAAAAATTATTCTCTTTTAATAAAAATATAAATATCATAAATTATACTTTTTAATATAAAGATTTTTTTTTAAAATTTAATTAACAAAATGATATAAGTTCTTACTAATAATATGATATAGTAAAGACTATAATTTTATATTGTAAAGTAAAGACTACCACGAAAAAATATAAAATATAAAATTTAAATAATTAATATTTACTTTTAAATAATTTATCATCTTAATTAAAAAAGTTTAACTGAAAAATGATTTCAAATATATTATAATTTAGTGAAATACTTCCATAAACATCTCCTATCCTATATACTGTAAGTAGTATTTAAGAGAAAAAGAAAAAACCGTAAGAGAAAGCACAGGAAAAACAAAAGCATTGATGGTGATGATGTATGATACATTGATACCTTTCCTTTTCCAATGCAACTCAATTGTGCTTTCACTATATCAGATGTCAAAAGGTGAAGGAACACCCACTTAATTAATTCCCCTTCTCCACTCTTCACTCTCTCTCTCTCACACACACACACACATATATATATATATATATACCTCTCAAGGTTCCATTTCTTGAACTCAACACGCATTCTCTTGGGGGTAGAAGGTGTTTCTGCTGAAGAAGAATGAGGGAGGAGTTGGTGGTGCAAGAAGGGTACCTCATGAATGAAGAAAGGTACCTCACAGTGCTTAAAACCTCTCTCTTCTTCAATGGTGATGGCTTCGCTGTCTACGATTCCAAGGGCCAACTCGTTTTTCGCTTCGACTCCTATGGCCCACGGGCTCGTGACAAGGACGAGCTTGTTCTCATGGATCCCCATGGCCGTTCTCTTCTTACTCTTCGCCGAAAGGTACAATCTTTCTCTCTTTTCTTTCTCAATGTTTATGCTCCAATTCCAGATCACAGATTTTAAGAATTCTCTGTTCTTCTTTTTCAACTGATAAACAAGGACAATGATTCTGTGCTAACTGATCCATGATTAGTGTTTCTCTGTTTTCTATTCTCTATACAATTAAAGCTTCTTTAATTGATGAACGGGTACATTGATTTTGTACTGCAGAAACCGAGTCTCCATCAACGGTGGGAAGGGTTCAAAGGGGAGAGAACGGACGGTGATAGACCCGTTTTCAGCGTGAAGAGATCGTCGATCATCGGACGGTCGCGGACGAGCGTGGCGGTGGAGGTGTACGATAGACCCGGTGTGGAGTACCTGATCGAAGGGTGTTTCCCGCAGCGGTCGTGCAAGGTTTTGAATGCAGGGAAGGAAGTAGTGGCTGAGATTCGTCGGAAAGTGGACCCCACCACCAGTGTTATGCTGGGGAAGGAAGTGTTTTGGCTTTGCGTGAAGCCTGGTTTTGATGCGGCATTTGCCATGGGATTGGTCTTGGTGCTTGATCAGATCAACGGTGAGAATATCTTTGATGATAGAATAGTGGAGCCCATGGTGCAACCCGCCGCAGAAGATCCGGGACTAGTTTCACCAGTTCCAGTTTGCGAATAGTTGTGTTTTCTGATGCTGACGTTTTACTCACCCATCGTTGGTTGGAGTGTTACCTCTGAAAGGGTTTTTTTCTCTGCCTTTTTTATTTTTCTGGCTCATCTCGTTTTTTTGTAAGAAGACATAATGACGAGGTTCTGATCAAATAACTGTGCGATCTTTGTACATTTTATATGCAAAGATTTGCTCTTTAATAATTGCCTGAATTGATGATTTGAGCTAAATTGTTAATGGTGTACAACAATACCTTTCAAACCAGAGTTATGGTTGAATTTAATAGAACTCTTTTACCATTTTGCTACCATTTGCAAGTATCTTGAGTTTGTATGTTATGTCAAAGGAATTTTCGTGGATGGTGACAGAGTAGCTATTTCTAAACATTGGCATTTTAATGAAATTTTTTAAATGGTTGCTATTTTGATTGGTTGAAAACAATCAAATAGCTCTCCTTCACATACTCTCACATCAAACTTAAACTATTACTCATCTCGAAATATAAAAAGAAATAAAACAATTTCAAACCTAGATGATGTAAAATACCTATTCCCAATCTAATTGTACATGCATTTGATTTTTTAGGAAAAATGTTGATGTGATTATACATTGATTAAAAATAAACATTATTATAATATATTATATATATAATATATAATATAATTATATAATATATAAGTGAGATGTAAATTTTATATATAAAATTAGATTAGATTTATAATAACCTTTTATATAATATTAAAATCTGGTTAACAATATTATTAAGTTTGAATTGGATTACTTGTTAAATATATTAAATTCTAATTAATATATTATTAAGCCAAATTTTAGTTAATACGTTGTTAAGTCTAGATCATTTATCAATAAATTATAATTTTTTTATATATAATTTGAGGAGTTATGATTATTAAAAAAATTATTAGTATATCGTTATATAAAATTTTGATTATTAGTAAGATTATTGAATCTAAATTAAATTACCTGTTAATAAGATATGTTTAAGTTGAGAAAATTTTATCGTTATGAAAGAAAATATTAAAAAAAATTTTATACAAACTAAAAATAATATTTAATTATAATATATAAATAATGAATAAATTTTATTTTTTAAATTAATTTTAAGAATAAATAAGATTAGTAACTACTCTAACAAAAATTATTTTTTATTTTTTTAATGTATTATATTAAGTTAATTTAAACAATAGAAATTAATATCCAAATCAAATAAGATAACGTAAGAATGAGTTACTTGAATTTTAAAAGTAAAGAAATGAAAATGTATCAATAATATACGTGTAGAAATGCAATATATGAAGAAATAAGAAACGAATCCAACTTTAAATAAAATAGAAATATCTTTGGGCTTGACTATGTTATAAAATAAAGTAGCGACCTTACTAAAAAGTTATCTTAAATAATACAAGTGTTATCTTATTCTCTCATCTGATGCATTCATACTCACAGAACGAATAAATTCTTTTGGAATGACCAATAATAACTGCAGAATATCTTCTTTTATTTTTCAATCATGCCCAGAGAAAGTTAAGAAATAAAAAAGTGAGTAGAAAAAGCTCTGAAAACAAAAGGGAAGAACTTCAGCCGTACTTTACATGTCCAGCTTTATATCATTCATTTTTCTGTTTCATACTCTTAACTTTGTATTGGGAATAGGTTAAATTATTTAGCAAGTTCTTAATCTATTTAATGTTTCTTAAATTTTTTTAATTGAACCTTTGTATTGGTTTTTAATTAAATCTTTTCAATTAACTTTCATTACCCAATAATTAAAGGACATGGTAGTTTAAGATTGAGAATAAAGAAAGGTGCATCAAGCTTAATAGAGCAACCATATACACACACAAATTAATGCAATGAACAAGGGAGAAGAAAGTGGTGTGAGAATCTGGAAAAGTGTAAAAGGAGTCAAATAAATTCCTATTGATTTCTCACTATTAACAAATGAAATTTTCCTTAAAAAACAAATGAAAATTTCCTTAAAAGAAAATGAAAGTTGTCACTTGTCGGCTGTTTAGTCCAGCGCAAGCGCGTATACAGAGTGAAGTGAACTCATCTTTAATATATTCATACCATGCATGCAATATTCAAACATTTCTTATTATTTTGCTTTTTTATTAATATATATATATATATATATATATATATATATATATATATTCCATTTTTCCTTTGACCAGATTAAACACGTGCCATGTATAAAACAATAAAAAAGTATCATGTATACTTGTTAGCTTATATTTACTCATAAATTATATGATTAATATTTAAACATAAATTTATATAATTTTTTTTATTAATGTATAACTTGTATTGGTTGATATTATTGAATTAATATTATTTTTTATCACTTCCTTTAATTTTAGTATGAGATATTTACGTTTACAGTAAAAAAAAAAAAATTGTAATTACACTCTAGCACTAAATCAATTATACGGTCAATCAAAAGTTTAATTACTGTAATTTATCATTTTTAAAAATTTATAAAATTATTTTTATCTTCTTTATCTATCATCTTTTCATTTTTCATCTTCACATGTTTATATTATATTGTTATAGAAATTGTAATTTAATTTTATTGATAAAATATATTTTGAAAAGAAATTCTAATTTTAATTCCTTTTAAACTCTTAAATATTTTATTTATAGGTAAATTGTTTTTATTACATTTACTTTACTTTCAATATTTTTATACTATATATATATATTTATTATTAATCTTACAGTATTTGTTACAATATTTATATTTAAATTTAAAATAAGGAAAACTAACATATTTAAAATAGTTATAATAATTTTAATTAATGTCATAGTCAAAATACTTGAAGTATAATGATAAAAACAATATAAAGTCTGATAGATATAAATTACACGGTGTAATACAAAAATATTTTTAAAAAATATATCAATTATCAATATTAATGTCTCAAAGTATAATGATTAAATAATAAAATAAATATTATAAATAATATAATAATTAAAATAAACTATATAATATAGAAGTATCAAATGATCAAAGACATGTCCACAATTATCAAGTTCTAAGGCAAACTCTAAAACAGAATTAATATAAAATTATAGTTATTATTTTTTATATTAATTTTATAGTTTTTTAATTGCAAAATTTTGTGTTTGATAATTAAGTAAATCTAAATTCTCCGTCCAAATAAATAAAGCTCTATTTAATATATTTTTGTGACATTGTGAATCTTAAATAGGATTTGAACAATTTTACTTAATTTTTTTTCGACCGTAGCATCATTCATTGATATTGTTAATAATATTTTAGGTGACATTTATTTGGAGAGGAATCTAATATCATAATATGGTTTAAAACTTCTACTGTGTGATTTTTTTTAATTTTTTATTATAAAAAAAATTCATATTTCCTACGGAACAAATTCATGGGTAACACTTAAAAATCAGTAAAAAAATATTTTTTTCCCACGAACTTTCCACTGCCATAAGTTTGTAGATAAAAGTCTAGTAGGAAATTATTTTTCATTATTTCCCACAAATAAATCAGTGAGAAATTTCCCACAAACAAATCAGTGGGAAATTTCCCACAAACAAATCAGTGGGAAATTTTCCACAAACAAATCCGTGGAAAATTTCTCACAAACAAATCAATGAAAAATTTCCCACAAAAAAATCTATGGGAAATTTCCCCACAAAAAAATCAGTGGGAAATTTCTCACAAACAAATCAGTGAGAAATTTTCCACAAACAAAATTCATGAGAAATTTCCCACAAATAGAATCCACAGGAAATTTTCCACAAACAGAATTCATGAAAAATTTCCCACAACCAATCTAGGAAAATTACCACAAATAAATTCATGAAAATTTTTTATAAATATTTTTTACGCAAAAATTTGTGAGATTTTTTTTTCTATAATTTAAAATTATAACATATTTTTCAATATATTTTATTGAATTTATTACAATTCAAATAATAAAACTTACTAAACATTAAAATTAAAAACAAGATATACAACAATTATATTTAACATTTTTAATATAATATTCAACAAGTTTAGCATTCAACTAATTCAATATTTCACAAATTCAACTAAAATGTCAAATAATGCAATGAAAATTTCAATTTAAACTATTCCAAAATGAAAAAGTTAAAGTGTATAAACTAAGCTAAACTATCTAATAATCATTATATTCAACTCCATCATTTTCAGTTTCCTGTTGATCCTTATCTTGTTCCTGTTGTTGGTCATCTTGTTCATTCATTTGTTGTTGCTCTTGATTATTATCAACATGTTCTTGAAGTAATGTCTGAGCTATTTCTACTGCTTCAGAAGGAAGATATGAGACAAAAGCCTTAATAAATGTCTCAAGTTTTGAATGCAAAAGGCGAACTGATGTCTCACTGACTACAAGTCGTTCTTTAAGTTTGTTAATCTCTTTAGTATCATGAGATTGACTAGAAGATGCTTGTGTATGCTTAAGGATGTTACCATCTCCATCATTGTAAACACGAGCAAGATCACCAAACCCATACAAATATCTTTTTCTCTTTTCACTAGCAACAGCCACCCAACATCGTGTTCTAAGCTTCTCCTCTTCAATAGGGTCTAGGAGAGTGCATTCTGAGCTACCAACACGTGTTGAAAGATTAGACTTAGCATCAACAAGTTTAACTTGAAAATCTTCCTGTAATACATAGATAAATGTTATTTCATGAATATATTAAATATTACAAAAAAGACATATCATCATAAGAGTTACTTACATGAGTCCTCTTTGATCTATTATCAACAAAGTCACCTGTATTTTTTCTTATGTGTTTTCTCAAAGACTTCATCAATAAATGGAGTCCGACCAATTTCTTTCGACTGGAAACAAAAAATTATAAATAAATATGTGCACATCACGTATTGTTAATTAATTATTAATCAAAATTGATTTTATAATATATATACCATTCGAATGGCATGCTCATGCATGCTAATGGAGCCACCAGTGTGCATACACCCACCCTTATCAGATGTCCTATTTTTCTTGGTTCGTTCACGCTTTATATGATAAGTAGTTGTACTCCAATAGGCTAACAAATTATTCCATATACTTTCTCTAATCCACATCGGACATTTACCAATATTTCGAGCTTCCATGAACATCTCAAAAAGTCTGTGAGATGCTTTTGAGTTGAAATTTTTCTTTATTTGTTTTTCATCATCAAGTCTCCATTTTACATGTCTCTATTTTACATGTCTCTATATAAGGAGAAAAAAAGTTTAAACATTTATGCTAAATATTAAATATCAATAGATAATTAATAAACTAAAATTATCTTTCTGCAATTATCTTTTTCATGCTAAAAAGAGCGAAAATTATCAAACAGCTTCTAGTTTAGATGTGATGTGATGACACTAACATGCTTAAAAAATTCAGGTTGTATTTCGGACTAAGGTCTTCCACCCAAACCTCAACAACAATAGCAGTATATCTCTTGACATTCTCAAGGAACAATGGAGCCCAGCACTAACCATTTCTAAGGTTTGATTTTACTTAGCTTATCCATCTTGATATTTATTAGTTTTGCATAAGGATTGCAGTTATATTCAACTTTCTGATAAAAGCTAGATGGATTTTCTGAATCACCATATGATATTTCAAAGTCTGTTATAAGCTAAATTAATGCATGTGTGAGTATTGGTGTATGTATTCTATAAGTTATGCTGAGTAATCGCTTGTTACTGCTGAAATGAAAAATTTCAAAGCCTGTTGGGCTACTGGGGACTGAGGGTTGAGAAATGAGAACTAGTATAAATTATTAACTCTTCTTTTCTTCTCCCTACTATTGCAAATTAAAATCAATTCTAGCATCTAGAAGTGATGCAAGACCCCAGTCACATAAACATGCTTAAATTGATGGTATATATTCTACAACATAATTTTAATTGTCATTCTGTTTTATAAGTTGTAAGGGGTCGATTAATCTTTCATGACCAAATATGAAAATTAAGAAATAATCTAAATATGGAAATCCATACCCTTGATATCATCCACGGAGATAAATGATGGATGTAAAAGCACAACAGCTTGGATTAGTCTGAATTTTGCAACTTCAACCACAACTTTGGCTGTGGATTAAAGAAAAGGTTACATTCTATGAGTTTGATTACTAACTTAATCATGATTAAAACTTTAAATCAAAGCAATAATTATGCCTAAGAGGAGCTGAAAGTGCTATGTAGCATATTAGTATATACACAAAAGAGTGGAGGGGGGTAAATAAGCACTCCAAATAACTGGAACAGAAATTCTAACCTCCCCAACAAAATCCAACTGCCCCAATAGCCAAAATACCTTTACTCTTCAAAGCTTTAATTATCGATTTTGCAGCTTCAGTCCCTGTGTCCTGTTAAAATACATCATACAATGATGTATAGTTACACAATTTTGATACATTTGACCCAAGATACTTTATAACATCTAATATACAAATTGAAACAACATATACAGGTTGCAGACTAACATTAAAACATAGGATTGACCACGATTTATGTGATTTTGTCCGCCATTACAAACACTACAAACTATGAGCATTTTGTGACGGGATTCTGCAAAAAAACACATATTTGGCACTATGACAGCTATGCATTATGCATCAAAATAGCAAACCTAACCACTTAAATTTACGACAGTCATCTCTCACCTAATTTACCCTTATCTAAAGCAAAAAATGAGCTATAAGAAAACCAGACAAACTCTTACACATTCATCCAAAGTTAAATCCAAATACCAATACAATCAAAGAAGTGTTTGCTTTTACAGATGGACAAAGATTACAAATTAATTTAAGATCTACAATAGCAAAGAACAAAATTCTAAACTACGAAAACTTGTTATAGAGAAGAGAGAAGGGAGTGAACAGAGGCAGAAAGGATTGTGAAGGTTAAAAGCATCACGATCGAAATTCCAATTAGATAACTATAGAAGTGAAACACAGAAACAAGAACATAAAAGAGAAATATAGAGATAAAAATTGAACCTGCAAGGAACTTCACTCAAAGCTGGGGAAGTCATGAAGGGTAAATAGCATAAGAAAGGGCGTCGTTAGCAGGCTAGACAGATATTGAATGAAGAAAGAGAGTTTGACTTCCTCACCCGTTGAAGAAGCTGTGATTGCTTGAGTTGAATCAGTTGAGTTTGGTCCTAACGTATATAAGAGAGAGGTTTAGGTATGAAAGAAGATCTTAACTAGAAATTTCAACAGAGTATGTGAGAGAACACACGGAAAGCAGTGTGAGGAAAGCAGCGTGAGAGAACACACGGAAGAAGAAACTTTGAGTGCGCTTTTGTATGGTCACAACAATGAGAGATAATCGATTACATAATCGATTATTCCAGAGAAATACTTTCAGCTTCAAAATAAATAATCGATTATTCCAGAGAGAAATACTTTCAGCTTCAAAATAAATAATCGATTACATAATCGATTATTCCAGAGAGAACTTTCAGTTTCAAAATAAATAATCGATTACTTAATCGATTATTCTAGAGAGAAATAATTTTCATTTTTCAAAATACATAATCGATTACGTTATGGACATAATCGATTACGTTATGGACATAATCGATTATGACAGTGCTCTGAACTCTTTCAAAAAAGTAACTAATCGATTAGATAATCGATTATCACAGTGACAAGTCCTTATTTAAAAATACCTAATCGATTACATAATCGATTATTTCAGAGAGAAATTCAGTTTCAAAACAAATAATCGATTATTCCAGAGAGAACTTTCAGTTTCAAATAAATAATCAATTACTTAATCGATTATTCCAAAGAGAAATAATTTTCATTTTTCAAAGTACATAATCGATTACTTAATCGATTATACCAGTGACAAAATTATTCTTAAAAATTTCCAGAAACATAATCGATTATGTTCTACCTATAATCAATTATGACAGTGAGTTTTATGGTTTGTTTTAGAAAACAATTTTCTTGAGAAAACACTCTGAGCTGAGTGATGATTACTTTTTGATATCATTCACTCCTAACTATTAACTAAGTCTTCTGTGTCTTGTAAGTCTTTGAGCTTGTTTCCAACTTGAGTTTTCTTGAGTTATCTTTGCTGTCCTGATTCTTGATATTCTTGATCATTATTAAAACACTTGAATTACTTGTATAGAGTTGTCCAATCTTCAAAGAGTGATAACAGGAAATATTTAATGGATAATTAATTTTTTTTCCATAAAAAAAATCAGTGGAAAATATTCAATGGGTAATTAATTTTTTTCCCATAAAAAAAATCAGTGAGAAATATTTAATGGGTAATTAATTTTTTTCCCATGAAAAAAAAAATCAGTGGAAAATATTTCATGGATAAATCATTTTATTCTTATAGTGTTAACACTTTTAATTATGAAATTAAATCAAAATTATCAATGTTTTTAAAATTTTTAAATTCAAATAAAAATAGTTTTATATGGTAGAAATTATTCAAATGAATTTTCAATAGAAAAATTATATATATATATATATATATATATATTATAGGTAAAAAATATAGATTTACAGTATATTCGACTTTTTATTAAATATTTACTTAAATTAAATATAAAAATAAAAAAATTTAATTTAGTTCTATTTTATTTAATATAAAAATTAAACTAATATTTTCAATTTGGTTAGAAGATTTTTATTATTATAATTTTTTTAAATATTTTTAAAATAAATTATTACATGATGAAAAATTATTAAATATAAAAATATTTTATAATTTTTATTTTTTTATTTTTTATTTTATTTACTCTTATATTTATAAATAAATTATATAATTTTATACATAAAATTATAATATAATTTACTATAATGATGTATAAGTATAAATATATTACAAGTTAAAACATAAATATTGTATATTTTTTGCATTTGTATTTTTTTATTTTTTAATAAATTGTGTTTTTTTATTGATATAAATAAAATATTTTTTCAAAATTTAAATAAAAGAAAACAAAAATTAATTAATTAATTTATTTTTATTATTGTAAAACTTTTTAACCATTTTTCTCATCACTCTAATAATAAGTGTGACACATCAATATTGTTTAGGGAAACAAACAACAAACATAAGTTGTTCGATTACATATAATAAATTTATACTATTCAAATTTTCTATCATTTATGTATAAATATTATATATTACATATTTCAATAAATGTACTACAACTACCAAATACATAATTCTCATTATTATTCTTATATTTTAAACAATCTTTTGACGGAAGAGTTTTGCATCACCAATAATTAAGATTTCACAAATTCTTACCTAGTAGTGCAAATGGTCAAATTATACATAACAAACAAGGTGTAAGCTTCCAAGGTCCATCTTCTAAATTATTTTGAATCTCATACCAGTGTACCTTCATAGAGTTCAAACAAAGAATATGCATGACTCTAGGTCTTCCTTAGGAAACAATATTCAAGAAGTTATATTATCGTAAACTAAATGTTGACGGTGAGAGTATACTAACATGTTCCATAAGCTACCATTAAGGAATCTTCATACGATTTTGGCTTTATATACACAAGTTTTTATTTAAGGAAAATGATAGTTGAACACAATTGGTCTTTTAGTCAATTGTTTCAAAAAATTCAGTAAAATACTAAATTATGGAGACCATAAACAAATAACAAAAATCAATTATCGATATCTCATACAAGTTATTTATCATAAACTATTTCATGACTTTATAGAAATTGATTCTGATGTACAATAAATAATCACACGTTGGAAAAAAAATATCGAACCATACATAGAATCTTGCAATGTGAACAAATGTGGAAAAAAATTAAATTATTTACGGAAACTACTAATATACACTATCTAACACGTGAAGAAAGTCCATGAGATGCAAGAGATGGTTTTTATATTGACAACAAAGGAAAAACAATATTTAAAAGAAAAACAATATCTAAAATGTTAAAAATATAATATATCAATTTCAATGTCTCTTTTAATTTATTTTTATTTTTGTCATTTTAATTTTTATATATATCTTTTAATTTATTTGTATTTTAATGAATTTATTTTTCAATTTTATTTTTAAAAATTATTTATTATGCTACTAATATATTATTTTTAATTTCACTTTTAATTTTTACTAATATTTATTTTATATATCAGTTACAAATTAAACAATTATACTTATTATATTTATTAAATTTAATTAAATTATAAAAAAAATAAACTAAAAAAATAATATTACGTAACACAACTTTAATTTAAAAAAATAATAATAATGAAATTGTATTTATAACATGATTTTATTGTGATACTTTATAGTACGATTTTTTTTAAAAAATAAAAAAAATAAAAGTTATACTTCATTCTACAACTTCAACTTGAACTTTTTAATAAACTCATGGTATAAAATATAACTTCTTAGAAAATTGTATTTATAAAAATCTTCCAAATTTCTTAAATGGTGGAAAAAAATACTCTCAATCTATACATAAACATACAATAACAAATTTCCTAATACTGCATAAATTAAGTTTAGTTAATTAATAACTAAAAATAAACTCATATTTTCTTCTATCATTATTATTTAATATCTATTAATGAATATATTTAAATATTACTCCGTCCTACGTTATTCCAAACTAAGCTAATAAAGTATTCTTCATTAACCAGTCATGGACTGACTAGTTTACAGAATTTCAACTGTAACACCAGCAAGACTACACGCGGTGTCCTGTTTGCATGCGGATGCAGTCTTGATCTCTGCAGTACTGTGATAGCCAGAACGGAACTACGGAAGGAAATAGTCTCTACACTCTCTTCTCTACCTTCAATCTTTCTTTCCACAATTTGGGTCAACAATTTGACTAACAGCATCCATGTCCATCCATCCATCATCCATCATCCATCAGAGTTCAATCAGAGTTCCGTTTCCCTGACTCCACTGAAATCTTTCGTCAAATATCTGATGTCATTTCATGTGGGTTCTAACTTCTACTGAAAACGAGGAGAGTCACGTATTTACTCACCAAGCTCAAATATATAACGTGGCAATATATGTTTGCATAATATAGCTAGCTTTTTAGCTTTTTAGCTAAGCTCTAGCTAGGTCATGTTTTGTTTAAATTTTGAATTATGTGAATATGTAGGCAGAGAGAGACACAGTGCAGTGGCTTTGTTGAACTTTTGACCGATCTACATGCATGCATTAGATTCTACTGCAGAATGAGATTGTCGAATTATGAGTAGGAAGAAGGGAAAGGGGCTTTGTTAGATTCTTCATGCAATAAAAGTTTGAAACCTATTATTGCATTTGAAGCAGCACTTCCCTTGTTTGTTTTGTTACTACTTTAACCTCTCTAAAGAGCTAGAGAGAGAAACAAAACAAGTTCTACCTTCCCTCTCCAACTTTCGCTTTTGTTTTTTTGTCTCTGATGTGACCAAAGTTCTCTATCTATTGCTCCTCCTCAAAATAGGATACACTCATGCATTCTAAGGGATATCAATCAATAACTCAGTTTCACTAGATTTTTTAATTGATAGTTTAAGTAAGCTTTTATGTTGTAGATTTTGTCAATGGAAAAAGAAACTAGTTATTTTACATCAATAACATGATTGATAGATAGGAATAAATATTATAACTAAAGATTTATAATACATTATTTCTTCTCTATTCTTTTTCTCCACAGCATTTATTAAATTTAGTACTTTTAATTGTTTCTCTAAAAAATATTATAAAATTTATTGTGTAAATCATATTTTCTTATAAATATGTATTAAATATTTTTTTTTCTATAAAAATATATCATTAGTTCAATCATCATATTTGAGATAATTTTTATTTAAAATTTGTGATTCCATCATTATTTTTATCTTTAAAAGATTTATCAATAAGTTAAGGGAGAAAATATTTATAAATTATTTTAATTCTTAACTTTTAAGTAACGTAAGATTTTTAAGTGTATATTCACAATCTCTTATCAATATATGTATGCTTCCCTCTTATCTCTCACAAATAATGTGTAGCGTGCATCTGTATCTCTTTTGAATTTGAAAGTATATACTTTTTCAATCAACTTTAACAAATAAAAAAGTGAAACTATGCTCAAGAGTAGGCTTTATTTGGTATGCGAAGGGAAATCATTGGTGCATATGAATTGTTGATTGGTTTGTCCTTCAATTCAAATCACTCTCATAACTCATTATGCAATTTGTATACAATAAAATCAGGTATGACTTAAAAGAATGGAAATATTATTTCTATGGAATGATACTGAACAACAAAAGTCATGATTCTTTCTGGTGTGGGTTTTCATTCATTTTCATTACAAAAGACGGTAAAAGTACTAAAATTACTTTTACTTTACGTACAAAAGTTGCATAGATGTATTGAAAAGTGATGGAATTGAATATATTTGAAGGTAATGTTTGTGGTGCTTAAGATTTGATGCAGCTTAGTTTGGTTGGGTGGATGAATATCTTATCTTACTCAACCCTTTTCATTGCATTCGAAAATTCTGTGCATTTAAGATAAAATAAAAAAGTTTGAATATGGAAGGAGCAGAAAGTTTGAATAGATTTGATGAAAAAAGTGAAGAGGGTTGGTTACAGCGAAGGGTAATGTAAGGAAGAGCATGATGGCACGACGTACATTAGAGAATCCAAAAGACCAGAGTCGGTGATTCCTTTTTTCTATTCCCTACACAGCCAAGTACAAAAGCTGCGAATCCTTTCGTTTCGCTTAAACCGGAAACACCTTCCCTTACCCTTACCAAACCAGAATCAAAGGAACACAAAACCAAAATACCAACAAATGTATCCTACAAATATTTTATTATCTTCATCATCATCATCATTTCTTTTCCTTCCTTTATTAATTCTGCACTGGGTACCTCACTCCTGCAGCCAAGGCACGTTGCTGCTCAATCTGCTCATACCAAATATTCAAATTTTATGGTCTCATGACACATATATGATGCTACTGTTAATATATATAGGAGTATTAGTTATCTGAAGTTAGTTTGAATACTAGCTACTATCTTTAAAATACTTATGATACGCATTTATTGTTCTTTTACTCAGTATATTAAGTCAGATAGTATGATCAGTATGAATTTAAGAAAGCTCAGGATATAGCCATAGGGTTCAGTGCAACTTTACTTGGAACAGTTCGTGCAATTTGTTCTTCAGATAGCAGTACTCATGCTCCAGCATCTCCAACGCTCGCAAGCAACTACAACCGGGTAAAATGAATAAACAGTAGTGGTTTCTTAGAATTCACAATAGCTATTATGTAAACAAAAGTGTTCATAGGTGACTAGAAATATGAGTCAGTCATTGTAAAGACAATTGTAGCAGTGGTATTATATATCCCAAAATATTAGAATGTGGGAACATAGACATTTGCAAAAAGGAATATTGCAATAAATGGATAAAGTGTGAAATGATTAGGAGAAATGGAAAAAAGGTTGCGGCAATGGAGGGTTAGGGAGTAAAAAAAGATGCACGAAATAAGAGGGAATAGTAATAGTATAATTGTTTGACAATGGCACCCACTCAGCACGGTTATTCTGGTCAGTTGCAGCACGAAAGGCAACGCAAACGTTTCTAACTCTCTTGGCGCCAATGCTTGAGCTGCTTCCCACGAACTGATTCAAATGATTCCTTATTTTCTTATAGTCCGAAAACTCCCTCTCCATCCTGCATCAATTCACATTAATATCACTCCTTGCATTCATTATTGTACCATTATTCAAACCAAACCAAACCCATCATCATGAATCAACTGGTCGTAATAATAGCTAGCTGCGAAATACACCAGTATTCTAGTACCAGTAGTAACGTAACACAATAAATATAATAATATTGGTATATAGAAGCTGAGAACTACACATGGTGAAGAGAATTGAAAACGTAAATAATGAAGAAAAATGTAGGAAGAGAAGAAGATTGATTACAGCAAAATGGTGAAGAGAATTGAAAACGTAAATAATGAAGAAAATATAGGAAGAGAAGAAGATTGATTACAGCAAAGCTCTGAGATTGGTCAGAAGCTTTTCGGATTCATGGAAATAAATGGTGACAACCTCGGATACGAAGTTTGGGGAGGCCTCATCCTGCAGCTGCTGAAGCTGCAAGAAATGCTCATCCAACACTCCCTGATCAAAGAATAACAAATGAATTAAGCAACATAAATTCACCATGCATGTTTTTCCTATTACAACGTGTAAAGAATCACTATATACATGTATGTATAACATGAGATATTAAGAAGAATGAACGAAAGAATGAATAGTAGAATGAAGATTGAATTGGATTGTGTGAAAGTGTGGTACCTGGTGGAAGAGGAAGGCAAGGAGACGGTTCATGTCGGCCCTCAAGAGGTCGGCACCCAAACCAAGCATCCACAGTGGCAACCCCGTTTTGGCCGACTATAAATTCACTCAATTATCAAAGTTTTTGAGAGTGGCCCTTACGGTGTACACCCTACCCTGTCTGTGCAGTATTGTTGTCTGGATCGATGGATATATATAATATATAAGATTTGCAAACTCAAACTCAAAACTCCTCAATCTTCTTTCTTCTTTTCTTGTGGGGTTATAGGGCTTTCACTTGTGTGTTCCACTTGGACCACATAAACTATTCTTCTTCACCCTTCCTTCAATGCTTCTGTGCTAAGCTGATTTTAAAAATATAAAACTGATTAAACGGAAGTTATAACTTTAATGTTATTATTTTTGAACTGTTGAAACTGAAATGAAACTTAATGAATTTAGTATTTTTAAGCATATACAATAAATAACAGTAATATTTTTATCTGAGATGTGTGACTTCAATAAAATTAAATGCCCCATTAATACTTTTCAGGTAAAGATCATTGTTTGTTTATGAAAATCATAAAGACTTTCCAATATTAATAAATGCCTCATTAATATTTACTGGTTAATTACTGTATAAATAAAATCTGATTATTCTTAATAAGTATATCTTTTCCAATGTTATCCTGGAAAGCAAATTAATTGTCTAAACAAGGTTTGAAATTAAAAAAGTTGATTAAAATGCAGAGGAAAGGAGAGTAAAAAAGTGGAAATGGGGTAGGGGCGTGCAGGTGATTTAGGTTATCGAGGTGAATGTGTGTTATCTCCCGGACCATCCTACATACCCTCACTGCAACTGCAAGTGCAAGTTTTGTGTTGAATTGTGTTGGAAGAATAGGTATGGTACCAACCTGCTGTCCCCGTAACCGGTCACTTGGCATGCACCTGTCTTCTGCAAAATGCTGCGCCTTTGCAGCCTCTCTTCCCACCCGACACCACCTGCAGCCGGTAACCTGTCAGTCACCACCACTCTCCTCCTGCCACCATATTCCACTAATGAACACAGCTTAATTTTAATCTATACACATCTGATTAATTAACCTTGCACAGTAAAATCATACAAAAGTATGTATATGAATGTGCATGTATGTATCTGTAATTGACATGAAATGACAGAGATAGAATTGAAAGATGAAAGGCCTACATAAATGCATGGAGTGTGTCTGAGAAAAGATGCTTTTTTTTGTTTCTGGAAAATTAGGGGTGGTGAAAAGACAAAGGCTTTGAGATGTTATAGAAGATGATGAACCTTTCTCATGTGTGTTTGAAAGCTTTTTTCCACTTTCCCGAGGTAAATGAAAGAAAAAGGAAAAGAAGGAAAAGAAGGAAAACGCTTGTTGGTTAGTGAGGGTGATGGTGCATCGAAATGAGAGCATAGACTGAGAAGAGAACAGAGAGAATTGAAGTTTGAAGGAGGTAGTAACGCCCGTTGAACAAGGCTGGCATGGCTAATACGTGTACACTGTTAAGTGCAGGTGGGGGTGCTGCAAAGTTTAGTCCATGCTGGACACGTGGTGCATTATGGGTAACTAGGGTTTTTTGTCTGTAATAGCAGTAGTGACTTGCACAAGCACAAATACAAGTCTTTTTTAATGGAGGATGTGAAGAACACTTTTCACTTCCATTTTCATTGATGATGGGACACCCCAATTAACAAATCCAGTTAACATTTGCAGCTATTAAGGAACTATTTCACCGACCACTAAACAATTCAAATAATTTTAGATTCTAAATTCTTAAGATTAGAAATGTAAATGGGTTCCTATCCAACTCAATTTTACTATAATTGTGTAGATCAAATTAGTTTGGGTTGTTAAATGAGAACAATAAATCAAACCCAACTCAATTAAATGAATTGGATTAAAAATTAGACTAACTTTAACTCATCTAAATCACTTACGCCCTTAATTAAAAGGATAAGAGTTGTAATTTTTTTAATTGATCTCATAAATTGGTATAAAGTACAAAAATAATATTGATTATTAATCAATGTAAACAAATTATCCAACAACTTTTAGTAGAAATTTCTCTTTTGATTAACTTATTTATTTATAAAATTAAAATTATATTATTTCGTAAAAAAAAATAAACTTACATGAATTGGTTGAGAGAAAATTTGAATGAATAAATTCTTGGAAAATTATTTGGACCAATATGTATATCTAAGACTTAAATGAAATTTACAAAGATATTAAGAGTATGTACGTTTGGACAAGTTTTTCTAATAAGATTTCTTTTTTAAAATAAGAAAAATAAATATTTTAATAAATTAAAATTAAATTTATGTATAAGTTAATAATAAATTGTTAGACAAAATAGTTTATATATAAGTTAATTTTAATTTATAAAAAATTAATTATAATTATTTTTCTATTTATCTTTCTTATAAATTATTGTCGAACTTCCATATTCGTAAAATATAAGTTAAATTATCCACTAGATCAACCTTTATTAATAAATATCAATCACATATATCAACAAGAAATGTTACAATAACACATTTTTAAATTCTTTTCTTTACTTTTGTGCGAAGAAAGAGAAAGAAATAAGGAAGATTACATTCAATTTACGTTTAGAAAATTTACGTTTAGAATGTATAAAATTAAGTGTTATTAGGTAAATATAAATTAGAAGATATTATTAGGTAAATATAAATTTTACTTTATAAATTATAAATTAATTTTGTTAAAATAAATTAAATTTAAAATTATTTTTAATATAATATCATAATATTATTGGATTAAAATTATAATATTATTGGATTATCTATTATTATTAGATTCCAGATTAGAATTAATTTTTTCTAAAATAAATTCTTAGAATTAAATATATTTATAATGATTAAAAAAAAAAAAAAAACTTACATACATAACATCAAATCCCAAAGTTTAAGATTATGGGTTTACTCATACTTTATCTTAAATTAGTTTTATGAATCAAAACGAGCATGAGTTTTTTTTTTTTTAGAATTACCTCGAAGTTCTTGCTCAAGGAATGATTTGTACTGACGTAAGCACATTCATTAGTCCACAAATAAACATATAATTTATATAAAACAAAAATTAAAATGAGAATATTATAAGACGAAAATAATATTTATTTTAGGGCGAATGTGAAAAGGAAGCATGCTTTGTGTTGCAGTAACCAGGTTGTGATTTAACAAAGCAAAATTATTTGAGAGGTGAAGATACCAATGTTTGGATTAAAGTAATTAATGTTTTTCGTAACATTGTTGTCCCGTGCCATAAACAATGTTTTTGGTCTGTCTTCACATGATTATTATTTCATTCCTTTTTAGCTTCGAAATTCCAAATGACACCAAGTGCAGTGTTCTTCTGTTCTTGTTTCATTCAAGACAAAAGTTGAAATCATGGTGTTCTCTTATCCTGTTCATTTTCGTATAATTGCCATACCTATGACCTCATTAACTTCATCCAGCTTGAACAATGCACCTTCGATTCTTCTATCATTGAATTCTCAGTCTTGAAAGTGGTGAATCTAGGGTTTTCACCTTTCTCTTAGTTAGCCAGAGCAGATAACTTATTAATAACTTGTTGAAATATCAAGTAGATTGAAAATATAATAAAATTATACAGATTTTATTTCATATACTAATTTTATAGGATTGAGTAAAATGGTGGGATTTTAAGCTTAATTATGCTTTAGACATGAAATTAAATTTAAACTTTTATTTTCAAATGATATTTTTAACAAATTTAAATATTTTACTTTTAATTATGTTTTATTGTTGAAGTTTTCATTTAACCTTTTATTTAATTTTTACACTCTTTATCATTTTGAAGAAGATATGTTTATAATTATTAATATTAATTTTAATATTATAATATAATGTTCATTTTCTTTAAGTTTTCATTTGTAGTTTGGTATATTTAAAATTTATTTAACGATTATTCAATTTTTATTATTACAAAATATATAATATATAAATTTCTTATTTAAAATTATTATTTTTCATATAATAATTAAAGTAGTAATTAAAATACAATTATGTACAAGAGAGGAATAAGAGTAAGTAAAATAAATTTATTTTTCATCTCATAATTTATTTTTTTAATCAAATTATTAAGATGAATTATAATTTTAAACTAATAGATTAAGAAAATAATAACAAATATATATATATATATATTTTAAAATAAATAAATCCTTCTTAATTATATATATAAATGAAAAAAATATCTATTTATTCTAAAAATAAATATAAATATTTTTTTTCTTTTTATCATTTATTTATTTGTAATTTAATAATTAAGATAAATTTACAATTTTAAATCATTACAAACAAAATAATTGTAAAGATGAAAAAAAAGTTCTAACTTTAGCTCTTCAAGTAAATAAATTTAAATTTTAAATTATTAATTAGAATAAAGTATTTTGAATATTATAAATATATATATAATTATTATTTTTTTAAAATAAAGATCAAAATAAGTATTAATAAAATATTAAATATTATTATTATATTATTTTGTATATTTGTGTATCTATAAAATATTTAATATAAAAAAGTAATATTTATAAGTATATATATAAAATATCAATAAAAACAAAATTGTATGATAAATAGTTTTATTTAATGTTAAAATATTACTTTATTATCTAAATTATACATAAATAACATCAATGTCAGCAATTTAATTCCTTTAATAAAATATATTAAATTCAATTACGTCCAACTCTTATTTGTAAATTTATTTATTTTTATAGACCAATATTTTCTCAATTAAAATATATGTTTTATGATATATATATATATACTAATTTAGTAAAGATAATTTAATATTCACATATTTGGTCTCATAAAATAGTGTAGTTCTTCCCTTAACATTTTGGTTCAATTCTTATGATGTATATTTATCTTATTACAAAACTCTAAAAGTTTATACTAAAATTATGCAGAGGCTAATTGGACACTATGTATATACACAAATAAAGATAAACCTTTTTAATAAAGAGTAAAATTAACTCTCAAATGAACAATTTAATTCTTTCGTAACAAAATTCAAACAAATAATTATGAGTTTACATGTTCTACATAATAATTAAAAAAATAAAAAATTTTACATGTATTTAAATTGATTAAATTATGAATTGGATTTATATATTTGAAATTCTTTTTCTACTACATTATGTATTAAATATGTTACGTAATCATGAAACTTTGATGATTTCAATGCTCAAGGTTCAGAACTTTAAGTCTCAACTACTTCATTCCAAAAATAATAAATAATATATATATATATATATACTTAAATTTAATTTGTAAGATAGAATATAAATAATAAAAATAAAAATATTTAGTATAACAATTAATAATAAAATATATTTAAAATAAAAACATAAACAATACAATTTAGTTCATAATCCCATTTCTTTCATTATAATAAAAATAAAATAAAAAAAATATTTATGATAAAAAATAATAATACCCATAATATTTGTAATAATAATAATAAATTTATTTTATTTATTATGTAATTAGTATTTTTATCATATTTTTAATTTATGTTTTTCTAATTATATTATATTTTTAATATATTAATAATAAATATAAAATATAATTTATTCTTATAAAATAAATTTAATAAAATAAAATTTATATTATTTTATATATATTAATTTAATTATAAATAATACCATATTTTTAACCTGATATATATATTTTTTATATCAAATATATTCAATAATATGTACAAATATATATTATATATAATAAAATATAAGAAAATTTTTATAATATAATTATTATATTATATAATAAATTATAAAATAAGTTATGAAAATCATCACTATTATAAAATTGTAATGATATTTTAAATTATTATTTAATATAAATAATTTTATTTAGTTAAAAATAAAATAAATTAAAATTAATAAATACTATTAATTTATTTTATAACTAATAATAATTTTTATTTTAAATTTAAATGATATGAAATAAATCATAATAATGCAGATGCATCAATCTATTTTTATTGGTCTAAGTAAAAGAATTAAGACAAAATGAGTTGAATTGCAAAATATGTATGGATTAAATCTCTTGTGTAAGGACCCAGTCTGTAGCAGTTCTAGCAAGATAGTAACTTAAGTAATAAAGAATAAAGATGATTGGTAAAATTTTTAAAAGAACTACAAATAGAAAATTTAACCTTTTAACCTTCATTATCTTAAACTCATCATCTCTCTAGAAAACTTTTTCTCTAAATTCTCTCTCTACCTTCTCTCTAACAAATTTTCCAACCTTCCACCCTTTTCAAGATCTGACTACACCACTGTGAAGCTTGAGGAGAATAGAACCACTTGGACCGATTAAAATTCTATTTTGGGTAAATTTTTTAATTTTCTTCCTTTGGCTTGAGAAGAGAAATTTGTGGTTATAGGTTAAATTTGTGATTTTAGGCGCTTATAGGATCAATTGGAGCTTCTAGGCTTTGATTCATAGGAGAATTTGCTAATTGGACTAAGGAATTTGAGGTAAGGGAAGCTAGAACTTTGACTTTTCTTGTTTTTGGAAAATCTGTGTTTCTGCTTCGAATTTGTGAAAATTGGATTGTTGTATGGTGTTCTGTGTGCTTGCCTGTGTTTCGGAAGCCATTGCATGTTGAATCGGAGCTCGACCTGCGAAAATCCGCTGAGCGCAGGGGTCCTGCGCTGAGCGAAATTTTACAGCGGTCATCGGGCGAAAAATTCGCTGAGAGGAGGAACGAGGCGTAGCGCGCGGTGCGCTCAGCACATTACTGCGCTGAGCGGATTTGTAAAAAAAAAAAAAATTAAAAAAATTCGCTGAGCGGATCTGGGCTGCGCTGAGCGAATTTTTCCCTGTTATTTTGGCTTAATTTGAGTTGAAAAGGTGACATTTGAATGATGTATGTATGTATGATGTTTTTAGATAAGTGTATATGATGCATGCACTGTAATTTTGATAAATGGAAGTGATAATGAATTTGTGACTGTGTATGTTAGAGGAAAGTAAATATGATGATGGATATGAATGGCATGTGGTATGTGGTAGATTAGTGTGTATGGATCTAGGGATATCATATAAGGTATCCAGACCTCAATGTGAGTCCTGATCATGTAGACTAGGGTCACATGTGGTGAGAGGTCGATAGAGGTCCCATCAGTTACTCAGAGGAGGCAGCTTAATGGGGCTACCCTGATGTGGTGAGTAGTGAGAAGATGGCGCTGAGGTGAAAAAGACTCAGTTAGCCGGTCGTTATAAGACCCTTGGTCCATGGTTTGATACATCAGGTGCTAGCCTTAGATGTCTGAGATCCATACAATCTTCCGGAAGGCGTCGGTCTTGGTTGTGATGTGTGAATGTGAACATGCGTGTAAAGCCTTTGCTAGGCCTTTACACTTGATTGTGATAGTAATTAATGATCTGTGTAATTTATTTTAATTATGCATGCTTTTTATATATATCTAGCTTACCCTGCTTGTTATTTTGTTGTCTTTCCTTGACTGCTATGATCGTGTGTGTTGCACGGGAGCAGATGCCAGGTCAGGAGAGGACTCCTCTGCTGGGAGACAGTAGAGTTAGGAAGTTTTAATAGGACTTTAGTAGTATATTTTATGTACTTTGAGACTCTTACTTAGTCCTTTTGGGACATCTTTTGTAAATGTAATAATATTTAGCACTTAAATATTTAGATCTTGTGGAACTGAGTAGTATAATATAGTAAAACTGGTATGTTACATCTTGACTTATATAATTATAATATATAGGTTTTACGAATTAACTTACATAATAATTTAAAAAATTAAAAAATTACTAATTAAATATATTTTATTGTAATTATTATATTTATTTTTATTTTTATCTACCATAATTTTAATAAAATATTTCTTAAATATATTAATTTTATCCGTTTTTTTTCTTATATTCAATAATTTTATATTATTTTTCTAGCATCATCTTTATTATTTTTTTATCATAAAGTGACATAATTAATAATTAATAATATATGCTCCTTATCTATTTAAATTATTAAACTAGGATTTTAATTAAAATTTATAAATTAAATTAAATATTACTTTATTATATTTTGAAAACTTCAAATAAGATACAATATTTATAATATTTTTAAATAATATAAAATTTAACATAATAAACAAATTGATTATGCGAAAAGATAAAATTATATTTAATAAAGAAAATAGATGAACAGAGGAAGAAAAAGAAAAATATTAATTAAATAATGTATGGATGAATTGTTAATCACAATAGACCTATATTAATTACACTAAATAAATAAAATGTTATTTATTTTTATTGGATGTAAATTATATGGAATATGTTAAGGAGTGAGTTGAGGGTTGAAATGTTCATTTTATCCCACATTTTTTTTATAATAGGCTTGGATGTCCCATTACATAACTCATCCTACATTGTATTTTTTATTTGTGAAAAATATAAATTATGTATTTCATATGATAAATAATTTATATCAATACAAAAATAAAAAATCTGTCAAAACAAATTAAATTATCTTAATTTCTTTACAAATCTGACATGATTTGGTTCGGTTAACCTGTCAGGCTGGAGCAGTGATATTGAAGTTTTTGGGCCTTCCCCAAAAGCCGGATCTCTTAAACAAGTCCAAAGGATTATTGTTCATCTTAGTTTTTGGGCCCAAGAGAGATAAATCATTAAGGTAAAAACTAACAAATTTATATAGGTGGATTTTATTTTTGTAATAGCTGTTGTAAAAGTGTAGTCTAGAGTCAATTAATGGACAAAATAGACTAAGAATTTGTAAACCGAAGAGGGGTATCTCTTTATTATTGATAAGAATATGAGTTATAGATAACTAAATAAGTTACTATTAAATTAAATGATAATATTTTTCTAAAAAAAATGATAAATTATTTTTTAAGTGAGTGGGTTTGATTTTTGAAAAGTCTTGATTGCTTGAAAGATGTGTTCATACAATATATTATCTTGTCATAACAAGATTAAGTTTAAATAAAAGAAGCAAAATGTATATAAAATCTAAGTTCGTTCTGTTCTAAGTTAACTATAAGAGGAATATTAACAACATATTACAATTAAAATATGTATAATATAGCTAAAATTACAGTAAAAAATATGAATTAATATATTGTTTTAGATATTGTTCGTGTATTGTGTAACACAAAACATGACAAGTCACACATGAAATCATATGTCAACGATTAATCCTCCATTTAACTGGTCGGTGAAGCCCAAAGAAGAAAAAAAGAAACCAAAAACATGGACGGTGCATAAAAACTAGAAGGAAAAAATGTGTGCAAGTATTAATTAAAAGGGGCGCATTTTTCATGCCATGACTGTTCTGCACTCTTCAGCATATAATAAACATGGAATGAACATGTTAGGCACAATGTTGTACTCACCCTCATTTTAGCAAAGAATAATAACATGTGATTCTAGTGCACAATGTTTGTTTAATAAGTCCAAATGCCACTGCTTTGAGATGTGGTGGGACCAATACCATTAAACTTTAGTTTTGTGCTTGGAAATGAATTCAGATATTGTACTGTTGCTTATCGGTTTTCATGCTTGAAAAGTCATGTTAACACAAAGGAAACAAACTTAGTCTGTAATGAATGAGTAAATGAGTTTTGGTTTCAGAGCCACACAGTCTGGGTTATTATACAGTGGAGATTGACTTGCTTTTTTGGAGAGAGAATATGGCTTTCCCCCAAAGTGGGAGTACTGTTGAGCCCTTTAGTTACCTTGGTGTTAACAGAGAAGTATAAGAAAGAACTTGTTGCTGAGTGAAAAGGATAGTAATTATATATTCTTCTGTATCAGTCAATAGTAAAAATTTTGAAGTCCCATATATATGGTCAAATCCAGCTTTCTTTGTGCCATCAACAAGTACCTATAAAATCTTTTCTTTCATTTTGCTATTATTCCAACCCCCCTTTTTACCCTTGGCCATGAATCAAAAACAAAATTGTGTTTCATGTAGTTATAGTATCACTATTGAATGCCATTCTTTGCTTCTGACTCTCGGTGGGTAACTTGACTTCAGTGGCCAAACCAATAGCTTGGAGAAATCTCACAACGTACCAAGTCATGTCTAGTTGCCACCACTCTAGTCCATGTCGAGCTGAATACTCAAAAGCATGGTGGTTATTGTGCCAACCTTCACCAAATGCAAGCAGCGCCACCCACCTAGCAAATTTTACATTATGTATAAGATCAGCATGTGAACTCAAACCAATTATCAAACTATAAGAAGTTTAAGATAAAAAAGAACAACCAATTATTTTTGGACAAGTCCCTGGTGTTCCAGGCCTGATTCCCCCAGACATGGCAAGCTGAGTTTACAAACCAGGTTATGTGATAAACCCAAACAATCCTCACTCCCTGCGTTTATCAAAGAAAGGTGTAATTGAAATAGTCTACCAAATTGGTCCTCAATTTTCTTTGTTCCTTTATGAGTTCTACTTATACAAATGAACAAACATCCTTTTTTAAAGTGAAAGAAACTGGTACCATTCCCCAAAGAAGGAAAGGAAATCCCCCTGCTGCATATAGAAGGGCTCCCAAAGCAAAAGGGTGGACAAGGTAAGTGCTTCGGAGAAACCTATAAAAAGGTTGTTTCTCTAAATCACCAACATTGTTTGGCTCTCCACACTGCACATACATAACATATCCCACAATAAATTTGCAAATGCAATTATGAAGGTTGTTTGCTTGTTCAGAAGAGAGGTAGAGATAGAGAATTCATATGGTATCTACATACCCTTTGTATGACAGAATTGGTATCAAAGAGCCAACTCATATGGCTGAACCAGAACCCTTCAGTGGGGCTATGAGGGTCTCTCTCTGAATCACAAAACTGGTGATGGTATCTATGTGTGCTCACCCAATCAATTGGGTTCCCCTGCATTACCACAACAAAACAAAAAACAAAGCATGAAGAAAGAGACACAAAAGTAAGAATGGAAAGATTTTGAAGAAACAAAATCCACCTGAAGTGCCAGAACCCCACAATAGGCAAAGAAATATTCAAGCCATTTGGGAAGCTTGAAACTCCTGTGAGAAAGGTTCCTGTGGAAAGAAAGAGTGATGCCAAAAAGGCCAGTGACAACATAGAGAGCCACAGCCACCCAAAAAGCTGGCCAATTGAAATGGAATGGAGCAAAGAGGCAAAGTACATGCATGGCCAACACAATTCCAGCAGTGCCAACATCCAAAGAGTTCCATTTCCTCCCAAAGAAAACACTCCTCTCTCTCTTCACCTCAACTTCAGACAACAAAATCCTTCTGTGTTTCAATGACCCCTCCCCTGCCTCCAAACCTTCTCCAAATGCGGCATTGGCCTGGGCTTTGGCTGTCACTGCCAAATTATAGGTAAAGGGGTTGTTTTTAAGGGAGATTTTGTTTTCCTTTTGGTTAAAGTTAAAGTTTTTAATGGAGCCAAGACCAAGGACAGTGCTATTATCCAACCGAGGAATTGAGCGGTGAAGGGTGGTGCAGCCATGGAAAATGGGGTTTTTAGGTTGGGAGGTGATGAGAGCCATGGAGTGGAGTGAAGGCAATTGAATGGTTGGGTTGAGTTTTGTGGAAGGTGGTGTTGGAGGGATAATTGGTTTGGGTTTTAAAGTGGTGAGGTTGATTGTGATGTGCAAGTGCAAGTGACCAACCAAACCATTAACCACTTGTGGTGTGGCCGGTGTTAGGAAAATGGATTTTGAAGAGAATGGAAATGTGGGTTGAAGTTAAAGCAAGTGGAAAAAAACAGAGAGATGGCGTGATTGTGAGAGGATAAGGCAGTGTACCCTCAAGCTCTTGGCCTGTGAATCACATTGGTTCAAGGGATTCGCCTAAAGAGGTTCAGATTTTTTCATTCCTCAGATTAAAAAAAACAATCACACACATCTTCGTTTTTGTTTCTTTTTCAGTATTCAATTTTAAAAGATAACCTATTGCTTATAGAGTGCTGATAGAGGATTTGCTTCTTCCTGTTAATTTGAGAACCTGTGTAAGTTTCTGTCCATAAAAACGCGTTTGATAATCTTAATTCTGGTCAAGTTTTTGTATTTACAAAATGCAAATTTGATAAAACTTTATTTAAAAATTTCAAGATCAACTTCATTTACACCCAGAAATGGATTTGAATTCAATTGGTTGTGCTCAATATTTATCATGTGAAAAAAAAATATTTACTGTCGATAAATAAGAAAATTTCTTGAAAAGATAAAAAAGGTAGTGATCCTAGTTTCAAAATACTAATTTAATAAAGAAAGAATGGGGAATTTTAATTATATTAGTGAAATGCACGGGTTAGATTTACTTCTTTTTTTTTTTATAATCGGTAAAATCGTAGAAGAAAATTCTAATATTACATGTATATAATATTATTTATATTAAGGTTAATATTCTCTCTCTATATATATGTTCAATTTTTAACACTTTAGTTTACTATTTATAATAAAAATAACAAATTTATTATCTTCATAGTAACAAAACTATTTCATCAACTTATTTTATAAAATGCATTAACTATTTTATATATTAAAATTTAATTGAGCCAACTGATCTTTTAACATTAAAAGTTTAATTAAAAAATGCTTAATGTGTTGGGTTAGAACATTTCCAAAGAGAATGCTTAGCAATAAAATATAATGTTTTACATGATATCAATATTAATAAAACAAAATTATGTCAAGTTTTTTTTGTTTTTTTAAATACTAAAATAAAATTCAATACGTAAAATAGCATAATTCACAATTCTTTTTATATATAAAACAATCCATGTTAGTTATTTTTGTTAAAAAAATATAAAATAATTAATATTCTTAATCCGAATGACATGTAAGAAAAAATTACAAATAAATATAATTTGTATTATTACTAAACAATTTTGTTTCTGTAAAAGATAGTGAGTATTTCATCAATACACTTCTTAATAAATTATGTATATAAAAAAGTAATAATTAACGTATTTAAAAATAGTTCTATTATGTGTTATAAATGGTATAAAAATATACATATTTTCTTTAAAAGTGTGAAGTTTGTAATATTTTAGATTTTCTTATGATGAGTGTGTTGATACATTGCATTAAATTTTTTAATTATTGAAAAAAATTAATTTTAAATATTTTCTGTGTTAAACATAATAAATAATTTCCTTTAAATGATTTTTTTTTCTAAAAGCGTTTATTAGCAATTTCTTATTGTTTACGTTTAAAAAATCTCTACCAAATTTGACTTATATTAGTATCTTGGAAAAATCTTAGGTTGGAGGTGTTGTTTCTCTGTCATGCCACTTGCCACACGCCACTTTCTTACACGCACACTGCAAAATATCATTTATCTGCTGTTATCTCTTGGCTGTTATAAATTTGGACATGTTCAACTCATAGATATCACTACACTTCTTCTCTTCAGTACCTTACCCTTTTTCAATCCAATACTGAGGCACCAAAAAGTGTGATTCATACATGGCTGCAACCAATGCGTCAATCTTTGCTTCTCCCACGCAACCATGCTTGCCTGTGTCTCCTACCATTTCAAACACGCTTTGTCAGTCTCTCTACCACGCGTTTCTTTCATTTTTATGCCATATTTTGTCAACAATAATATGTTATATACTATATGAAACATGTAGGATTTTGCTGCAAAGGACCATGTGATTTGAATATGCATAACTTTTTTTATTGTGGGTACTTTTATGCATTTATATCTTTCTTGATTGCGGCTAAAAGTCAAGTAGAAAGTTTCTCCAACTTGGTAGGAATCAAAATAAACTATCATTACATAGAAATTGCATCAGAACTTTAATAAAGCTTTAAAACTTGTTCTGTTCTCACAGAAATTGACAGTTCCTTCCTTTAATTATTTCTCAATTTAGTGGAACAGAAGTAGCTGTTGGGTTGTTATAATCATTTAAATTTCATAAGATGATTCATTATTACTGGATCCTTTTATAAATTTATAGCCACTCAGACTATACTTATCAGCATCCTGCCAAATATTTTTGTTCAATTAGATTTCTAATCCCTTTCTACTGTGGATTTTTCATCTTAACATTATGTATATGGTATGGTATAATTCATATGAATCTTGTAACTACAAAGCACCAATAATGGTTAGTGAAAAGGAGTGTGAACTTCCTAGCATATAAGAAGAACTAAATTAGTCTATGCACCGTGTCATGCAGCTAGTCCTTTTCTCAATGTGTCGTTGCCAAAAAGTTACCATGTGAAGAAAAAGCATATGAAAATTAGCAAAAAGATCAGTGCTGCTGCTGTTGCAACAACACCAACAACTGAGGAAATTCAAGAGTATGAATTCCCCTTCTTAATTTAATACCAATTACTATTTTTGCCTTTTATTCACTTCACAATTTTAGTATTATTCATATTGGAAACTGAATAATGAATGGTGGTGAGGCTGTTGCTCAAATTATACAAATAAAAGTTAGTTTTGGATAAACTCATGATAATAGCATTATCTACAATCAATGTTTACAGGTACAAGCTTACTTCATGGGCTCAGTTTGAAATTGGGAGGTCTCCTGTCTTTTGGAAAACAATGAATGGCCTTCCTCCTACATCAGTAAGTATAACGTTTTGAGTTAACTTATTGCAAGATACTTAATCCATTACCTTTCAGTAAATTATTTTACAAATTTTGGCAGGGAGAAAAGCTAAAACTTTTGTATAATCCAGCAGCAACTAAACTTGTCCCCAGTGAAGAATTTGGAATTGCTTTTAACGGTAATGTTTGTGATGTCAGCTTGGTTTCCCAAAAATGTAATCTTCCCTAGAATTTGCAAGGCAAAATTTTTGGATTCTTATGAACAGACATAGAATGTGTCAAGAACAAGTGATATAAAATACACATTGTTATTCAGAACTAGAAAGTTAGCATTTTGTGTTTGGAGTCGTTGAAACTATGTCACAAAAAGGTTATGGAAATTTTATTTGAGCCTCCAGAAAGGTTCCTTTCCATCATACCTCCATTGTCTTATTCTGCTATTAAAGAAGTTTCGATTGGCATTGATAAGCAATATGTTTGAGAACGCAATTTTGTCTAATATAAAATTGTACTGAATAATTGAATATACTGTTTTCTTACATTGTGGAGGTTTATATGTCATACTTATTCGATTTTCTAGTCACTTTTTTAACCACTAATTTTCTAGTCACTTTTTTAACCACTGACAAGTAACATTTCATCAATTCAGGAGGTTTTAATCAGCCAATTATGTGCGGTGGTGAGCCAAGGGCTATGCTTAAAAGAAATCGAGGCAAAGCTGATGCCCCATTATTTACCATTCAGATATGCATTCCAAAGCATGGTAATATGGTACTCTTGTTTCTAAGTATATTTTGTAGACAAAATCATTCAATATTTATCTTGATTACATCTCTTTTTTGTGCAGCTCTGAACTTGATCTTCTCATTTACAAATGGAGTAGATTGGGATGGTCCATATAGACTGCAATTTGAAGTTCCCAAGGCTTTAAAGAACAAGCCAATTGAGTTTTTTAACAAGGTAACAGGAGCAACTTTTCTCTCTGAATCAACTTCCTCTAGTTTAATACTCAAGTCATGTGAGCTTTATGATCAGACTCCCAAACTATCTTCTGAAGAAATAAGACTCATGAATAATCTCAGATTTGACATGAAATTAGAAATTTTTTCATGCTAAACTGAATTTGGTGGCAAAACTGTAGTTATGTGGCCCCAAAAGAAAACATTAGTCAAGTGTTGAAGGAATGAGTACTATCTATTGTTTCTGTATGACAAGATGACAACAAGACAAGTATATTTGAGCTAGTGAGAATTTAGTACATTTTTAAAGAAACAGAATATATACTACAATGGAATATCTTTTAGCATTTTAGTTAGCATGACCCTGAATTGGATGTACTATTATTATGTGGTAGGGTTTGGCAGAAGAACTGAGTAAAGAAGGAGCATGTGAGAAGGCAATATTTCCAGACACAAACAAAGTCATAACCAGATGTGCTATGATTGGTAACTTGTCAAAAGAAGGGGTGAGTACATTCTTCCATTCTTACATTCTTCAGTGTCTTTTTACTCTTTAGAATAGTGCTTCTCTTGGAACACTTGCAGTTTCTTAATGATGAATGAAAACATTCATGCAGGGTGATCGCTGCGATCTGAATCTTGTTTTAGGATGCACAGATCCTAGTTCTCACCTGTACAACCCACTAGCCAATGTAGATGATGGAACATGTCCAATTGATTTGGATTCTGAGTCTGAGGAATAGCATTATACTTTGCATATAAATATTCATTTCGATCATACTTTATGTTGGTTCTAGGTACATAGATAGTGTGTATTGTATACAAATTTCACTCTTTACATTGAATATTAGCAATGTCTGGCCCTTGCTGTAGTATGAAAAAACTATGGTTTTGCTACATTATTTTTCTCTTTAATTGTTACTATGGAAACACATTGAAAACATGTTTTCTCTCTTAGTCCAGCTGAACGTGTAAGTAGTTGTTTGAGAAAAGTATACATAATATTACCAAACTACTTTCCAGAAAGATTATATGGGTGCACCACATATAATTAATTTATTATTAAATTCATAGACTAAATTATTACTATGAAAATTACATGTTTTAAAAATCATATATTAATTTCATATCATCCTTAATTAATTAATTAAAGCAAATAATCTTAATTTATATTATTCATTATTATCTTAATTAATTTAAATTAGAATATATATATCGATTGAAATTGTTTACGAGAAAAAAAAACCTATTATATAACTACACATAATTTCAGTATATATTCATGTTTGTATAATAAATTAATTACTACATTATATACATCAATATATATTGATTATATTAATTAATTGTTATAATTATTTGTTTACGTGCTAAAACCTTCAAAGTTGTATAATAGTCTATCTCAAAACAATTTAAGTTAATTTGAATTTCTAATATAACAAGTGTTTCACTCGTCATTAAATAATTTTTTACTTTCCCCCCTAATTCTTTAAATATTTTCGAAATTCAGTTTCCTAAACAAATAAATAAAAATATCATAATACATTATGCAAGTTGAAAAACAAATAAATAAAAATTTGTCTTCACTATACAAGTTGCAGGAACGTAATATTTCTAACCTATCCAAAATGCCATACGCAAACAAACTAAACTGCAAAATATTAAGGTCAAACTCTTTTAATTCCTTTCGTGCTTCCATCACTCAGTGAATTATTCAAACGCAGCCTTATATTATGATCTATTTGACTTGACTTTGCTGGGCAAACAAAAGGAAACTTGCATGTATAAACAACCACAATATTCAAATTCAAATCAAACTTTAATACAATCAAAGTTTTTTAATTACCATTAATCAATAAAATAGAATCTTAGCTTTGATGATACAATCATTCAACTTCCTTTACTGTGCACATTCCAATCCACAGCAGTAGGAAAAGCAGACTCAGTACACTGTAATTAAGACTACTCCTACTATGATACTCCCTCGTGTAGTATCATTTCGATCTTCTCTTTTCTTTTTTACAATCCAAATTCTCACCCTTTTGAGAACTTTCCATGATCCTTTTCTTAAATTCTTTTTAGCATTAAGTACACTGTTCACGAAATCAAATCATGATTCCTTTCCTTTTGCTATCTTCGTACTTGCCAGCTAAATAATCAAAAAGAACTCCAGCACCAACCCCTACGGCCAAATCAATGGTGTAATGGCCTCTGGTACCCAGCAACCTCACAGCTTGCAAAACATTGAGCACATCAAAAGTCCAAGCCAGTTCCCTCCTCTGCATCCTTCTCATGTCCAAGGAAGCAATCACTGACCCTGCAACGTGCCCCGAAAAAAACAAGAAAAAAGACACGTTTCCAACAGGGAAGTCCGCACCAGAACCCAAAAAATCCTATTCACCATCAAAGTAAAATAAATCAAATAAGAAAAGTTAAAATCACCAAAAGCAAAATATTCTACATGTTTTTTTCTTTTATTCTGAATCTCCTGTGGTTCCTGTAAGTGTTAGGCACTGTAAAAGGTTCTCAAACTAAAGAAATTTCAAATAAACTTCATCTAAATTTCTAAACTTAAACACTGACTATTATTTCAATCTTTGAAAATACGTTAATATTACCACTTAAGTTACATGTTATACATAATGTTTGGACCTGCATAATTAACAGATTGCAGTTATTATGAGAACCCTTTTCTTCTTTAGTTTGAAAGAGTTGAATGAAAATATCTGACACTTTAAGGACAAAATAGATAATATAGTAATTAACCATTTCGGTGATATTCTACTAACGTTAGAATCAAGGTAAAATTTTGATTCTCACGAAAAAAACAACACCAAAGTTGTACTTGGATTGCATGGCAGTATTATCAAATGGAGAAAACTTCAATACATATTTTCAGCGACGTTCTCTGATCAAGATTGGAACATAGTAATCTATATAGTCCTTTAACACAAGCCTTCATTAATCAGGCAAAATATCGAGTAAAATCTGAAATTCGAAATCAGAAAAAACTACAATTAAAGAAATGTGTCTATGCGTTGGTTTTATCGAAATGGAAACTGAATGAATCACCTGAGGCAATGGAAGCTGGGTGGAGTACCCCAAAATCCCACGAAATGTGAACATGAACAGTGCTGAAATTGTGGCTCTGGGGCGTCCTTCAATCAGCCACGTCCACAAGATATAACTCGTTTGCATTCCGACAAACACCTAACCATGTCAAAAGCCATTAATGCAAAGTAAAGAGAAAAATGAAAATAAAAAAACGCCCCAAGAAGATCAGGTTTTGAGACCAACCAATTTGCATTTCCTTCAAACAAATTCGATCCCGCAATTACCAACAAGAAAATCCGAAACAGAAAAGAAAGAACCCGATCGGTTCAGATCTGAGAAAGCGGAAACGACGTACCGTATTGAGCGCGGCGAAGAGCGTGTTGAGGTGCGGCGAGGACTCGAGGAGCGCGTGGAGGGGGCGCGTGGCGATGAAGCCCAAGTCGAAGGGCGGCGACGACGGCGGCACCATGCGGAGCGTGTACTCCACGGCCATGAAGAAAAGGAGTCCCAATGCGAACAAGCAGGGCATCCAATGGTGTGTCGCCACGTAGACAGCGTCGGCCACGGTCCATTTCATGAACGAAGCGTCGGAGTAGTACGTAGAAGCGCTTTTGGCCATGGCGCCGTTTGCCACCTTAACGCCGTTAGCGGGAGCCTTGTGGTTTCTGCTCCTGCGCTTGACGGAGGGTTCACCGGCGCCGTTCATGACCGTTGGAAATAGTTTTTTGAAGTGCGGAAGACATAATAAGGTGAATGATATAAAAAAACGGAGGATGCAAGTGGTGACGGAGTTTCCTAGGTTGGGTTCAGTTTTCTTTCTTTCACCTTCGAATTATGTAATTTTCTTTTTTTTTTTTCGTTATTTTCTTTTTTTAGTTATTTTTCCTTTTTAAGAATAAAAAAAAAATGCAGAGTGGTGATTGGTGTTGCATGTGATTTTGTATGTGGTTTTTGTGGTCGGTGGTGACGTTGGTTGGTTCTTTTTACGAGCAAGTTGTTGGAAAAAAAAAGGTTAATGCTGTTCAAATATTCTGAGGAATAAAAAAAAGGTTATGTTTTTAAATTATAATATATAATTTTTTCTGTATTTTATAATAATTTTCTTAAAATTATACATATTTGAATTATATAATTACATCAAGTTATGCAATTTTATATTAAAACTAAAGATTACAACTTTTGATATTAAATCATTTTTTCGTAAGAAAACGCGTGGGGAAGTATACATTCATTAATTGCATGTACATATGTTTGGGGAAGTGTACATTCATTAATTTTCATTAATTGCATGTACATATTTCTTTGAGTGAAAAATAAAAATAAAATCTATTAGATTAATTATATTTTTAATCACTAAAATTTAGAATATTTTTTATTTTAATTTTTAAATTTAACCATAATTTTATATGGATTATATTAATTTAATATATTTTTAGATATGAAATTTTTAATATTGAAATTATAAATTTATTTAAATTATTTATTTTTATAAAATTAATTTAGTAAAGTAAAATTTTATATATATATATATATATATATTGTAAAAGCTAGATATTATCCTTTTCTCTTTGATTATGATTATAATTTTCGAGGACGAAAATTCTTAATGTTGGGAAGATTGTGAGAGCCCAATTTTGAGTAAATCCTAAGCCCAATTACTTAGAAAGGGGAAAGATTATAAATAGTTTATTTAACCTAATCCTCTCATTTTTCACTCTTATTTTTAGAAAACCCTAATTTCCTTCTCTCCAATTCATCTCAATTCTAAGAATTTTCCTTCAATTCTTATCTCTTTGAAAATCCGAGAACATCAGGGGAAAGAGCGTGAATAGTAGATTAATTCTATCCGAGTAGAATTTCTTTTTAAGATCCTTTAAAGGTAAGGGAAGTTAATTAAACAAAATTAATTATGGTTGATTGGATGATTATATGTGTTTTTGTGTTATTAGGTGAGATTTATGAAAATTATTTTGATTATTATATTTGAAAGTGATTTGGGTTTCGCCCTGAGATTGCGACCCTATTTCGGCTTGATTTTGTTTCGAATTTCAAAAAGTTTTCTTCATGAAAGTTGTAGATATAGATGTTAGCTAACTAATGGCTTTTATTTCATATAAAACGGACGTGTGTAACTCAAGTTATGATTTTTTTAGTAATTAAAGGTCAAGCTGTCTGGAATTATATTTATTTTTAACTTGTGAACCCCTTTTGACATATTTGTACTTTGAATTTGGAAAAGTGTCCTTCATAAAAGTTTTAGCCCTGGATGTTATCTAACTAATGGATTTTATTTCATATGAAAATAATATGTAGAACTTAAGTTATGAATTTTTGAGTGAATAAAGATCATGTTGTAAGGATGAATGAAACGTTTTTAAAAGTATTTTTGCTTGAGGGAAAGTTTATTATTTTTGGATAAATATTCATATTCTAATTTATATTAAAAAGATAGGATATATATATATATATAAATATATATATATATATATGCATTACGATAGAGTAACATTTACTGTTGTTAAGTTTATATGCATTACGATAAATCTGGAAATGTTGCTTTTTGTGTATATATAAACAAGGTATATAGGCTGGAAACCAGTTGTTAACATCCCTTCGTTTGAAGGTGTAAGATGCATTATGGTATAACAACGCCACGTACCACTTTTCTTGTTCATAGTTTTCTTCTTTTACAACAACATTTAATTATAACTGGAGATACTGGTTGAAATGTGATAAAAAGTTATAATTAAATTATTGAGTTATGTAAAGTGTGATTTGTTGATGTATTGTGATTGGAATTGGATTGTGAAATGAAATTGGTGATGTGATGTTGTGAATGATGATTAATGATTTGTGAATATAAAATGATGAGTATGAAATGGGCTTGAGGCCGTGTAGTTCATATTGATGATAAGTTTATTATGATGTGAATGAAATGTGGTAGTTTAGTGTGTATGGATCTAGGGATATGTCATAAGGTATCCAGACCTCAATGTGGATCAAAGTCATATAGGCTAAGACCACATGTGGTGAGAGGTCGATGGAGATTCCATCAGTTGCTCTGAAAAGAGAACTAGATGGGACTATCCTGATGTGGTGTTGGTTATGAGTAGTGAGGGGATGACGCTGGGGTGAAAAAGACTCAGTTAGTCGGTCGTGATAAGACCCGAGATCCTGTTTTTGATACGTGGATGGCGCTGAGGTGAAAAAGACTCAGTTAGTCGGTCGTGATAAGACCCGAGGTCCTATTTTTGATACATGGATGGCGCTGAGGTGAAAAAGACTCAGTTAGTCGGTCGTGATAAGACCCGAGGTCCTATTTTTGATACATGGATGGCGCTGAGGTGAAAAAGACTCAGTTAGCCAGTCGTTATAAGACCTGTGATCCATGTTTATACATCAGGTGCTAGCCTTAGATATCCGAGATCCATACAGTCTTCCAAAAAACGTCAGTCTTGATTGTGAATGTGTTTGAAATGTGTAAAGTCTTTGGTAGACCCTTACACTTGTACGAAATTTAATACTTACAATTGAATGATTTTATGAATTTCATATGATTTATCTTGTTGTTTACATTAGTTTACCCTTTCTGTTTGTGTTTGTGTTTGTGGTTTTGTTGATACTGCGATGATAGTGTCTTGACACGGGAGCAGATAACAATGCAGGTGAAAGCTAAAAGAAAGAGTTTTGCCTAAAGGAGAATTAATTTTATGTTGATGAATAATTGCACGAAATTTTTGTAAAGACTTTATTTCTCAATGAAATTTTATGTATTCAGACGTTTCATGTTATATGATGTTTCGGAAATTATTAATAATGTATTGATAGATTTTTTATTTCATTATAACAGCAAATTAGGTATAATTTTAGTATGTTATATATATATATATATATAAATTTAATTATATATTTTTAAATGATGTGAATTTTTTTTAGCAAAAATAATAATAATGAGTAATATATTAACCGTATCTACATGCAGAAGTTATTCACATGCACTTTACATAGTAAAATTACTTCCTTTAACGGACCTCTAACACTTCATGCAACAAAAGAAAATAAAAGAAAATAAAAAAAGTGAGAATATATATTAAAGTATTTTCTTTTAAATTTTAAAAGAAAAATAATAAATAAAATTTAAGTGGTAGAAAGACAAAAATATTCTTATGTGATATGATTTTTTTATTTAAAAATATTTGTTTTATTTTACATACATATCTCTTTACTTTATTTTCATTTTGACATAATAATCTAAAAAACCATTTAACATCTTTACCTTTCTTTCTTGAATAACAAAAACCATAAAGTTGTTATACTTATATAAACTGAAATTATTCCACACACATAAATTAGAAAAATTGGTATTTGAATATGAAAGAATTTTTAAAAATTAATTTACATATAAATTAGTGTACATATTCTATTTCCTTATTCACTCTTTCAATTTTTATATATTTCATTTTTTTTATTTATCCTTTCAATTTTCTTAAATATAACTTTTCTAATGTTCTTTTTAAACTTTTTTTTTCTTTCACATAAAAGAAAACCTCAAAAATAAAAATTGTAAGAAAAATTAATAATACAGCCACAACAAACATTCAACACTTTTTTTGTTTAAAAAAAAATTCAATATATGGTATATACACCAAAAGATAAATAAGTTTCACGAGCAACAACTATAACTAACTACAATTTCTATTAACTTTTTTTTACTGGATGAGACAAGAAGGTGGAAGAATGAAGACAGAAAATTGTGCACCTCACATGTGAGTCTCTTACTTTGTCTTATGTTCTTGAATTCTAAGGTAAGGATTAGTGTCATAAAAGAACACCATGGATAGGGTTCAAGCATATGGGTGACATGTAGTTTCTCTTGGTTTTCATTGTAACAAAATAATTTACATAGTTGGTTTGGTTTGACAGTGTCATTGTCACACAACTAACCAACTTTTGTTGTGGGGGGAAAATGACTATGCATGTCCACTTATAGTTGGAATCCATGAATCTGATATAAAATACACTTATGTTTTAACATAGAACTGTTTATAGAAGTAGTTAAAAATCCTAATTCAAGGTTTCAATTGGTTCAATCATGATTACACAGAGTTTAAATTGGTAAAATAATTCTAATAATATATAAAATAACATTAAGGAATATAATTGTATAATCCAATAATACTAAAAAGTAAAAAAAATAATACATTTTATAACTTTTTCAACATTCAAAATACACATACAAATAAAATATTTCATAATATTTAGGTTTAATTATGGTTTAATAATATATAATAATATTGTTTTAAAATAAAACACTCATATGTAAGATATTGTTATATAAAAATGATATTTTAAGAAAGTTATATCTTATAGTTTATTAATCATTAAAATTAATTAAAAATTTATATAAAATTATAAATTTAAAATTCATATAAAATTTTTAAAAAGTTATATTTTAATAATCTAAATTCACTATTAAAAGAATACAATTAAATAAAAAATTATTTTTATCTATATATTAATTCTCTTCATAAAAAATACAAGGAACTTTAAAAAAATTATAGGTTAACATTTAAAGAAATAAATAGTTCATCTTTCAATTAAATATAAAAAATAATTAACAAATTTTAAAAAAATATATTTAATTTTAAAATTTAAGAAAAAAAAATCAAAACGAAATCTAGACCATAATTAAAAAAAAAGGCATTGAACCACTTGGAAACCGATTTTTAACCAATTTTAATTGATTTATTGTTTTTCTATTGATTTGATTTGAGATTTAATTTATTATTTAAATTGATAAGACACTAACTGTTTGCCTAATTTTTATTCACTAGTTTTGAAATTGAAATCATAACTTGGGTCTAATTTTTATAACACAAAATTATATATGAGAACCTTTTAAAATTTGTTACTTATATAGGAAATTGATCTTGTGTGTATATTTTAACTAATGAAAATAATGTATTTTTTAAAAAAATAATATTAGATCATTTATACAAAATTGAGAATCAGTCATATACAAATACTTGTTTATAGTGACCATCTTTCTTATTTATTTTATATTTATTATTACTTTCTTTCCCTATAATTCGACTTTATTAAAAGGGGCCACAGCCCAATAACTACACTTACCTAGCAAAAGCCCAACAATCCAATCCAATATATCAGCACAAACCTTTACAATTATTTCATATATTTATTGGTATTTTTAAAGCTAGTTTCCCTTTACAATTATAGTTTAGCAAGATTTGAACTAACATGACCAAACTCAAATAAAAGAATAAAAAATGAAAAATTAAATAATTTTACTTATAATTTCAATTAATTTATAAAAGTATACTACACATTTGAAATTTAATTTCAAATCATACTGTGTATGTGCAATTGTGTGCATATACAGTTTTTATTTATATAATATAAAGTTGGTAGTATTTTTTTTCTAGAATCTTCTTCTTTCCCTATATGTGTTTTTTATTTCTAACAAAGTGATATCTAAAACTTTTACTATCCCCTAATGAAAGTACAAGTTGGATTGAAAATATGAAACTAGAAGTTGGATTAAAAATCTGAACCAGGCAATAACTTGATTAAGATAATGTATGAATCTTGACTTGAATTCTCTAATTACTCTCAAAGACCTAACAAAGGCAAGACAATTTCAACCTAACTTGAATGACAATGATATTATGTCAGATACTGCAATAGATTCTATAGGTGACCTAGTGCATTATGTACTAATTGAAACTGAACCAATTGTGTTTGAAAGGGAAATTCAACCCTAAACTCTAAAGGAATATATGGTTTGGTTGGGTAGTGCCTAATGTAATTTAAAGTGTAGTGTATAAAGATTTTGAATTCAATTTTAAGTGCTACCTCTAGATAGATTTGCTAAACTCAAAGTTTGACCATCTAAACTGTGCTAAAATCAAATAAACTAATTAGGTATAAAAAATATAAGTATTTTAGAACTAAGTTAATTACGGAAGATTTTCATCGAGAATTTATACTATGAAATATACTTATTTAAAACTCTCATATTAGAAAAATTTTTTAATATAAGATCCATCTTAATTTAGGATCTCTCATTTATTTTTCATAAGTCGAACGAACTTGAATCTGATATCACTGTTAGTATTCAGTAGAAAGATTAATATTGAGAGATTTTTATTAATAAGGTAAACTATAACTATATAAGAGAATATGACTCTACTTCTTATCTCAAATCTTTTTCATTTATACACAATTTAACCTTTTTAATTTTAATATGAACTCATCTTAAATTTTAATAAAAAATTCATTTAGTTAAGAAAAAACATACTTAAAATATTAATGAATTTAATGAATTTGTTGTCAAAGAACAAAATTTCATTATCTTAAAGTAAATATATAAAATGAAAATAAACTAATAAAATTAAGAAACATAAAACTAGACTAATTTAAAAGAATTATTGTAAAAATAAGAATTAATTATGATAAATAATATACATTTGTCACAATAATAAAAATAATAAGATTAGTAATTGTAGTTGCAAATTTGAAAAATTAGACTATGTATCAATGAAATATAAAATCAATTATAAGAAGATTGATAAATCACGTACATATTTTTACAAAAATATTAAGAATAAAAATTTAGAAAAATTGAGAAAAAAATTTATATAATATCTATATGTATAATTTAAATAAAAAGGAAGTATTTATTTATATAAAAAATACATGTTGGTAAAGTTAGAGATTTTGTATGTAAAACTTTGTACATATATAATTTAGAATCATATAATATGTCGTCAATAATATTTATTTTTTATAATTTTTTATTTATGTGATTTTTTCCCTAAAAAATACTTAAATAAAGAAATGAAGAACTATAAATATGAAAAATATATAATACAATAAGAAAATGAAAAATAAATAATTAAATATTTAAAATTTGGAGTATTCAAATATCATTTTTCATCCAAAATCCATAAATATATATTTATTGTAATTTTAATTTTTTACTCAATTCTTCAAATTCTTCATTTTATGCAATTTAATTTTTATGTGAAGTATATTTTTATTATGTCTTTATATGGAGCATTGATTCTAACATGATTTGAAAAAGGTAAATATGACAGAAACTTGTGTTATTCAGATACACCGGCCAAACCAACCAATTGGTCCACTTAAAAAAAAAAAAATCATGTATATGGGACATGGACAAGGTTCAATTACATCAATCATTTGATAATTGGATATAAATACTTGTTAAGAAAAATTATTTACAAAATTATTTTAAAATAATTCTAAAATTATATAAAGATAATTATTTAACAAAATAATAAACTTATTATATATATATATATGAGATAATGATTTATAATTAAATACGTAAAGATATTTTTAAAAATATATTTATGATTAAATAATGATTTACTATATGCATAAACTATTTATTTAAAAAATATAAAAATTAACATGAAAAATATTAAATCACTCAATTTATTTTAAAAAAAATTAATGAAACTAACACAAAAACTCTTCTAATTAACTTATATTTTGTCTTGAAAAAATTACCTTTTCTCTGCCCACAAGTAAAACATTTAAGTATTTATTTGATACCTGTAATAAGATAATTGTTCCATGCATCACAATACTACTCACAAATTTGTTAAGATCAAAGAATTTGCATCATGGTCAACATCAAAATCCAGAAAAAGAAAGAATAGATGCACAATATCTTAGATACATTGAATTCTAATTAGAAATTTTCTTCAGCAAACCCTAATAAAGTTTTTACAAAATTAAGTATTGTGTTAGAGAAAATTATATAGACATGTAATGAGATAAGAATAATTTATTCCACTGGAATACTTTTTTTGGAAAGAAAAGAATGTATTCTTCAAAGAATCAAAGAATTTTGTACTTTTTGTATTTTATGTTGGATGCTAACATATTTAAATTTCAAAGAGTGGGAATCTTGTGTTTTTGTGATTTTGGCTAAATTTTAATATTTTAATTAGTAAAATTTAAGTCAATAAGAATTTAAAATGTTTTGAAACATGTAAATTTTGAATAAAAATATAATTTGAAATTAACAAATAGAGGAAATTGACATTGTAGTTAAACTAATAAATTATTCCAAAAATAAAAATTGTTAAGTTTGATTGAAAAAATATTTACCCATTAATATAATAATTGAATATATCAGATTTATTTTAATTCAATAGACATATATTATGTATGATATTTTATTTAAGAAAATCAAATTTCTATCACCTTTATCATCAACTTATTGATAAAAAAAATACATGTCTTATTAATTGAGAATAATTTTGATATAGCTTTCAAAGTAATTATTATTATAAAAATAAACTATTTATTATGTATAAGAGTTATACTTAAATAGATAATAGAAAAAAAATCTTTATTCTATGATTCATGTATTATTTATCTTATTTATTAATATTGTTTAAGTAAAGAGAAATATTACTTTTAGCAAATACCTTATTCATAGCACAATATTTAAGTAAAATTTAAAAAATAATAATTTTATAATTAAAATTTAAAAATATACAAATAAATTTATTACTACTTATGCACTCTATTAACTAATGAAACTAAATCCCCTTAACAAATATAAAATACTTAATCCTATAACAGAATAATGCATAAATAATTTAAACAAATAAATAAGAAATTTAGACTTAATAATAATAAAAAGAGAAATTTAAAAACTAAAAAAGTATTTTAACAACATAAATATTTAAGATTTTAGAAACAAATAATTATAAAAAGAATTTTTAAAAACAAATACAGCATTTTAGAATTCACAGAAAAAAAAAATAAAACTTATTTTTAATATATTTTTTCTATTACTCTAATATTTTTTTTTCTTTTTTATTTTATCTTCTCATTTCCAATAACTGAATCCAAACACAGTATAAAAGTATATCAGATTAATATACATATATTGTTAAAGTATACCACAAAAAATATTTATTATTATAACAGTCGGTAAACTTTTATATTATTAATTATTAAAAATGATTTTTAGTATAATTTTTAAAGTAATAAATATAAAAGTGGATAAATATTAATGTATTTTTTTTTCAATATCAGTACATATATAATTTATTACAAAAATGATTTAAAAAGTTACTTTTAGTATCTATTTACAGAAAAATATTTTTTTCAGCCTACAAATAAGAGAGTGGTAATTGGATATCATTTTTAGTTTAGTTTTTAAATAAATAATTTTCATAGTATAAAAATAATAGAATATAATATAATCAAATTTTAATGAATTTAAGTTAAAATTAACTTTTAATTATTATAAAATCTTTTTATACCATTTTTATTTTTATTTTACTTATGAAAAGAAAATTATATATATTACTTTTTGTCTATTTGTTGGTATGTAAATTAATTTTATCTATTTAAACAACAAACCTTTTTTTATTTCTATTTCTGTTTCTTTTTCTTCTTCTCTCATTTGTTCCTTATTTTGGTTTTTTCTCCCAAGAACGATGACAGTCTAGAACAGCAACAATTCATAGATGGACATTCATTTGTAAATTAAATTCCCCCCAAAACACAATTAAAATTTAAAAAGGAAATTGGCCCCACACTTGTTTTCTTTAGTTTAATACTTAAAAAATAATAAATATGTCAACAGCTGGAGTTCAGTGTGATAGGGACTGAGGAGTAACGAGCCTTAACTTCCATTTAACAGAAACTCTCTTCTTTTCTATTACCACTTTTTTTGGGTTTCTCTTAACATCACTTTTTTGCATTGCATCATCATCATCATCATCATCATCCTCTTTTCTTGTCTTTGTTTCCATGCCACACATGTTCATTTATTTGCCTTCACGCTGAGAACTGAATTTCCATCCTAAGGAAACAAGTCCGAGGTTAAAGGAACAACCACAGCAACATCAACACCTGTTTGGGTTGGTGGGTCGGTTTCAAGTTTTGATTTTCTTCATGTTTTCTGGGTTTGTTTCCTAAAGTAGAGAAAGGGGAGAAGGTGGGTGGGGCTCATTGGTAGAAAGGTTATGGCTTTTTGGTTTTGTTGCGGAAAAATTTCGAACCGGTATGACAATAATTCATGAATCTTGTTAATTGTTTTGGTTTATTTTTTGGATCAAATTAGATGTTTGTTTGTATAGTATGATTTTCTCAGTTTGTCTGTTTAAGTTTGAAGAAAATAATGAATGTTAGATATTTGTAATTGTGTAGTCTTGACTCTTCTTGAAAAAGAAGGATCAATAGGATTAGCTAAGTTTGTTAGACACAACTCTAGAGGCAAAATTAAGAGAGAAGATTTGAGCATTAAGCATGATTAACTGATCCGAGCATGCCAAGGAGTATTTTCATTGATCCTATACTTGTACAGTTCTCAAACTGCAATTTTTATCTTCAAACTTTGGTCTCAATTATGTCTTTTCATTTTATTTTTTACTCAATAGATGTTTGATATTAGAGTCTTATTCGTACAGCGCAAGGCGAGGGAAAGAACAACCCACATGGCGGGTGTTTTCTTTGAAGGAATTACACTCTGCTACGAATAATTTCAACTATGACAACAAGCTTGGAGAAGGAGGCTTTGGCAGTGTGTACTGGGGCCAACTTTGGGATGGGTCGCAAGTATGACTATACTTATTGTTGTTTTGTTATTGATACTGTTCCACTTCTTATCAAATCTGCTGCATTCTGGGCCTTCTATGGTTAATCTTGCTCATTTTAGTCACGAATGGGGTGATGATCTAGTGTTAGAGTGTGGTGTTAAATTCATTTTAATGGTCACTCGTGATTCATTAGTGCAGATCTGTTTAGTGTTTGTCTACCTCATGTTCCCAATATCTAGTGTTACATTTACTTTAATCATTTATTTGTGCGACCTTTTATTGTTATCTAAACTGCGGATTATAGAGATGATGAACCATATAAAGGAGATTTCTCAAATGCATGTCCTATTCAATAATGACATACCTAGACAGATCTAGTATTGGCACATGATATTTTCCACTCCTTGTTATTTTCTTCCCTGTTTCCATCCTTGCCTAGACTTGCAGATTGAAATCAATTTGACAACCAAGCTATCAAAGTAGCATGTTCATCACACTATCATCTCCTTTTACCTACTTTCATGAAGTAATATCTCTTATTTTGCACTCTTTCATATTGTAAATGTTAGTATTGAATAATCTGTATCCAAGAAGCAGGCATTATCAATAATGTGGCTGTTACTACACAGAGCATTAGTAATTCACACAGAATGAGTTTGCGGTTTGCTTATACATAAAGGAAAAAGTAGAGTTTCATTAGCTATTTCACATCATCATTATGTTGGCAATTTCACATTCTTAACGATTCTGTGGGGTCTGCTTTGATAGTTTGAAACATCTAAGAAAATTTCCTGTATCTTTCTCGGTCTTACTTGACAAATAGTAGTGATGAGTCTAAAATTGATTTGTGAACGAGCCCAAGTAATGTGATACCTTGATGTTGATAAGAATTTTAATATTCAATTATTCATTCTTATTCCTAGCAATAGCATTGAACTCAGACAGCAAATGGTTGTATATTATAAAAGAGTGAATTTGTAGGATTTGGTTTTCTCCAGTGAGGTGATTTCTAAAGAATATGATAAGAAGTTTCAGGGGCTAATGCTGCAAAAACTTCTATTCAAAACACTTTATCTAGCGCTAGAGAATTGAAGCTACTGTAATATGTTGATGACAAACATGGATGTATAACCACTTTGTTTAAAAAATCTTGCCATTTCAGATTGCTGTGAAAAGATTGAAAGTTTGGAGCAACAGAGCTGAGACGGAATTCACAGCTGAACTTGAAATCTTGGCAAGAATACGACACAAGAATCTTCTCAGTCTTCGTGGCTACTGTGCTGAAGGACAGGAACGGTTAATTGTATATGAATATATGCAAAATCTGAGCGTCCACTCTCATCTTCATGGACATCACTCATTCGAATGCCCTCTCGATTGGAATCGACGGATGAATATCGCAATTGGTTCTGCTGAAGGAATAGTGTGAGTATTAACCTGGCTTTTCTTATGAACTTCTTCCACTATCATTACATTATCCATATCTTATTATTTTCAGGTACCTTCACCACCAAGCAACACCACATATCATCCACACGGATATTAAAGCAAGCAATGTGTTGCTGGATTCTGATTTCCGGGCCAGGGTTGCTGACTTCGGGTTTGCTAAGTTGATCCCTGATGGGGCAACACAAGTGACTACAAAAGTTAAGGATACCCTTGGCTACCTTGCACCAGAATATGCTATGTTAGGTAAATCAAATGAGAGTTGTGATGTCTACAGTTTTGGTGTTCTACTTCTAGAACTAGCTAGTGGCAGAAGACCGACCGAAAAGCTTAGTTCCACAGTGAGGCGATCGATAGTTGATTGGGCATTGCCATTGGTTTGTGAGAAGAAATTTAGAGAAATTGCTGATTCAAGACTAAATGGTAACTATGTGGAGGGAGAGCTTAAAAGAGTTGTTTTAGTTGCACTTATGTGTGTTCAGGATCTACCTGAGAAGAGACCAACCATGCTTGATGTGGTAGAGCTACTCAAGGGAGAGTCTAAGGATAAATTTTCTTATATAGAGAACAGTGAAATGTTCAGAAGCCCTCTAGCTGCAGAAACCAATAATGGAACATCAGTGGCTGAAGACAGTTTAGACTATATCTCAGAAGAAAAAGAATTAGAACGTCCATTGAAAGAGAATGCTGAATTATGAGCTTAAGGGGCTAAATATAGGTTGTGAAGGCTTTTATGATTTTTTTGGTATTGTTGCAATTTGCAAGTCTACACTGTGAGCCCATTTCTTTTTATTAGCTTGGGTATGATTGCTGCATGAGTGTGATTGTATGAGTGCTTGGGGTTTATCCGTTTGTGTAGTGTTTTATTCCCCAGTGGTTGGTTACCAATCTGATATCAGCATCGTGCTTCACCCCTGTTACTATGAATATTGCTTTCATGTTTTGGTGAACTATGCCATATTAGAAATTGTGACCATATTTTCTTAAAAAATATTCGGTAATAGAGAAATTTCACATTCAATAAAATTGAGGCTTAATTATTAAAATTAAAATTTAATTATAATATATAAATAAAATATAAATCTTTCATATTTTTATATAAGTAAAATATAAATTTTTATATAAATAAAATCTTTTGAATCGATTTTAGAAATGAATTAAATTTATAAATATCATAAGAATATTTTATTTTATCATTTCTCTTTCCATTATAAATACTTTCTTTCTTCAACTTTAACATTTAAAAAATATTTTATTTTCGTATTTATGGTCATTTTTTTTTTTTATTTATATTATATAATTACATTGATTTATTTTATTTGTAGAATTTGTGTTTTTCTTTCCTTATTCCAAGCTTATGAATATAACCCATAAAAATAATAAATTGAATGATCCCTACCAGTACATTACATATTTAATGAAACCATAACCGATTATGAAAAATTAATTATATAATTAGGTAAAAAAAATAAAACTAGTTGAAATATATGTATATATATAATTAATCTTAAAAACAAAAAATAATATTTTATATTTAATACATTTTTAAAATTAATCTTTTTTTATTAATGATTTTATCATATTTAATTAAAATAATTTTTAAAAGGTTAAATATTTTAACATTTTAAAATTAATTATTAACTCAAAATATAAAGCTAATTATATAATACATTATTTACTTTAGATATGTAACTGTTATACAACCATTTTTATATTATTATAATGATCATTTATTATACTTGAAATCTTGCATCTGGCAACCTTGAATCTAATGAAGAAGGAAAGAAAAATTTTGGAAAAGAAAAATTAAAAGGATTGAGAGAGAGTTGGGAAAATTTTGGAAAAGAAAAATTAAAAGAATGGAGAGAGATTTGAATGGTACCCAGATAGACTGTGAAAAAAAAATTATGAAAAGTGGAAAAATAAAGGAAATTATAAATTTTTTAACTTAAATATTCTTCCTAAACTAGTAGGTTTAAAGTCCAGCCAATTTGACCCAACTCAAAACAAAAAAAACCAAAACTCAAATAAAACAAAAACAAAACTCTAACTTAATTATATTGAATAAAGACTAAACCACATCACCAAAGGCATCCAAATGTAAAAAAATAAAAGTTGAAGTGTAACGGGTTTCCTTGATGGTACTCCTAGTTTGTAGAAGAACAATAATACCTTGACATTTTATTGTTAACAACCTCAATTCACCCACTATAACCAACATGTTTCTATCTTCACCTCATTTTAAATGCAATCCATTCAGTCAATGGTTATGTATTACTAAACACCCTATTCAACAGTTCATTCTCAAATTTCTTAACTTTGACAAAGAAAATCGAAGCAAGTGAGGTAAAACTCTAATACTCATAAAATCACAATAATATGAACTGATGGATAGATAGCAAAAATTTTTAAAATTAAGCTGTGACGCTCCTTGAGAAAATCCACAATAATAATTAGGCGGATATAACGTACTATTGGATTCGATCCAACGGATCATAAATAAAAAAATAGTAATATATTTTAAATAGATGAAAAAAATTGATTCGATTTATAATTATATCAAGATAACGACTATTTTTTTATTTTTTTGATATAATTTTAAATTATAAATATATGTTTTAAATTTAAGTCTCAAATAAAATTAATTTTAGTTTTCAAATGTAATAAGTTGTATATAAATCTGTATTTTATTTTTTTAAAATTATAATTATTTCTTTTAAAAAATAGAGTCGTTCATAAATAAGTTTATTTATATGAAATTAACCCACTTCAATATATATACCATAATTTTACTAATTAAGCACTATTTATTTTATAAATTATTTAAGTGGACTCAGCGTAACAAACCTATTATGCTAAGATATAACAATACAAGTCTGGGGTTTTTGTTTTTTTGGGAGAATTTACGACAAAGGAAATGCTGGCACCCGACGCGCTGGGAAGCACGTAGGCACAGTTCCGTCTCCTTTGTGGCACAGCACTATAAATAATCCTCAAATTTCCACACTTTTCCTCCCCCAGGAACAGCGCAGAACCTAACCCTCACGAAAACCCCTTGATTCTGATATCTCTCGTTGTTCCAAAACCCTAACCCTAGCCCCGCTTCTTTGGGATTGAATTGGAGACGATCGAGGGAAGATTGATTGAAATTGGTAGTGTTAGCGTTGAAGAACGATGTCTGCTGCTGTGTGCGGAAGCAAGAGATCTTTCTTTGAAGAACTTCCTCCTTCTCCGCCACTCTCCAAGAGGCTACGTTGTTCCTCTTCGCCGATTCGTTTCTCTGCCCCCTCTCTCATCGACCAACTTCGCCCGCTCTTTCCCCATATGGACGACCTGGTAACTACTCATTTGTTTTTGAGTTTTACTGTTATGTGAATTTGAATCGACTTAGGGTTACACTTAACTGTTTTATTATCTTTGAAACTGAATAGTTTATAGTTTAGTTACAGGGTTATAATTATAATTCATAATCTTGGGCATATTGTTGTTATCAATTAACGTGTTTGGTTTTTCTTTATTTATTTTGGGCTGCAAAATAGTTAATGAATGCAATTTTTGAAATTTTAGTTTTGATAGTGAGAGGGAATTAATTTCCGCCTTGGATTTGTGTTTACTCTTGAGAATGGAGTCGGCAGATAGTCCTAAGGTTAAGTATGAACACAAGAGGTCTACTATCTTGGATTGGTTATACATATTTAACGAACATGTTTAATCAATATCCCGATTGATTTGTCCGAGGTTATAGACAAAAAAGATTTGTCGAAGTTGCTTTGTTTCATTATGTTGAAACGCCCCTCATTTTTTCTTGCATAATATGGGAGTATCCCCATTCATTTATCTTTTTTCCCTTTTTCTGGGCTGGTATGAATGCTGCCTTTATAACGTGCGAGGTAGAGGGAGGGGTGGTGCTAACTGTGCATCAATCATGACCGGTGGGCTGTCTAGAATATCATAATTGGGCCTCAAGGCCCAATGTGGATTGACTATTTGAGTTCTTAGTGCCTCTCAATGGTTAATGCGATAGGGTGACTGACCATAGTAAATGGTCTGTCTCTCTTGGCTGGCTGGTTCATGAGGATAGGTTTGCAGTCGAGTATCTAACTTTCAGCTGGCCGTGAGTGTACGATGGAAATCCAGGATCTTAGTTTCGGCTGGCCAGTTTGCGAGTGTAGGTTGGCAACCTAGGATCTAACTTTACTCTGAACGGTCCAATTTATGATGTTGTCGGTTGGTGTTCTTTGAAAGTTGCATGATTTATATAGATAATTCTCTTCCTCGTGTTTCTCTTATCTGTTGTTATTTTACCTTTCAGGTTCTTGAGAGAGCTCTTCAGGAGTGTGGGAATGATATAGATGCTGCCATCAAGAGGCTTAACGAGCTTTGCTTGGGAAATGCAGATGGAAATGGAAATGCTGAAGAATCGGAGGTTGTTGTTAATTTGGATGCAGGTATGGTTAGTTGACGTGTGCCATCGAATGCTTAGTAGACTTAAATTTTATTAGAAAATTCTGCATTTATGTGTTCGATGATAGGATAGTTTAACAAGTTAGTTAATTACATTTTGGCACAGTACTAGTGCACTGCTCTTCTATGCATGACTTAGACAGGGGCTGCGAAAAATAGTGATATGAGTTGAATAAATTTCCAACAACTTTTGGTAACAAAACTAATTGAGAAATTGACTGGCTTTTGAGAAAATCTGCAGGTAAATTGGTGGATAATGGAAATGCTTGTGTTCCTGAGGACCAGCCTACCTTGAACAACAACCTTCCTGCAGATGGAGCAGAATGGATTGACTTTTTTGTTAGGGAAATGATGGTTGCTACTAGTGTTGATGATGCTAGAGCCCGTGCTGCTAGAATGCTGGAAGTTCTAGAGAAATCAATCAGTGAAAGAGCAAGGGCTGAGGCAACTGATGCACTTCAGAAGGTATTCACTCTAAAACCGTTCAAGGTTCATGTTATCAATCAAACTCCGATGTCTTTCATGTCACTATGTGAATGTCCAATTCAATTGTATGATGTGTGCTATTGGCCAGGAATTGCTGAACTGAAGTAGCAGTTAGATGATGGTTCATCCTAATTCTTTTATTCTAATATTTTTACTTTGTTGTTTTGTGTAATCATTCTGTATAATTATTTTTGTTTCACTTGCTTGTATATGAGGATAAACAAGAAAATAAACATAATGGGGAACTAACTGTTGGGTGGAAACAGGTTAACAAGAAAATAAACTCAAGTGTATCAAAGATGAGAATGCTGTGTTGGATGTATGGACATACTGGACAGATTAAAGGAATTTGGGAGTATGTGCTTGTAGTAGAAAAAATAGTTGAATTTTGCCCTAGTGGGTTTGGGTGTATGTGGAAAATATAGGGTAGTCTTGTTAATAGAGGTAGAGGGAGGTCAAGAAAAGTTATAGGAAAAACCGTAAAGAAGGATTTAAAGGTCAGTTTGTCTATAGACTGACTTATGATAGAAAGACATTATTTGATTCATGTAGCCAAACCTAGTAGGAAAAGGCTTGGTTTTTTGTTGCTTGTATGTGAAGATAACACTGGAGAGAGGCTGAAACCTTTGCTTAGACAATCTGCTCTATGGATCTTCTTTGAATAAACATGCAAAATAATAGTGGCTGATTTTCTATCAATACTCTTTAGTTTGTTATCACAAATAAGATTGTGTAATTTTTTAAAAAATGAACTCGGAGGTGGAAATATAATGCTTAGACCGCATCTTTGCTGATTGCTTTTCTGAAATGGGTTTTGTATGCTTCGTGGTCTTTTTGACGCACAGAATTGATATCTCGAGACTTGTTTACTGATATTCTTATATATTAGGACCTGATGATTTAGGAATAAATATTTAGTGTTTCTTCCTGGTTCAGCTTGTATCTTAGTTGTTGTATTATGTTCTTATTTTCAGGAAAACTTGATGCTAAAAGAGCAAATTGAAGCATTGATTAAGGAGAAAAATTCTTTCAAAAATGCTTTTAGAATCCAGCATGAACGATTTGCTGATTACGAGGTTAAGAACCAAGAGTTGCAGCATTTGAAGCAATTGGTGTCTCAATACCAGGAGCAGATTAGAACTCTTGAGGTCTTAATCAACTTTCCCTCTTAATTGTTACGTTAACTTTTTTCTCATTAATAATTACTTTTGTGCACACTGATGACTTCTGTGTTGACAGGTGAATAGCTATGCTTTGGCAATGCATTTGAAGCAGGCCCAACAGAGCAACCCCTTTACTGGGCGCTTCCCACCTGATGTCTTCTAATAGGGTGCATGTGTAGAATCTAATAATACAGGCAGCAAATAGCTGCTTCAGCTTTACTAATTATGTCGTGTTTTTTTTTTCTTTATTTCATAAAAAGGTTAGCGGTTGCTGTAATTTGCTTTTATAGCTTGTTTGTGATGGCATGATTTCTGCTTTCATAGTTTCCTATCAACACGGTATAGAATTCGAACAGTATAAGAATATTTTCAGTCAATCCTAATAGTATTATCCGTTTGAAATTTATCTTGTCCAGTTATAGTCACTCCATTGCGACAATCTCCAACATTAGCCTGGAACCGTCGCAATTGAATATTGGAAGAAGCTTCATAATCTTTTCTTGATTATAAATAGTCATTTTTTTACGCAGTTTCGTGTTTATAAAGTTTACATTCTGCATAGAAACTGAAAACAAAAAGGCATGACTTATTTTATCGATTGATTGTTGAATTGTATATCACATATGAAATATTGCTTAGATTGGTATCTAATTATTGATGTATTTGAGGATATTTTCTTTACAATTTCGATGATTTCAAATTTTCTATTACCTATCAAATTTGTGTCAAATATTTGAAGGAAAAATATTTTTTTCCTAATAAATGTTCTCGAATTTAAAATAATTACTTTCACAGGACTTGTGCCATTTAAAACAGAAAAATCTACGCTAAAAATGATATTATATTATTAACAAAATACAAAATGATTCTACATAACTGGAAAAAATTGGAGTGATGTTTCTTAAACTAATTATACTATTTTAATTTTCAAGAATTAATTTAGGATATTATTTATTTTCCGTTCAAATTTAATTTGTGTTTTAATTTCAACTTATATTAAACAAATTTCAATGACATTATCCACTTATTCAGTTTTCTTACTTTTTCTTTTCTCAAATTTAATGCTTTATCACTTTTATTATTTATAAATTTCCTTTTCCATTTCCTTTGGATGACATTCTCTCATGTTTGATATTTGATTTTTTTTTTTCGTTTTTAATTAAATAGGTAACTTTTTATAAAATTATATATTTAAAAAAAGTCATGTTATTAAAATACGATTTTATTTTATCAAGGTATAGTCGTGTTTACTTTTTTTAAAATATTTTTTCTGAAATATTAACAATTTAATTTTATTTTGAATAAATATCTATTATTATTTGTAAATAAATAAATTTATAAATAATTATTATTAATTTTAATAAATATTTAAAATATAACAGATAATTTAAATTTATTATTATTTTATTTTAATTAAAATATTTATTATTATTTATAAATAAATAAATTTATAACAATTATTAATTTTTTTAAATATTAGAAATATAATAGACAGTTTAATTATTATTATTATTATTATTAATATTTTATTTTAATTAGATATTTATTATTATTTATAAATAATAATTATTAATTTTGATAAATATTAAAAATATAGTAGGTAATTTAATTTTTTTTATTATTGTTATTATTATTATATTTTATTTTGATTAGGATATTTATTATTATTTATAAATAAATAAATTTATAAATAATTATTATTAATTTTAATAAATATTAAAAATATGATAATTAGTTTAAATTTATTATTATTATTATTTATATTTTATTTTGATTAAGATATTTATTATTATTTATAAATACATAAATTTAAATAATAATTATTAATTTTTTAAATATTAAAAATATGATAGAAAATATATAAATTTAAAAATAATATTAATTTTTGAAAAAAATAATCATATTTTAAATACATAATTCACAGAAATAAAATTCTACTTTCATAATATAATTTTCCTAAATATTTAATATTATAAAAAATATTTTAAACTCTTTTTTTTATCCCAATTTTCGCACACAAACATAGAATCGTTTCTTCATCTTCTCTCAGAACTTAGAAGAAGGAATGGAATAAGAATACAATTGATCGAATTAAACTTTGTCGCCTCGTATCTTACACCTTCGATTCAATGGTGATTCTGCCTCTCTATTTATCTTCTTCCTCCTCCTTCCTTCCTTCTGTAGCGATCCACCTTCGCGCTTTCAACAAACTTGTTTCCGTAGCTTCTCCTCTTTCCTCCAACTCCAAGTTCATCAACAGAAACCCCGCTTTGCGACGGTTGTTGCTGCAGCTTCCGGTGATTTCTACGGCACTCTCTAACTCTCCAAATCTGTAACCACTAGGGAAATTAAAGCCGCTTATCGAAGACAAGTTCGACAGCTAGGTATCCAATTCAATCCATTTTTTCAATTTCCATTTCCAGCTCATTGCTATCGCTAAGGTAACTGTTCGGAAATTGCTTTGTTAATTAACGCTTGGTTTAGTTTCATGCACTTAGTTAGGATCATTTTCTCTGTTTAGTATCATCCTGATGTGAACAAGGAACCTGGAGCTACTAAAAAGTTCAAACAGATTACTACTGCTTATGAGGTAATAAATAAATAAAAAATGTTTATGTCACGCCTCCTCCACAAGTGTTGTTTCTTGTTTGTTAGAAAATAAAAATGGATGGATTAGATTAGTCAAGTAGCATATAATTCAATTATGTGATCGAATTTGTTATTCTTTCTTTGTGGTTATGATATGATGTCGACACTGTCAGGTACAATCAGATGATAAAAAGAGCACTATGTATGATCAAATAGGCGAGGCTGGAGTTAGAGAGTACTGTTGGATGAACATCAGCTGCCTATACGTTAGGTATTGACTGTGATGCTCTTCATTTTATTTTTGTTTGATATGTGAATTTAGGTTTTGTTGGATAAACTTTTGATGAACACTTATAGAAGAAGATAATGAGGTAAAATGAATTAAGGTTCTCCCGTAACCTAAAATTAGTTTATGCATATAAGAGAATATTTACGAATTAGCATATGCATAACTTAATTTTAACTTGTTAGAGAATTTATTTCATTTTCCATTTTTATTTTCTTCTCTTGTAAAAATACTTGTTGATAAATTTATCCAAGAGAGTCTTAGTGAGAATATGCATTTCGCAAAGCATGAAAGATCCTACTTGACAATACAATTGGTGGTTAAAATGCCCATACACAAGCCTTCTTTTGGGGGAAATGAATGCCAATTGAAGTTGTTATTTTCCCTCTATCTGCACTTGTTGCTTCCCTAAGGTTAATTTATATGTAAAAATCTCTGTTCTTTCAGACTAATCCATTTGACTTATATGAGACATGTTTTGGGTCGAGTATGGGTGGTTTCTCTATTTTGGATCCAACTGAATTTGAAACACGGGAACGATGTATTATTTTACTGAGGATCAAGACATTCGGTGAGTGGAGTGATTAATTGGGTATATTTTTACTATTTTAGTTATGTAAATAGATACTACCAGTAACTCTTGTTATTTAATTTAATATTTCAAACTTTTATCAAATTATTTCGGTGGTGCTATTATGATATGATTAAGACTTAAAAAATTTCCCAGCCTCCAAACCTTTTCAGAGTTTACCGGAATTTAGAGCTGACATTCTTTAGAATTATGATAGGCTCCAAGATGGGAATATGTTCAACATATGGTGGGAGGGGCAGGTGATGAGAACTAAACAAACACCTTTTAGGTGGTTCTTATCACAGGTGATTTAATTTATTTTTCTAATGTATCTATATATTATCACTGTTAAATTTGTATGTTGATATGAAAAATGAAAATATTTACAAATCTTTGAAAATTTTCCTAACTAATGTGTGAAGACCATGCATCTTGGGTGTAATTCTGTGATGTAATTGATTGCCAGTCTGGTAGTTCCCGTCTGCCCTTGAAAGCATCTTTTGTGCTGTTTGGATTACATATGAAAGCAACAAGTAACACTCCCCACCACCATGCACACTCATACAGCCATTAGTCATACGTAATCCCCCCATAAAATTGTGCACATTAAAATGATGAATTTTGTTGAATGTAAAGTGCGATATAATTTTTTTTTCACAGCTTAACTCCAACCTCAGTTGATATACTGATGTATTTATCGTAAGTGTACCTAGAAATATAGTGTAAAAGAAAAAGTAAAGTGCCTTGTTGTAGCAAGAAATTTGACATGTTGACTACATTTAACAGACATTCGGCTTGATTTGTAGGTTTAAGTCTTTTTTGAATTGTTGGCACTGTCTCATACGTACAGCATCATCGTCCCCAGAAAAAGAAATTATTCTCCAGTGAAATAAGTAGATCAAATGGAAGATCTGTCTTGTTGAAAGTAGCAGACGAAGACCTATTCAAACATTAAAGTTGAAGTTCCACCAGGGGTTAGCTCAGGCAGTATACTTCAAGTTTCTGGAGAGGGTGATGCTGGACTAAGAGGGTATGCGACCTTTACATTTCCATCCAGTCTTTCATTGCTAAAGTCTTTGGCCAATTAGCTTCAGAAGTCTTTCGGTGAGAATTTGTCTCTTTTGTATGGGCAAAAGGTTGGGCAGAGTTTAATTACTCTATCTGTACTTATTCAGGGGAATGGTCTGATCCTCAGGACTTAATCTCCTAGCTCTTGTGCTGATCTTTATGATGTTTTCTTTTGTTCGAAAAGAAAATGAAAAAAGGAAACATATGTACAAAACTACAAATAGACATTTTCGTTTCAGAAAATGAAAAATTGAAGATTTATGCCAGTCATACATGCAGCTTAATAATTGAATTTCGAACTCAATAAAAGCAAATTCGTCCCAATACATTGTCTAAATATTGGGCAGTAGCAACACCCTCTGACACAATTCTTCTATTTCTAATATCTCTACACAAGCTGCAAAACAGCTTTCATGAAATTTTGTTTTAATCTTTTCACCATTTGTTAAAATCTAGAGATCAAAACCCTTTTTAAAATTTATTTCATCAATAGATTCTTGCTGTGAATACAAGACAGAGAAAGCTTTAATGGCCATCAAGTGTTGCCAAGGACTCGTTAAGGAGCCGTCGTGCTTCTTCCCTCCTCCTGCAAATAGAGATTATCTTAGAAAAGACTAAAGAAAAAAACAAGTCAAACAACATTTTGGTCCTAGAAGATTTGGATCCGATCACATTTATCCCAATAAATTACAAATCACCATTTTCATCCCAGAAAAATGAAAAAAAATAATCAATTTAGTCCCTTAAAAGGACCAAATAGATGTAGAAAAAGACTATACTGCCCTATAATTTTTTCGGGACAAAGCGTAAAAAAGGACTAAAACAATTATATGAATACATTCCTTAATTCATGGTCAAATATTCCTCCAAAAGAAAGAAAATTAAACTGATAACTCTTCTCCGTCCTTTAGTTAAAAAAATACTTATTATCTTTGGTAATGACCATTCTCACTGTTTTCAACCCATTATCACCACCGCCACCACAATTATCATTAATGCTATTACCACTACTAAAATTGTCCTTGTCGTCAGCATTGTTAACATTATATGAACGTACCTATAAATTAATTGTAACATGATGGAAATTTTTAAACTAATTTTGAAAACTAAAAAATTCCCTAAACTAAAAACTGGTTGCACTGTTTAAAAATTTTGAAAGTCGCAACTAAAAGCTATCCCAAACAAGGCCTTCTAAAAAAGGATCTATTCTCTCCTTCAGAGGATTGTTTTCATTATAACCTGTAATGGGTCTTTATGTCCAACATTGATCCAATATCTAGATTGGTCTAAAAGATTTGGCTGATGATTTATAGACTATCCAAAATAGTAGTTGATCTAATCCATTAAGTTCTATTCCTATGATTGGACAGAAAGGTTAAACTAGTGCAAGGACAAATTGGATTGTTAATGGATAAATGAATTAAATTACAACCAGCCCTAGAAACCAACTAAATTCTGAAAGGCTCTCAAATTGATAGAACAGGTACATTTCACAGTGCTGGTACCAAAGCAAAAGATTCTTTTGGTTTTATATGCAATTAAGAAACAAAAACGAAATATAATATATATACCTCTTTATGTCCTCCACTGCCTGTTTACGGCGTTGTATCTGAAGTTCCAAAATGTGAATCAATGTTGCTCTCGCCTACAAAGTAAATACAAGATATAATCAAAATCTCAGACAAAGGAAATAAAACAGCAGCGTGGCAGTCAAAGGAAAAGTATATTTGCTTATAGTCAGCTGTATAGAAGAAAGTATACCTGATGAGGACGCAATGAATTTAAAAGGTGATGTAAGTTTTTGAATACAGTTGAAATTTCTTCAACTCTCCTTGCATACTGTGAAGGTCTCTCAATAAGAATATCAGCAAGCTCCAATACATGTAGTTGCAACTCTCCATTAAGTGACCTCAGCTCCTTCTTGAAATCTATAGAAGATCGTAATCTTTTACTAAAGGATGGAAGGTAAAAAATTTATAAAAAATCTTGCAATGCTTATGCTAAAGAAACTCATAATGAAAGAGAAATATATTGTGGACACTTGACCCTTTTGAAATTACTCACTTTATGGATGTGGATGTCATCATTCTGGAGCAGGAAGAATTTATGCAATTTTCAACAAACAATTTCACCAGTTGCTCAAGATGTAATATACCAGCCTATTAAGTAAGGGAATCGATACCCAATTTGAAAAGCCAGTGCATGTAAAGTTGTAATTGATATTAAATCTATTCTAGGTTTGTGCCTTAGTGATTCCTCTTTCTCATAATGAAATTTCCAAAAAATGATGAAAATGTGATAGAGTATTTTACAACATAGTACCTATGGCAACAATGCGTAGACAAACAACCTAAAAGTGAGTTATCTACATTACAAGCCAAGGATCAGCAGAAGTATTCAAAGGTTAAAGAACCAGCTCTCATGGAGACAGAAACAGAACTCATATCATTTACTGTTCTTTTTGGAATGATAACTTCTAACTGGATAATATTGTAATAGAAAAGCATCACAATAGAAAACCAAAACTATTTGTAGCAACTTGCGGTCATTTCAAAACATTATCAAATAAAACTGCTCATAAATAGGGCTAAAAATGGCCTACCAACATTAGGCCCCTTAGAATAGAGCTGGCGCACCCAAGCTCGGTAGAACATCACTAGTCTATGAGAAAATAAACAAAGAATTAAAATTTTAATAAGAAGTTATCATGATATAGAGGTACCTACATAAAAGTACAAAGAGATACATAAAAACTTTGTGAAAACTGCATATCTGACCAAATTTTTAAAAACTCGATGTACAGTTAAAATTTCACTAAGACAGTGCTTATTGTACCAATGTCACTGCAATTACAACAGCAGAAGCTCATTTTAACATTATCTCCTAAAAACACACAGCGAAAGAAATGGTAACCGTGTAATTGCCTCCGAAACAAACGTAAGTCCCTTCAATAGGCGGCGGAGGCTCGGGAGCAGACTTAGGGTCTTGCAAGTAATCTTTGTAAAGCCTGTAAAAAGGTGGCGGTGGAGGGTATGTCGCCGTTGCCATAACTAAAACCTTCTAAATTTCTCAATTTCACGATCTGCAGCATCATTATATGATACGACAAAAAAATTAGTGCGAGGAAGACACAAATGCTTACTTTCTCTCTGTTATTCAGTTGCGAAATTAATTTTGGGGGAGTCTGAGATGTTCACGATACTCACAGAACCGAAGCAAATAAAGGAATTGATAAAGAGAGAAAGAGGAACTCACGGAGACCGGCGACCGGCGAGCTGCGGCGGCGTGCGAGAACGAGAAAAGGAAATTAGGTTTAGAAAGGGGGAAAAGTGAGATGTGAATGCAAAACGGAAAATTTGAAAATCAATGAGTTCGAACGGTGAATGGTTTCTGTTCTGGATTTATCTATCTGAATTGAAGTGATTTCCTTTTAAACTTTAAGTATGAATTGAGTCAGTGATTCAAAGATTTTTATTTTTTTTATATTTGTCTTAGTAATTTAAAAATAAAATATACATTTGTGTTATCAATTTGAAGATGAAAATCGTAGAGATTATAAATTGTGAATGTGATAAAGGAATATAAATTTATGAAAGAATTTAGATCAGAATATAAATGATGAAAAAGAAGAAGAAATTAGAGAGAAACTTATATGAGAATGAATAATATTTGTGTTTAAGACAGTTCAATTTCTTTTATCCCAGAAAAAAAAAAATCAAACATGAAACATTATAGAAAATAAAATTAAAATTAATGATGTGGAGATGTATAATTGATATAACAATGTCCTTATAATAAATAAATATTGTATTGAAATTTCATTATTAACAAAATTTTAATGAGAGGGTATCTATTGAGTGAAAAAAAAAATTCACAACTTATTTTTTAATCAAATAATATAAAATAATAATTTATTTAAGTATTAAATTATACGAAAAATAATAATAAATTATACTTTTTTTTATTCAACTTTTCCTTTTTTTTATACCGAATCAAATTAAAATATGAGATTCGTATGGTCATATCTAAAAATTATTCATCTCATCATAAAATCATATAAAAACGATTCAAAACAAAATTCAATAAATTAAATTTAGTGGGATAAATTCAATTAAAATTAAATTTAATAGTTAAGATTTATAATATCACTAAATCTATTGTTTAACATTCAGATTTTAAAATATAAATATAAAACTTGTGAAATAACAATAAGTAATTTCTTTTTATCCTTACCTTAAACTATTTTTCATAGACAATTTCTTATAAAATATTATTAATATTCAAAGGTTTTTTTGGTAAATAATTAAAAATAACAGCACAAAAGAGATTAACTAAGTATTACAAAAATTTGTTAAATAATTAAAAATAACAGAATAAAAGAGATTAACTAATAAGTATTTGAATTTTTTTTTTTTAACTAGTTGCAAAAGTAAGATTTGAAGTGTATCTCAAAAAGAGAGAAGAAGAAAAATATCGAAAGAAAAAAAAAATCTATATGAAAAGAGTATTCTAAATTTCTAAATATTAAATTACTCTTGTTTTCTAAACTATTTGAAAATTTGTAGATAGACGCTTAAACCTAAAACTATTAATTGTAATTCTCATTTTTAAAAAATATATATCCATCTAAAAGAATAAAATTTTAACTGTTTTAAAAATCTTAAATATTGAGTAAAAAAAATATTCAATTAATTAACCTAATTATTCCGATATAAAAATATACCTATTTTTTCAATTTAAAAAAAAAGTAGTAAAGGAATAAATTAAGTAGTTTAACCTATTTGTTTAATTCATAATTTATAATAAAGAGTAGATTTTATTTGAAAATTCAACAGGAATTTAGAAACATCAAAATCTAGCTAGGGTGGGCGTGTATACGTGAAACGGCGTGCATACACAGTGGATATTTGGATTTGCCCTTTTCTTTCACCGGCGGCGAACGGACGTGGTGCAAACCCTAATTCGACAAAACCAGATCGGTGAGTAGAGGAAGAATCTGACGGTGGGTGAAGATGGTTCTCGCGGAGTTAGGTGGGAGCATTTCGCGTGCTCTTCAGCAGATGAGCAATGCGACCATCATCGACGAGAAAGTCCTCAACGATTGCCTCAACGACATCACGCGCGCGCTCCTCCAATCCGATGTGCAATTCAAGCTCGTCCGCGAGATGCAGACCAACATCAAGAACATCGTCAACCTCGACGACCTCGCCGCCGGTCACAACAAGCGCCGGATCATCCAGCAGGCTGTGTTCAACGAGCTCTGCAAAATTCTCGATCCCGGGAAACCCTCGTTCACTCCCAAAAAGGCCAAACCCAGCGTCGTCATGTTCGTCGGTTTGCAAGGTTTGTTTCTTTCTTTGGAATGGCGTTATGCTTTGCGTTTTGCACAATTGGAATGATTGTGGATGTTTGCGTGTTTCAGGATCTGGTAAAACGACGACGTGTACGAAATACGCGTATTATCATCAAAAGAAAGGGTGGAAGCCCGCTCTGGTGTGTGCGGATACGTTCCGAGCTGGTGCTTTTGATCAGTTGAAGCAAAACGCCACTAAGGCTAAGATCCCTTTCTATGGAAGGTACGCATTGGTAGTTGTTATTGGATATGACTCGTGAGAAATGAAGAGATTATTGGATTTAACTGTAGTTGACTTATTGTTGTTGGACACGCTGCACGCATACCTGTTGAATGTTGATAGTAAAGTTAAGGTTGTGGACTTGTAGTTGTATATGTTGATGAACTACATTGGCAGTTATATTTGTATATAGATCATTGCATTGGATGGTTGTATTTTTTGTGTGTTTCGGAACTATTAGATGAATAGTATTCCTCGAGAACTGACGTTTTTTCTTTTCGAGCACAAGCTGAAACTATGCTTATGGGAAACGCATGGTAATTGCTATTGAATTGGTTTGCAGTTTGTAATTTTTGTTTTTATGTTTGGTAAGAATATAAATTTTTATTTTCAAGAAATGGGCCTTCTAGTGAATAATGACATGAAAAACTTATTTTGGATGTGTTCCGGCTGCAAGTAAGTATTAAGTGAGGAACAAAGTGAGATTGGGAATGATTATCACTTACTATTGCCGAAACTGGGGCTAGATTTGGCTCTTTAATCCCATTATCAGATTTTGTTGCTCAGATTCCCACACTCACAAATTGGCACATTCTTTTTCATTTTCTTATTTTATTTCTTCTAAAGAATACTCATTACAAATTTACAATATTATTCAGACGTGCTATATTATTGTTCCATTGGAAGATATATCATCACAAACATAAAAAATGAAACCAATAATTGTAAGAATTCGTATTTATTCTTTCTCCCAAGGATCTATTTGGATTTATCTTATGTTAATTGCATTTAATTGCCTATGGTCTGTGTGCTCATGTAGTTTTTTGGTTGCCATGGTCTATTCTTCTGCAGCTATATGGAGTCAGATCCTGTGAAAATTGCTGTGGAAGGGGTTGAAAGATTCAAGAAAGAAAACTGTGATCTTATAATTGTTGACACTAGTGGGCGGCACAAACAAGAAGCTGCTCTTTTTGAAGAAATGCGTCAAGTTTCAGAAGCAACGGTATTTCCTGCGGATACTCTGTTAATTTCTGTTTCCTATAGTCAATAATCTCTAATGTCTTTCATTGCATTGTGCAGAAACCAGATCTTGTTATATTCGTTATGGATAGCAGCATTGGTCAGGCTGCTTTTGATCAGGCTCAAGCATTTAAACAGAGTGTTGCAGTTGGAGCTGTCATTGTGACTAAAATGGACGGCCATGCTAAGGGTGGTGGTGCTCTTAGTGCGTAAGTATTGCCAGGATTATTATATTGTATTTATATGATTTAATACCAACATGTGTAAATATGATGTGTGTTGCTTGTGTATGTTTATTGTGTCGTTTGAATCGAAATCTTATGATTTTCAATCTAATTAATTATGAATGTTCAGTGTCGCAGCAACAAAGAGTCCTGTCATATTTATCGGAACTGGAGAACACATGGATGAATTTGAAGTTTTTGATGTTAAACCATTTGTCAGTCGTCTATTAGGTGTGTGCTTTCTGGCTTTTTTCTTTACTGAGTATTGGGTTATGTCAGTATATTACTATGTCGGTTTGCTTAAATATTAATTCTTGGTCTTGTTCAATGACTTTTTATCTAGGCATGGGAGACTGGTCTGGGTTCATGGACAAAATTCATGAAGTTGTTCCTATGGATCAACAACCTGAACTGCTTCAAAAGTTGTCAGAAGGAAACTTCACCTTGAGGATTATGTATGAGCAGTTTCAGAACATTCTTAAAATGGGTCCCATCGGCCAGGTTACCTCCCTTTTATGTTTGATTGAATTTATTATACCCAAAAAAAATTTATATTTGAGGCTCTAAACACGGACCAATGGCTGCTTGGTTACTGTGTAATGAGAGGCTGCGAATTTTTTTGGTGACAATTTCTTGGTTGATTTATGCAGGTGTTTTCTATGCTACCAGGATTTAGTGCGGAATTAATGCCAAAAGGCCGTGAGAAGGAAAGCCAGGCAAAAATTAAGCGTTACATGACAATGATGGACTCAATGACAAACGAAGGCATGTGCTGAACTTTTTGTCCTTTTTGAGAGGATCAAATTTTTGTATACTCAATCCATTGTTTTGAAATAGTGTACCTTCACAAGCTCACCTTTAATGGTTAAAATGTTTACAGAGTTGGATAGCTCAAACCCAAAACTCATGAATGAGTCCCGCATAATGCGAATAGCTCGAGGTTCTGGTCGTCCAGTTAGGGAAGTAATGGAAATGTTGGAAGAGTACAAACGGCTTGCAAAGATATGGAGCAAAATGAAAGGGCTTAAAATACCTAAGAAGGGTGAAATGAGCGCCTTATCCCGAAATATGAATGCCCAGCACATGAGCAAAGTCCTCCCTCCACAGATGCTAAAGCAAATCGGAGGCATGGGTGGATTACAAAGCTTGATGAAGCAAATGGGATCTGCTAAAGATATGATGGGAATGTTTGGCGGTGGTGATAAGTAGATTACTGTGGCATGCGCTGAGTATTGTTTCTGGTACCACTACTAAAACCTCTAATACTTCACAAGAGCTAGATTCATCATTGTGAAATTATGCAGTTCACGTTGAATTCGGATGAATTGTTGTCAATCAATCTGCATCAATCTTGGGTGGAATAGTTCATTCAAATTTTTCCTTAACAATCCATCTGTAAAACTAAACCCCCTTGTTTTTCTTTTTCTGTATATTTTTTAGTCTTTAGGAACTCAAAACAATTTTTATTGTGAATTGGAAATTTTCTTGTAGGTGTAACATTATAAATAATTTACGTATTGCTCCCTCTCGGTTTGTATTTGCATAACGCCATCCCTCAGCACATACAATATCTGCATAATTTAAACCACATGTCTTGTTTTGACTCAATCATTTTTCCATAGTGGTAAGTTCTAATGTTGTGATATGCAGTGACATGGATCAAATCGGTTCAATCAAACCAATCCAAAGAAAAAAAAATTGTTAGTTCGGAACAATTCAAAATGAATATAAAATATAAGCATGAAGAACTCAAATTTATTCTAACAGAAACATAAATGTCGGAAAACTTTTCTTCAAATCATTCTTCAAAATTTTGTAAGAAAAAAAAAACTTAAATTCAATTGTATCTTTCTTTTTTAATACTGATTTGATTAAAATTTATTAAAATTGACTATTTAAATCTCAATATCCTTTTATTATATAAAAATGAAAAAAAAAAATATAATACTTTTGATTCAAAAATCAGATTTATTTTGTATTTTTTTTCTTTCATTTCAAACGAACAATTTAGAAATTGATTGAAAAGGCTATAAATTGGCTTTTCCCCACAAGAGATGAAGTTAAATTACAAGTAAAACATCTATTACTACTATTATTATTTAAATAAAAAAAATAAGAAAGGTAAACTTGTAACAATAATATTAATGCTAGTCAATAAGTTATTATAAAAAAATCAATTAATATCCTAACTTCTTTTCTTAAAATACTTTTTAAATTAAAAAAATAAAAAATAAAAAAATTGCATGTTCTACTATTACCTATTGCAAATCGTGTTTTAAACTAGTTTACACGGTTCACGTACCAAACACGCAAAACACAACTATCAATTATTCAATTTAAAAGTTTTAAATAAAGAAGAAAAATAAGTTGTAATAATGATAATACTAATACATTAACATTTTTAAACATTTTTTATTAATATTCCTTTCTTAAATGTCTTTCTTTCTTTTTTTAATTAACTTTTTTATTTCATATTTATTTTTTTTCTGCAAATTTATGGAGATGAAAAATTATTACATCATTACTTAATGGTATACCTTAATTGATTTTATAAAAACTTATTAAATTAAAAAAATTAAAATGTATTTTCACTTTTAAAATAAAAAAATAAAAAAAGTCTCTTCCTTTACCTAATACCTACCGCAAAAGTGATGAAGGTAAATTAACAACACAAAATTATTAATTAAATTAAAAGGATGAATTTATTATTGAATGAAAGGAGGATTTGAATAGAGATAATTTTTGACGGTATTTATCAGAAAAAAAGGTATTTAAAAAGTTATAACTAGAATGTATAATTTAGTGATATTACATTAGTATTTAATAATATTAAAAATAATTATATATGAATAATAAAATTACAATTTCTAAATAATTACTTTAAGAGAGTGCATCAATAAGCACTTATCTTATAAAATATCATGGTATCACTACTAATGGTATTAAATTAATTTTTATTATTTATGTAAGTTTTAAAAATCATATATAGATAAAGTTTAAATTAATGAGAATGAGAATTTTATTTAGTTAATTTTTTGTAATATATAGATAATTTTTTTTATAAAAAATTATTTTTCTAAAGTTTTGAATTCTTCATTCATGTTTTTCAATATTTAAATTTATTATAAGAGAGTATATTTTTAATCTATTATAATTATGAATAGACTAAATTACTTTTTTTGTTTATTTTTTTAATTTTTTTAATTTAGTGTCTATGTTGATTTCAACTTTTTTTATGTATAGTTTTTATTTTAAGATTAATTTATTTTAATTTAAATTTATATATTGATTTTTAAATTATTAAATATTGGGGTATTTGAATAAAATTAAAATACATGTTTAATGTTAATGTGAACTTGAATATTGTTTATATTTTAATTAAGAAAATGGAACAAATGATTAAAAATAGTTTTTAACTTTGTAAAATTTATCTAATAGAATAGAATAGTGTGTTCAAGGAGTCTTAAATTCAAATGTTTAGTTTATAAGTATATAGAATTATAAATTTTTTGTTTATTAAAATATTATGGATGAATTTTTAGATTAGTATATATAAAATAATTTGATTATATGTTTTAAGTTTATATTTTAGTCGGATTTGTAATATAAAATATAAAGAATTAAACCAATTTGAGATAAAACAAATGATATACGAAAAAAAACATTTTAAACAAATAAAAAATTGGTTTAAAGTACTTTAAGTTAATTAGTTAATTTAAAGCCTAACTTATTTTTATAAAGTTAATTTTGAAATAAGGTTTTTTTTTTATGATATGGGATGTTAAAGAACATTTCTTATTGTTTATAATTGTATCTATATAAAATTATTGTTTAATTACATTATAAAACTATAATTATAATAAATCATTAAACAGACTAGTTCGCATCTAAATAAATTTCATATTTTTTTATTTTTAATTAATATGTATTTAAAAAATTTATTTTATTAAACTAAGTATAAATAAATATAATTGTCTATTATTTAAAATAATTATTAAATAGAAATATATATTAAGAATGATAAAATTTAATTGTTGAGAATTTTTTAATTAATATATGATAAAATTTAATTATATAATATGTTATATAGAGAATTACCTAAGTATGAATTGAATGATTGATGTTATATGAATAAAATCAAAATATATATTTTTATATAAAAATGAGTATTTTACGTGTATTTAATTTATATAAATTTAATAAAATATTTTGATTTTATTAATATTATTTTATATTAGAAAAAAAATATTAGATGATGAGAGTTAAATGATATTTTTTTTTTCTCTTACTTTAAATGTATATATAAAAAATGATGTTTGTGAAATAAAATTCTTTAAATTGGTCATTCGATATAATAAAATATTTTAAAAATGTTTTTTTTTCTTTTATATTATTAATGAATATAACCTTTTGTGTAATATTTATTAATAATAATATGTTATGAAAATTCTTGATGTAATTATTTATATAAAAATGATAAATTACATATTATTTTTTATATTTTATTATTTATATTAATTTATTATGTATATTGTGTTATATTAATTGTAATAAAAATTTTTTGTAGAAATAAAAAATAATAATGAGCATAATTATTGTTTGATGATAAAAATAAGGAATTTATATATAGTAAATATATATATATAAATTATTAATTTTACTAATAATATTTAAATTTTTAATTATATATATGGATGAAAAGTAATAATACATTAATTATAAATATTTTTTTAAATTAATTATTTTAAATTTATATCTTTAACAACATAAAATAATCCATTTAATAATACTATTTTTGATAAATTGTATAAATTTTTTTACTTAAATATGTACATTTTTTTAGAACTAAATATGTAATATTATGTTTACGATTTGATTCGGTTTGATTTTTTATCAAATTTTCATCTGAACCAAATATAAAAATCAAATACAGTTTTGTTTGATTTGATTTTAATTAATATAAAATTTGAATTAAATCAAACCAAAATTTACGTTTTGACTTGTATCATTTATGCGATTTTTATTATTATTAAATTTTAAATATTCTTTAAAAAAAATTATAAAATATTTTTTTAAAAAATATAAAAAATAATGCTTGTGAAATAAAATTCTTTAAATTGATCATTCGATATAATAAAATATTTCAAAAATGTTTTTTTTACTGTATTATTAATGAATCTAACCTTTTATATAATATTTATGGATAATAATATGTTATGAAAATTCTTGATGTAATTATTTATATAAAAATGATAAATTACATATTATTTTTTATATTTTATTATTTATATTAATTTATTATGTAATTTGTGTTATATTAATTGTAATAACAATTTCTTGTAGAAATAAAAAATAATAGTTAGCATAATTATTGTTTGATGATAAAAATAAGGAATTTATATATAGTAAATATATATATATATAAACTATTAATTTTAATAATAATATTTAAATTTTTTATTATATATATGGATGAAAAGTAATAATACATTAATTATAAATATTTTTTTAAATTAATTATTTTAAATTTGTAGTCTTTAACAACATAAAATAATCTATTTAATAATACTATTTTTGGTAAATTATATAAATTTTTTTACTTAAATATGTATATTTTTTTAGAATTAAACATATAATATTATATTCACGGTTCGGTTTGATTTTTTATCAAATTTTCATTCGAACCAAACATAAAAATTAAATGCGGTTTGATTTGATTTGATTTTAATTAATATAAAATTTCAACTAAATCAAACTTTTTTTATTTATATCGTTTATGTGGTTTTTATTATTATTAAATTTTTAAAAATTCTTTAAAAAAATTATAAAATATTTTTTTAAAAAAATTATTACATATATAAAAATATTTTATAATTTTATTTTATTTATAATTTTAATTACTCTTATATTTATAAATAAATTATATATTTTATTTTTAAAAATTATAATATAATTTTATCATAAATATATATATATATATTATAAATATTAATGAAAATAAAAATATTATATGTGTCGGTATTTTTTTATTATTATTATTTTAATGAATTATATTTTTCCATTCATACAAATAATTTTTTTAAAATTTAATAAAAAAAAAAAATTAAAAAAATAAATAAATTAAATAATTAATTAAAAAAATAGAGAAATTAAAGATATATTATTATAGATAATATAATAAAAAAAATAATTGAGAAAGAATATTTTATATATTATTATAAATAATATAATAAAAAAATTATGATATATATATATATATTTATTAGTTATTATTTAAAATTTGAACAAAATCAAGAAAAAATATATCTAAAAAATTCAAAATAAATTGAGTTTTAAGTGATTTTCTGTTTTTTTGAATTAGTTTGTAATTATTTTTTTGGATCGGTTTATAATTATTTGTTTAAATCGATTTTAAAAACTCCTACTGTATACGGTATAAATTAAATATAAAATTTAAAATCGTAAAAATTAATTAATATAATAATAATAATAAATAATAATAATAATAAAACTATTTATAAAAAAATCTATATTCACTTAAAAACTCCTTATATATGATTTTGTATAATTTATTTGATTAAAAGAATTATTATTATAAAAACAATAATTTGCATAACAATTAATATATATAGCACGTTTTCAAGACATTGTAGTTCAAATATTTGATGTTTTTAATTGGTTTATTCTACTCGATGTTATGCATGTTACTATTTTGCTAATATGGTTAAACATGATATCATATGAATTTAGGATAAAATAAATAATTCTAAATAAGAAAAAACAATAATAATTAAAGTAATTTTATCATGGATTACTAAATATTTATTATTTATCATGGAATTTGAAATTTTTTATTACTAAATATTTCATTAAAAGTTAATCTAAATTACTTTGTTGGTAATTCATTTGATTAAACCATAATATGTTGAAATAAGATATTATTATTATTATTATTTTAAAGTAATTATTAGGGATTATAAAAAGAAAAAAAAAACGTTTCTCTTTTTTTTTTTTTTTATTAAACAAAGTTACTTAAAAGGATATATAAACTTTTTTTTTATATAATCACTTATATTAAAATATATATAATTAATTATATCTTTAACATAATTAATTATATCTTATATTATATAATTATTTATATAAAAAATCTAATCTATGTCACAAATATTTTATTATATTTTTATATTTATTATAATATTATAAATAATTTTAAAAATGTTTCCACTAAGTTAAATAATTTTTATTTTTATTTTCTTCTCTCTTCTATTCTTTTAATTTTTTGATTTCTAAATGGAGAGATAACCGTGCATGAAAGATGCGTGAGAGATAACTATTTTTTGCATTCAGGAAAATAAATATATATACTCAATTAATTATAAATATTGTATAAGTATTTTAAAAAAATAAATATCCATATATAATTAATAAGTGAAATATTTAAATGTATTTACATATTATATATATATATATAAATAATGTTAAAATAGAAAACACATTGTGACTTGCACCACTGGCATCTGAGACGTCATTTACATCGTAATCTCCAACTCTTTTTTGTGGTGACGTTTCCCATGCAACATCACCCTGACTTCAAGAATAATCCTTATAACTTTTAATTTCTTTTATTATATTATTTCAGTTAAAATGTAATATTTATATTAATTTAATATAATGTGGAATGAAAAATTAATTTTGATTCCTTGAAAAAAGTATTTTGATAACTGAAAAAAATAAGAATTAATATATCTTCCTCTAAGTTGTTGTTATTATCATGATGTCCAATGTTAATTTTGTAATCTGATATTTTTTTTTCAGTTATTATTATTCAACAAATTAAGATTTTTTTTACATTGGTGGTTATAGTAAATTTTATAGTCATTTTAAAACATTATTAAGAATAAAATAAGGAAATGATTTTTGAGAATCTTATTATATGTTCATCTAGATTATATACATATTTTGTTATTTTTTTAAATATTTTTTTATAATTAAGAATGAGCCCATGTTCTAATTCAAGTGTATATATCTTGCATTTAGTACTATTGTAATTTTATTATAGAACAATAAAACGGGTAATTAATAAGGATTTTAAATTATTGACTAATCTAATTTATTTTTAATTTGACCATTAATACTCCTTATCTTTCACTTCATCGTAAAAATATAATTATTTTTGTAAAAATATTTTTTATTTTATTTTTAATTTGACCATTAATACTCCTTATCTTTTACGATGAACTTATCTTTCACTTCATCGTAAAAATATATAAAAATATCTTTTATTTTATTTTTAATTTGAGTTATATATATATATAGCATGAACCCTACAACTACGAAGGGTTTAGAAGTGCAAATTGGGAAGCAGTTTAGAAGTTGCAAAGTTTGAACCCTTGATTGCCTCCTTTGCTTCTTTCAGCCGCGCGGACACATTCTCTCCGCCTTCGAAAGATAATCGTTAGTTGTTTTTCCCTACTCTTCTCTCTGTCTCTCTGTGTCTCTCTCTATATCTATATATTTTCATCTATACACACACGCTCACGTATGTATATAAGCACTCCTTTCTCATTCGGTTCTCTCTCCATTCACTTCACAAAGCTGATTCTCTCTTCCGCCGCGGTGGCTGTGGCACGTGCGCTCGTAACTCCCCTTTTTCTCAAGGTTTTCTTTTCACTATTTGAATTGAATGTAATGCTACCCTGCAACCGATTAGAGTCTCTCTCTGTTTTGGTTCTACTCACTGTTGTGTATTGTTTATGCTCGGTGCCTAAGAACGGAAAACACGAAGAAACAACCATATGTATTATTTGAATTAATATCTATGTTTTAATCAAAACCTATTCCTTTGACTTCGCCATGCATTGTCATTGTGATGTTAAATGAGTGAGTTGGCTATTGTGTTCAAGTGAAATGTTGCCTTGTGGCTTGTGCACACTTAATGATACATATTTTTTTATTCTCCTGAAGAAATATAAATTTCGTGGTTTTGCTTTGATTTTTGCTTAAATTTTGTTTTGTTTGCTCTGTTGGTGATGCGGGCGGATATGCGTTTAGGGTGTTCTATTTGTCAATCCACCACCCCGTTCAGGGGTTTTAACTATCTAACCGGATTGGATAGTTTTAACCAGTGTTGTTTGAGTGGCCGCTATAGCGCTGTAACGCTGTTGCATAGCAGAATTCCTAGGATCTGCGATCACAACTCCATCATGCCATTGTGTTGTGGTTGCTGCAGGCGTTGTGATGTGGTTTTGACATGGATATGGGACTTGTCATCACTTACAAGTCTAAGACCAATTGAACTTTTGAGTTAGTATTATGACAATTTTTATGCATTTTAATTTTATTTGCGTACAATTTAATTTTTTATTCATGTATGATTGATATATTTTACATATTTCAACTACTATGTGACTTCCACTATTTTACCTGTGACACTATTTTTTTATTCATATATGATTGATATAGCAGATTATTGTCTTTCCGCCATTTTATGCAGTTCACAATTGATAGCACTGATTTTAAGTGGGTATTTCTTGCAAGGGAAAGTTACTTTTACTAAGATACATGCTGAAGCTAACATAGATAGTTAAAGCATGGATGGACAGGTTGTCAAATTGAGATTTAAATCATAAACTCCATGCAACTTTTGAGTTGTGAATTACAAATCATAGAACAGAATGTAAGATTTGAAGACGAAAAATAAATTCAAATATATCATATTCTTTTAGGTCCTGCCACATGTTTTTCCAAGCCCATTGGGGCAGAAACTTATCCTGCTTACGGTGTTGTGATTGCTGTTGGCCAGAAGAGTTTTTGCACACCGTGGGGGTTGAACATGGGTTTGTTACATGCTCAAATATGTCATAAATGATGAATAGTACTCTATGCAATAATTTTAAACTAGACATAGAGAAAATAGGTTAAACATAAATCTCATAAAGCAGAAGTACAAGTCATATTTGAGCAAGTAAAGCCTCTATTTTTAAAAAAATTAAAACAAAACAATGGAGTAATCGATAGAGTAAGTTCATAAATGATTGGGTGATGAATAAAGTAGTGGAATATTAAAATAAGATATGTTCCTTACCTTGTATAAGTTTTCGAATTTTTTACAAGAATTGATGAGAAAAAGTAGAAAAAATGTAACAAATTGTTGATTTGTTTTGGTGATACAAAATTATGTTGATTCATCTATGTATCATAAGATTCAAGTCATTGGAGATTGGTTACGGGATGCTAAACACTGGTTAAGACAAATTACTTTGAATCATATGATTCAAATCATAAGATTCTAATAATATGATGGATGAATTGTTTTGTAATGTTGTTGTAGTAGTGTGCTAACTCAATTTTTGACAGGATCCATGTAGCTGACCCAATGGCAAAAGGATTTTATTTGGGCAATTTTGTAGTAGCCAATAGCATGCTATAGCAGAGTAGGGAGTGATCTTGGACTGCTATATGATTCAAATAGTGAAGTGGTTTTCAGTTGTGGTCATTGCGGTTGCAATGGTGGGCCAAATTATGGCTTTATGTGTGCTGTAGCAGCTCTAGTGTGATATAGGCTTCGAAAATAAACTTTTTCCCTTGAAACATGTTTATGTTTTTTTGGTAAAATTCTGCTTGATAGGATTTGAAACCTTTTGTCCTTGACATTTCACCAAAAAGTTACCTAAGTTTTGAGGTTGTTCCTTTTCACTGTACAGGTCAATTTTTTTGTTCTTTCTTATTCCTTTAGGCTTCGTAGTTCTTATTCTGCTAATTATCTAATTTTGTTATGTTTTTTCGGTTCTTGTTACTCCTAAATTGATGGTGATTGTATGTGTAAATCATGACTATTATTTATCATGAATTTCTTTAATTTGCTTTTGTTTTCGTGTATTCATGTGTAGTGTAAATTATTTAGTTACAATTATAATGTTTGAAATGACACTTCTGCTATCCATATCATTTTCAGTGTGACTACTATGTGCCGCTTCCCAAGATTGATAATTACTTGCCAACAATTATTGTGTGTTAATCCTTTAGTTAGTTACTAGTTTGTGTCTTAAAAAGCTTAGGGTTAAAAACATTGTGCTTCAAACATATTTCATTTATAATGTAGAAACTGAAAGCAAACAAAAAAGGATGTGATGAATTGTCTTTGGAGGAAATCCTAGTATGGATGAGGTTGAAGTCTTGATATCTTTCCTGAAATGAACTGTTAGCTTTGACAGTGTAAGTGGATTTTTCACATGCTGGGTTTCATTTTATGAGATGAGAACCTTCCTCCAAAATTCAAGACTGTCCAACAAACTTAAGAGTTCTGGCTTCTTTGTTTTGCAATATAATTTCCATTTATTTATATGTCTTTTATCAGAGTTTGTCCTTAGCAGCTGAACTTCTGTGGCCTTTAAAATTCTTATTCTTGTTCAATTTGTTATTTATGTTTTGTATAAAAAATAATATAATTTTAGCCCACCTTTATTATTTATGAAAGCAAGCCACTGATTGATGCCCTTCTGACGTTCCAATTCTTTTTGGTTTTCTAGGGTTACTTGTGCTATCATGGAGCTTGATGCTCGTGTTACCCCTGATAATAATGATGTGATACCTTATTCAAGAACACAACCCAATAAGCGGATGAGAAAAAAGTCAATGGTTTGGGAATACTTCACAGTAGAAACTGTTGGAGCTGGATGTACCAGGGCTTACTGTAACCAATGCAAAAAATCATTTTCTTATATAACTGATTCAAAACTAGCTGGTACGAGCCATCTGAAAAGACACATTTCTTTGGGAATTTGTCAAGTACTTCGGGAGAAAGACGAACAAAACTCATATCCCAAAACAGGTGGTTCTCAATATACTGCCAATCCACCCAAGAAACGGCCAAGAGCAACTCCCAGGTTTACTGGTAATGGTATCTCATTTGATCAGGAGCGTTGCAACCATGATGTTGCCAAAATGATAATTTTACATGATTATCCTCTTCATATTGTAAAACAACAGGGTTTCATTGATTTCGTACGGATTCTTCAACCCCAGTTCAATCCATCATGTCTAAATTCTGTTGAAAGGGATTGTGTTTCTATTTACCTCAGGAAAAAGCAAAATCTTTTGAATGTTATTAATGGAATTCCTGGACAAGTCAACCTGACATTGGAATTGTGGACTTCGAACCAGGCAATGGGCTATGTTTTTGTTCGAGGACACTTCATTGATAGTGATTGGAACTTACATCGTCCTATTCTCAATGTTGTTACAGTACCATTTCCTGGTTCTGAAGACTCTTTAAATCAAACTTTAGTGACCTGCTTATCTGATTGGCATTTGGAGGGTCGGTTGTTTACCCTTGCGCTTGATAAATCCTTTTCCAGTGAAACTGTGATGGAAAATCTGAGAGTCCTACTCTCTGTTAAGAACCCTGCCATACTCAGTGGTCAGTTGTTAAACCATAATTGTTATGCTCGTGTGCTTAGTCGCCTTGCAGCTGATGCAATATGGGCCGTGAGAGAAACTATTGGCAAGGTTAGGAATAGTGTAAGGCATGTGAAATCTTCTGAATCCCATAAGGAGAAGTTTACTGACTTGAAGCAACAATTACAGGTACCTAGTATGGTGAATCTTTTAATTGACGACCCGTGTAAATGGGACACAACTTATCATATGCTTGTAGCTGCCTGTGAATTAAAGGAAGTCTTCACTTGTCTTGATACCACTGATCCTGATTACAGCATGACTCTAACAATGGACGACTGGAAGCAGGTTGAAACTCTTTGCACATATTTGAAGTATTTGTATGATGCAGCCAAAGTTTTGACTCAGCAACCATACCCAACTTCAAACTTATTTTTTGCTGAAGTGTCAAAAGTTCAGGTGGAACTGACTCAAGCAGCTTTCATCCAGGATCCTTTCCTAAGAAGTCTGATTTTGCCTTTGCACGAGAAGTTTGACCAATATTGGAGAGAAAGCTGTATCATCTTGGCAATTGCTGTGGCTATGGACCCGAGGCATAAATTGAAACTAGTGGAATTTACCTTTGCTAAGATATTTGGTGAGAATGCTGAGGCATGGATAAAGATAGTTGAGGATGGTCTTCGTGATCTATTCATTGAATATAGCACCCAAATGTTTCTTACAGCAACAAATTGTGATGATGGGGATGACATTATGATCAAAGAAACATATCAAGAAGGGTCTATTGACTGCTCACTTTTTGTTGATGAGGATCAACTTTCCGATTATGAATTTTATATATCTGATTTTACTTGTAACCAACAATTTAAGTCAGAATTGGACGAATATCTGGAAGAGCCTCTGCTGACCAGAGTAGAAGAATTTGATATTCTGAGCTGGTGGAGAGTAAATGGATTTAAGTACCCGACATTGTCTAGAATCGCATATGATATTTTGTCTTTACCAGTTTCCACTCTGTCTGCAGATTCCGTTTTCGACACCCAGATTAGAAAAATGGATAGCTACCGGAGTTCTTTAAGCTCCCTCACTCTTGAGGCCCTTATTTGTGCCAAGGATTGGTTCCAGTCAGAATTATTATAGATATCTCAATTGTACATGCGAAAATGGAATTTCAGGTATACGTTTCTTCATGTAGGGACAGATTATGAGTAGATTTTAATTCGTGTGATTGTCAGGATTTTCATTACATGTTTATAGTATAAAGATTGATTCTATTCAAATTTCATCTTCTTGGCCAAAATAATTCTTTGTACCAAGAAAACGATTGTATTCATACTTTCATTGTTTCAATGAAAAACATGAAAGATTCATAGTTTCAAATTTTGGAAGGACTGCTTTTCTAGGGGCACAATGGCCAAACTACTTATTTGACTTCGGCAGGTATAGACTTTTACCCCGCAGGTACTCCTGCCAAATTACTTATTTGATGTATGTGCTTGATAGGAGAGAACATGAAGGCCACTAATCCGATTGGGCTATGAGTTATTCTTGATTTTACTTCATGTATTTCGATAAATATTTTGTAAATCGGTATTATAAGAATAGATTATTCATTAAAAAGGTGAATTATTATTAGACCATTCATATTTTTTATATTAAAAGGTGTATTCTTCTTGAGGTGATGTTTTAAAATTTTAGTCAAATGTATATCTTATAAAATTTGAATTAGATTTATATTTATTTTTTAATAAAATTGATAAAAATTTCTTAATCATGTTTGTATGGGTTTTAGATAATGTATAGTACATATAAATTACATATTTATTTAGATAAGTTAAGTGTTTTTAAGAATATTTTTATTGAAAGTAGTTTTTTTTTATTTGAAAAGTATTTTGAAAAATAATTATGTTTTATGGGGCTAATTCTTACAAATTTTTTAAAAGATGAAAACAAATAATTATATAAAAAATTATAGGATTAAAAATATATTTAAATTTGATTTTTATTTAAACTTAATAATTCCTAATTTTTTGTCATGTAATTTTGTTTTGTTTTGTCATAAATAAATTAAAATATTTACTCTTTATTTTATGCTTTCTTTTCATTTGTTTTTTTTTCTTTTATCTATCACAATTTTTCATTGAAGTGTTCCATTAATTTTCTATGAATAATTAATATATTGTATTTGCTTTATTAAAGTTTTTTAATTGAATAGAATATTCCTTCTCATTTTAGTATATTTGGTTAATGATTATCGGTATGATAACACTATCCATCAAATAAACACGTAGATATTTATATGACTTAAATAAGTCTGAACACAATGGATGACACAATATTATGTGGAAGGAGTAAATATGTTGATGTTAGATTTTTATTTTTTAAGAAATTTTGTTAAGGATGGAAGCATCAAGTTGAGCTACTTCGACACAATCAATTAGTTGACATAATGACAAAATCATTCAAATTGTAACAGTTCTTAAAGCTTAGAAGCATGTTGGGCATAATTGAAGCATAAAAAGTAAACTAAATGCTTTGGAATCTAGTTTAAGGGAGAGAATATTAATAGTTAAGTATTTCGTATTTCTATTTTTAAGTAGGAAGTTTCTTTGATTTAATAAATTAGATAAGTTGTTAACCTATTCTTTAAGAAGTTGGAGCTAAAATTTAGCTCATGTATTAGTTAGGTATCAACCCATTGGGGTTGAGATAATTTCTTTGTTTTTGTTTGGCTATAAAGTTGTAATACATTTTAGTATTCAATAACAAAAAGCAAGTACAGAAATTCAGAAAAAATATTTTACTTGTTGTGTTCACAATTTGGGTAAGAGTGAGAGAAAACACTTGTGAGTGTGAGTGTTTAGAAGCATTTTGAAGCAATGGAAGAATCTAGTAAATATGTGAAGCCTACAATTCTTAAATTTGACGGACATTATGATCATTGGGCAAAATTAATAGAGAACTTTCTTCAATCCAAAGAATATTGGCACTTGGTAGAACATGGAATTGTAGTTGTTTCTGATAAAGCAAATGCATCAAAGGTGGAACTCAAGTTGATGGAGGAATAAAAATTGAAAGATTTAAAGATAAATAATTATCTCTATCAAGCAATTGTAGAGAAATTCTGGACAATATTCTAAATGATGAAACATATAAAGACATATGTGATTAAATGAAGCAGAAGTTTCAGGGCTTAACGCGGGTCAAACGAGCGTAGTTACAAGTCTTGCACAAAGATTTTGAAATGCTGCAGATGAAGGAGGGAGAATCAGTGAATTCATACTTTGTTCGAACCTTGAAGATAGCTAAAAGCATGAATGTATGTGGTGAGAACATGCAGGAGAATGTCATAACTGCCAAAAAAATCCTGCGGTCTATGACAACAAAATTTAATTACATGGTTTGCTCCATGGAAGAATCCAACAATATGGATACCATGACAATAGATGAACTACAAAACAGGCATGAGTAGATAATGATGTATTCTACAGAAGAGGAACATGTTATGTAGATTGTGGCTGATGAGAGAAGTGGAAAAGGTAGAGGAAGAGGGAGAAGTAGAGGATCTTCCCGAGACAGAGGAAGGAGAAGACAATCATTCAATAAAGATGATGGTTGAATGCTTTAAATGCCACAAACTTGGGCATTTTCAATTTGAGTGTCCTATGTGGGAAAAGATATGCTGAAGTGGAAGATAGGGTGGAACAAGAGGATGAGCCTCCATCTCTCTCTCTATTGAATCTCTCCACTTCTTGCTCTTTACAATCTTTTCGAATGTCACTAGATCATCTTTAGTCACTAGCATTGCATTTACATTATCATCATCTAATAAGCCTTCTCCCCTTTCATAATTAGCCATCCAAACCAGTTCTCTCCTATACCTTCTAGCCCTCCCTTCAATTGGAATCTCAAGTGCTGGAATATGAGACTCATTATGGACTTCAACTTGTTTGGAGTTAGTTCCAACATTTCTTGCACTTGTTATCTTGTTTCCTTACTACTCCACATTGTCTACTTCATCCTCTTCAGACTATTCCTCGGTGTCACTCACAAAATCTTCATTTCCCCCCTAGTATAAAATATCTTATTGATTTTCTTCTTCATTATGCTCCCAATTCTAATTTTTTTGTTCTTCAAGACTACATCTTTGATGATTATAATCTTTTATTGACTAGATTAAATAATCTATATGCCTTTGATTCATTATTGACTCCAAGGACACATCTCTTACTCTTGTCATCCAACTTGATCCATTGTTGGTTTGGCATATGAACATGAGCTAGACATCCAAATACCCAAAAATAATCAACAGATGACTTCACTCCACTCCATGCTTCTTTAGTTGTTTTTTCTTGCACTGCTGCAAGACTTCTATTAAGAACATGAACACACCATTTTGTTGCTTTTAACCAAAATATTTTTGGAACATGTTTTCCAATCAACATTGAACAAACCATATTCATGATGGTTTTGTTTTTTCTCTCAACTCCATTCTGTTGAGAAGTATAGACAACAGTTAATTGTATGCCTTGACTTCTACAAAATTCTACAAACATATTGGAGGTAAATTCTCTTCCCCTATTTGTCTATAAGTAGATAATGCTTTCTCTAGCCTCCTTTTCTATGTTTTGAAACTTTTAAAGAAAGAAAAAAAAATTGATTTCTCACTAAAAAAATATACCCAACTTTTACATGATAAATCATCAATAAAACTTAGGATATATCTCTTATTACTACTTGATGTTGGCTTAATAGGCCCACATATGTTAGCATAAACAAATTGCAGTTTCTTTAATGCTCTCCATAGTTTTTTCCTTGACATTTCATTTCAGTGTTGTTTTCCAGCTAGGCAGTGTGTACACAGATCTCTGAGAGTACTGATAGAAGGCAAGCCGTTCACCATTTGGTTAGAGACAAGTGTTTTTAAGCCTTTATAGCTTAAATATCCAAGTCGATTGTGCCATAGTTGAGAATCATGCTCTAATTCCACCTGAAGACATGCTATATTTGCTTATTCCATAGTAGCTGTTAGTACAAACATTCTGCTTCCACTCATGTTTACTTCCATAATCAATTCTCTTTTAGAATGAACAACCTTTCTCTTGAAGTTGGCCTATGTTCAACAAGTTATTCTTGACTTTAGGAACATAATACACATGTGAGATTATTATGTGTGATACCATTCACAACCATCCCAACACTACCTTTCCCCATCACAACTATGTGTGTATCATTCCCAAGCTTTACTTTGTGGAGAAAATTCTCATCTAGTTATGAGAACCAATCCTTGTTACCACTCATCTGGTTATTGTAGCCAGAATCTAGAAACCACTTATCCTTCTTCCTTTCTTTGAAATCTACAAAGGCCATTAACAAGATCTCATCATCTTGTTCCACCCTATCTTCCACTTCATCATAGTTTGCTTTCTTCTCCCACATAGGAAATTCATTAAAGTGCCCAAGTTTGTGGCATTTAAAACATTCAACCTTAACTTTGTTGAATAATTGTCTTCCCCTTCCTTTATTTCGGGAAAACCCTCTACCTCTTCCACTTCTCTCATTAGCCATAATCTACATGACCTACTCCTCTTCTACAGTAAACATCATTTTCTACTTGTGAACTAATAGGCTGCTTTGTAGTTCGTCTATTGTCATGGTAGCCATATTGTTGGATTCTTTAATGGAGCAAATCATGTAGTTAAATTTTGTTGTCATAAACGGCAGGATTTGCAGTTATGACATTCTCTTGCATGTTTTCACCACATACTTTCATGCTTTTAGCTATCTTCAAGGTTAGAGTAAAGTATGAGTTCACTGATTCTCCCTCCTTAATCTGCAACATTACAAAAATTCTTGCCTAAGGCTTGTAGTTGCGCTCGTTTGACTCACGTTGAGCTTTAAAAATTTTGCTTCATTGAATCTCATATGTCTTTAGATGTTTCATCATTTAGAATAGTGTCAAGAATTTCTCTATCAATTGCTTGATAGAGATAATTCTGTATCTTCAAATCCTTCAGCTTCTGTTCCTCTATCAACTTGAGTTTCACTTCTGATGCATTTGCTTTGTTAGAAACGACTACAATTCCATGTTCTACCATGCGCCAATATTCCTTGGATAGAACAAAGTTCTCCATTAACTTTGCCCAATGCTCATAATGTCCGTCAAATTTAGGAATTGTAGGTTGCACATATTTTGCCACGGCTTCAAAACACTTCTAAACGCTTACACTCAGAAGTGTTTTATCTCACTCTCACTTGGTTTCTAGTTCAGAACCCTGTGAAGGAGCTTTGATACCAAATTGTGAACACAACAAGTAAGATATTTTTCCTGAATTTTGTACTTGTTTTTTGTTATTGAATACTGAAATGTATTATAACTTTATAGCCAAGCAAAAAAAGAAAAAAGAAACTGTTTCAATCCCACTACTTTCACGCAGGAAATCATGGGTTGATGTCTAACTAGTTCATAAGCTAAATTTTAGCTCCAACTTCCTAAAGAATAGGTTAACACCAATTTGTTGAATCAGATAAACTTACTGCTTAAAAAAGAAACTCAAATCTTGAAGAAGCCCTCAATACTAATTTAATTCAAACACTGAGGAAAATCCCATTCCCCAAACCCTTTTTTAGGAGGGGAGATGTTAGGGAAAAGTATTAATGGGGTGAAACGAGGTAGGACAGACTAGATGCTACAACCCTCAAAATTATGACTAACAAAGGCACGCCGATAGGGTGGAGTAGGTGAGAGAAGATAAGGGGAGGAGTCAGCCCCTACGAGGTGTCACCTCAGGAGCATAAAGTTCGAGAATGTGGTGACCAATTGAAAAATTGCTAAAGATGCCACTCATTACCTTTATGGACGCAGACTTCAAAGACATTAATCCATAGTAGGATGATCCAATGGTTATCACAATATAAGCAACAAAGTTCTTTGTTTGAAAAATGCTCGTGGATCTTGAGAATTTGATGGATACTGAAAAACCTTCTAGAAAATGGATTTATTGGAAGAAGAATACAACCTTACAACAATTAAGTTGTAAGGTTTTCAAGGGAAAGAGTGGATACTAAGAGATAATTGATCTTTACACCATGTTCGGGTTGGGAGGAACCCTTTTTTGCATCATCAAGGTGTGATATTTGATAATCAATGTGCGCACATCCTACAATATTCTACTGGGATGACTGTCCCCAAAAAAGTTTGGTGTTATTGTGTCCACACCACATTTAGCGATGAAGTTCCCATTTGTAGATGGAACCATAGTAATCGTGCATGAGAAAACAACACGAGAGTGTTACTTGGCGAGTTTAAAAGAAGTACCCAACATAGATGAAAGAGGTAAAAGACCAAGACGAGATGACATGATGGCGATGACCAACCTGGACACAAGAGGGGATGATTACGTAAGGTGCAATCCAAAGAAGAAACCGCCCTTATCTGCCTAGGAGGGTAGTGTACTAGAAACTAAGTTGTGCAAACAATCGACAACCGACAAGGCTCTAAAGAATATTTTGGGCCGATCAAGAAGGTTCCAGCCAAATCTATGATTCGCTCAAAATCAAGCGAGATATTCTCGATTTGTCATCAATAATCAGATCAATATGAAATATCACCCCTAATTATGAATTATGTAATTAAATTATTATTATTGACATAATCAATGTTAGATCATCTTAACTAAGACCCACAAAGTAAAATTCACCTAAAACAATATAAATAAAAGACATGAAAAAATCTCTTTTGTAATGTGACATTATATCACCCTTAAACAATTTTGATTAAGAAGGGCGTCATAGCATAATCATGTACACTTCTTATTATAGATTAAAAAATATCGAAATAACTAATTCGGAATATATTTTTTAAAAATTATCTAATAATTATGAATTAATTTTTTTTTAACATTTTAAAATCTTCGTTACTTTTTAAAAAAATTATGTATTTTTTTTAAATTATATAAATTTCTTCTAATTTAAAAATAAATATTTTATTTTTATATTTTTAATAAAATAATATTTACATGGTTATTTTTAAATAAATATTCTTTCTTAAATTATATTCACGAGATTATTTTTTTAGAAAAGTGAGTGTCACTTTAATAAAATAATATAAAGATTTAAAAAAATAAATAGATTTTACTATTATTCACTGAATTTTGAAAAACAATTACCTATATTTAAAAATATTTTTTAAAGATAGTTAATATTTTTTATTATAAATTAGGAACCATTCTTTTAATTTGATAAAATATTATATAATAGAGAAGGATAAAATGACATCGAATAACATACAAGTCTTACGTCATTCAATAATTTTACATATAATATAAATTTTATTAATTCAACCAGTGAATTATAAATATATATTACCTTGATTTTTTATAGCAAAGTTTATATAAAAAAGTGAAAAATAATCAGGTGATGTATAATTCACATTTTAGTATATTTTTAAAATTATATATTACATCAATCTTTATTAATATGAATGAGATAAATCATTTAAATTATTGTAACCATTTGTATATATAATTTATTTGAAACAAAAATATAAATCTATGTTTTAAGAATAATTTTTTAATTAAAAATGATTGAATGCCGTTTAAATAATTTTTTTTTATTCTTTATAAATTTATCTTTTCAATAAAAAAATTTCTGTTATAGTTATCAATAAATTTTTTATTTCTATTTTTTCCCTTTCATTTAATAATATTTATTAAATTATGAGTTGTCCAAATAACATGTTAATACTAAATATTACTGATTCAACATGTATTTTTTTTTTTCACTTAGTCCCCAATAAAATCGTAAATTTTTTTTGGGGATCAATAAAAAAATCCATTTTAATTCTCTATAAAAAAATATTTTTTAAGAATTATTTTGCTTAAAGGAAAAATTAACGTATGACATTTCTTTTCGATTAGGGTTTGTGTCTCTTATTTCTTTTACTATTCTCTATTTAAGAAGATGAAAAAATTAACATGTGATACAAAACATACAGTTAAAATAACGTTCTCAATGTTATCTTTGCCAACGCCCTTTTCCTTTTCACTTGCAACCTTTACACTTTCATTCTCTTGGTTACTCAATAGAATGATTTCTAACGCTCCTGCTACTACTGTTATGTGTTCTTCAAACTGCTTTGGAGAGTCTCCAATCTCTTTGCTTGAGAGGTGCAAGTCCCTGTACCAGCTAAAGCAAATTCACTCCCACACCATCAAAATGGGTCTCTCTTCAGACCCTTTATTTCCAGATAGAGTTATAGCCTTCTGTTGTGCCAATCAATCAGGGAATATGGACTATGCCCGTCAGGTGTTTGAAACAATCCCGCACCCAACTGTGTTCATTTGGAATACCATGATCAAGGGGTATTCTAGGATCAACCGTCCTGAGAATGGAGTTTCCATGTATCTATTAATGCTGGCTAATAGCATCAAGCCTGACCGGTTTACATTTCCGTTCTTGTTGAAGGGTTTTACCAGTGGTATGGCTTTGCAGCATGGGAAAGTCTTACTTAACCATGCAGTGAAGCATGGATTTGATTCTAATTTGTTTGTTCAAAAGGCTTTCATACATATTTTTTCCATGTGTGGACTTGTGGATTTGGCTTACAAGGTTTTTGTTATGGGTGATGAACGGGAAGTAGTTACCTGGAATATAATGCTATCCGGGTATAACAGAGTTAAGCAATTTAAGAAATCAAAGAAGCTTTTTATTGAGATGGAGAAGAGAGGAGTGTCGCCCAATTCAGTTACACTAGTATTGATGCTTTCTGCATTCTCCAAATCGAAGGATTTGGGTGGGGGCAAGCACATTTTTAAGTATATTAAGGACGGCATTATTGAACCTAATCTCATATTGCAAAATGCTTTGATTGATATGTTTGCATCTTGTGGAGAAATGGATGCTGCACAAGGTGTTTTTGACGATATGAAGACTCGAGATGTTATTTCTTGGACTTCCATTGTTACTGGGTTTGCCAATGTCGGTCAAATTGATTTAGCTAGGAAGTATTTTGGTCAAATGCCTGAGAGAGATTATATTTCCTGGACTGCTATGATTGATGGCTATCTTAGAATGAACCGTTTCATAGAGGCTTTGGCACTCTTCCGTGAGATGCAAATATCAAATGTTAAACCTGACGAGTTCACCATGGTTAGCATTCTAACAGCTTGTGGGCATCTGGGAGCACTTGAACTAGGGGAATGGGTAAAGACTTACATTGACAAAAACAGTATTAAAAATGATACTTTTGTCCGGAATGCTCTAATAGACATGTACTTTAAATGTGGTAATGTTGGAAAAGCAAAAACAGTATTTAAGGAAATGCATCAGAAAGACAAATTTACTTGGACAGCGATGATAGTTGGCCTTGCCGTTAATGGCCATGGTGAAGAAGCTCTTGCCATGTTTTCAAGTATGATAGAGGCTTCAGTTACACCAGATGAGATAACCTATATTGGTGTCCTGTGTGCATGCACACATGCAGGCATGGTAGAGAAAGGAAAAAGTTTTTTCACTGCCATGACCATGCAACATGGAATTAAACCTAATGTGACACATTATGGATGCATGGTTGATCTCCTTGGTCGCGCTGGGCACTTAGAAGAAGCCATTGAAGTCATTGAGAATATGCCTGTAAAACCAAATTCAATTGTTTGGGGATCACTTCTTGGCGCTTGTAGAGTCCACAAAAATGTGCAGCTAGCAGAAGTGGCAGCTAAAAGAATTCTTGAGTTAGAGCCTGAAAATGGGGCTGTTTATGTCTTGTTATGTAATATATATGCTGCCTGCGAGAGATGGGAAAACTTGCGTCAGGTCAGGAAAATGATGATGGAGAGGGGAATTAAGAAAACACCAGGTTGCAGTTTGATGGAGTTGAATGGCAATGTTTACGAATTTGTTGCTGGGGACCGGTCACATCCTCAATCTAAAGATATATATGCAAAGTTAGAAAACATGATGCAAGACTTGATAAAAGCAGGGTACTCACCTGATACATCAGAGGTTTTCCTTGATCTAGGGGAAGAGGACAAGGAGACTGCAGTTTACCAGCACAGTGAGAAGTTGGCTATAGCTTATGCCCTTATTAGTTCAGGGCCTGGAGTTACTATAAGAATAGTTAAGAACCTTAGAATGTGTGTGGATTGTCACCATATGGCAAAGCTGGTGTCAGAAGCTTACAACAGGGAACTAATAATTAGGGATAAAACCAGATTCCATCATTTTAGGCACGGTTCATGCTCATGTAATAATTTCTGGTAAACATTTTATCAAGAATATCCAGAAGAGGAGCTACAAGCCTACTAGTAGCAAACAGACTGATTACTATACAGTCTATAAAGGATCGACAACATGAATCTTGAGACGCCACAAACATTTCTGTATATTTTCCTTTTGGGCATTACTCGTGAAATTCCAATGTGTTTTGGTCTTGAGTGCTCGGACTAAAACATGTTACTGTGCAAACATTAGGAGGAAAAACTGGAAATCAGATTGCATTAAAGGTCCTCCGGATTTGCTTTCATTTCAAAGCAATTTCGATTGTCATGACAGTATTTCTTTTCATCTCCTTTCTAATATTTTTATTGGAATTTTTCAATGGGTCTGGGAAATGTCCAATCTGAACCTGTGAAATCTAGTGTCAAAAGCGTGGATACTTTACCGTTGTCAGATCTTATTTGGCTGATGCCACCTATTGGGAAAAGAACAAAAACTTATTCTAACATAAAAAAGGAACAATCGTAGAGCTGATGATCTTGAAGAGGAAAAGGTGTAAGCGGGTTGAACTCTGGAATAGGAAATGAATCTACAAAATGAACAAAAGATGTAAGAAATTATCAGCTTTGTGCCCCATGATAAATCAATTCTGTGTTTACTATTTGTTCACAGAGGTGACAAATTGTGTCCCATTTGCAATTGTGAAAACACACTCTTTCATTTGCTAGGCACATTTCCTACAGCAAAATTCAAGTCACTTAAACTTTTCTCTTTTCAATTCAAGGTCATCAGTCCTACGTTTGTTTTCTTAATGTCAATCAATATTCATTCTTAGTTTTAGGCTTCCTAGCTGCTTTTTCTCAAAAGTTCTTGATGGATCATCAGCCAAATCAAATATCACAACAGCGGAAGTATCCCCAGAATTGAAAGCAGATTTAAGAGATTAAGATTTGGACAAGCTGGCAGAAGCTCTTCCACTACAGCTATTCAGGAGTACTTGGGTAAACTTGCTTGGAGTAGGACGGGTGGAATCTGATTCCAAGTTGGCTACTGATATGGTGCAACATGTTATTACATTTAGTTAATGCTTGCCTTTCTTATGTCCTAATTACCTTGTTTATTAAGGAGTTTTATGGGAGGCTCTGGTTAGTCCTATTTGCTAAAGGATATTGGATTCATGTGCAGGATCTCCCTCCTTAAAAGTGTGACTTTATTGTGACAGGATAGTGTTGTTGGTGTGTCTTCATCTTAATATTTGTTCGTAGTTATGGGTCTTTGCCCCTCCTATTCACAAAAATAGAATTACTTTACTTCAGTGATAATTTGAAATCCGTTGTATCAAATGTAATGTTCTTTGATCATAATGATTTAATTAGTATGCTGCTTAAAAATGTGAGGACTTTATTAAATTATTGACGACTTAGCCAAAGCTAAGAAACAAAAGTATTAAATATTTACCCTTCCTCTAATCAATTGTTGAGAAAACCAACGACTGGGTTGTTCACAAAATGAGTAAGAAATTTTGTTCAAAATAAGAATATTACATTTAAAATTAATTACCCTTACCTTGTAACAAGGGAACACATGTAATATTTTCTATTTTGAAAGAAATAAATATTTCATATTTTATGTTCCCAATTGTTCTTTACATTATGACAACGCAATAAAATGAAATTTTCTCTTCGTACTGTTTCCTCCGCGCAGCCAGCAAATGGTAAATATTTCTTATTAAGACTTCCTAATCCATTTTATAGGCGTGAAATGAAATTGTGGAGCAGAGAGAGAGCCAGATTTTCGAATTAAATGATTAAAACATGATGGAGACAAAGATACTAGTTACGCTATATGCCACATCTTAGGTGGAAATATATGAGGACTACGTTGAAGTGAGGACATCAACCGCAATTATGAAGCATCCAAGAAAAGAAAAAACATAAAAAATAAATTGGCTAGAATTGTTGGTTAATTTCACTTTGAACCGTTAAGTCACCTCTGCCACTGATCGCAAACCCAACAATGGCCTTTTCTGCTGTGTTCTCTCCCACTCTCAACCTTGCCATGTCTTCCACAACATACTGCTGTAAAAGAAGAATATCAACCTCAAGAAGTGTTACAGTGAGAGCTAGCTCCACAGAGAAGGATGAATCCAAGGACAAGGATACCCCAGCATTCAACCCTTTTGGGTTTGTCACTGACAACCCTTCAAGCCGCAATGCTATTCAATTGCCTGAAAGCCCTGCTGAGGATGGCAACGTTGGCCAAATGCTATATGTACCAATCTTTCTTTTCTCCTTTTACTCCCTTTCAGTCTTGATAATATTGAAGACTTTATGTTGTTTATGCATGATATGATGCTTCTTCAACTATTTATGATTAATTGAATAGTGATGATGGTTTCCATTAAGTGGGTATGTAGTAATAGTTTTTGTGTTGCTAGAGGATAGAAGACAAGGGCAAGGAATACGGGTCATACGTTAAATCTGGCAAGTTAAGATGGTTTGTGAGAGAAACTGGTATTGTTTATTTCTTGGTTGAGGAATTGGTTTCTAATTTTCATGTTTCAAGTTTAAGAAATGTTTGGAAAATACAAGCTTTTTGTTTTGGTTTTCCCTCGTCCTATTTTGGCAGGGTCAGCAAGTAGCAGAAGAGGAACAATTGTCTTCCTTCATGGTGCCCCTACTCAATCTTTTAGCTACCGAGTTGTTATGTCTCAGGTTATCATATTATCTATGTGATATACTTCTATTGTGTATACAACACGGGTTAAGGTGAACAGAAATTTTAAAAGCATGATAATCTAAACAAGATCTTCTGAGCTGAATAGATAATTTTGACCGTCTCATATAAGCCAATTCTCAGAAGGACAAAATTTAAAATTCTTTAAATGTTGTTTGTAGAGTTCTCTGGTCAGAATTGGAGTTACATCACTGTAATTTTCGTATTCCGAACAACACATAAATAATCATATCTTTTGTCCTTTTCAAATCTCTTAAACTTATCAGTAGCCAATAATGAACTGTATGTTATTAATTCCAGCTGCTACTAAAACGCCTACCTATCTGTTTACTCATTGCTCCCTTCTTTCTTCAGATCATGAGTGGGCTAAAATATGTTTCTCTAATAGATTTTTGAGCGTTGCTTGCTCTTGATTTTATACTATCACTTTACCTTCATCATACGTTTTTCAGCATCTATGATTAATACTATTTAACTTTTTTGTGGTTATTATTTTTTTTAATTTTCTTTCTCTTAAACAGTTGTCGGATGCAGGGTTCCATTGCTTTGCACCAGACTGGATAGGATTTGGTTTCAGTGACAAACCACAGCCAGGATATGGTTTCAATTACACAGGTTTCATAAAGAAAATATCTTACATCATGAAACAGTTTTTCCTGCAGAAACCTCATCAATTTTTTTCTTTATTTCTCATAGAAAAGGAGTTCCACGATGCATTGGATAAACTGCTTGAGGTGTTAGAGGTCAAATCTCCCTTTTTCCTAGTTGTTCAGGTACCTAAAGAACGAATAATACGATCAATAGTTAGTAGCATTTTTTGCATTCAAAATTTTGTGAAACGATGTGATACATTTACATATTCAACAGTGGAATGCATCTCTTAGAAATGAATGTATTCTAGTTGCATTTAAGTTTTGTGAACTCCTTACTGAATACTGTGTCTAACATATGGTCACAATTCTCCTTAAGGGATTTCTTGTAGGTTCATATGGACTAACTTGGGCCCTGAAGAATTCAAGCAAGATATCAAAGCTAGCAATACTAAACAGTCCATTAACAGATTCATCTCCCATTCCTGGACTTTTTCAGAAGCTAAGGTTTGCTTCTTGCAGTACCAATGAATGTATAACTAAACTTCTTGGCTAAATCTATACTATAGTTCCGTAGATTTATCTCTTGATTTCAATCTCTTGAAGGCTATGGGTGCACTGAGTTCACTTTCATCAGATTTGTAAATGACAAAATTTTCTGGAAAATCATAACATGGGTCTAGTAACTGAATATTTCTTCAACTGAAGAGCACCTTCAGCCCTATTCCAGTGAAGTTGACTATACAAATCCTAAAATGAAGGAGAATGTTCCTTGACATTTTTACCTTTGAATTTTTGTGGATGAATGATGTGTGGCTTGGCCATAAATATGTTCTACATGTCAATGTTGGATTTAATGCTGCTTTTTGTTTTTTGTGACATGTTTGCTGTATGATCTTGATTCTTACACCATATTAAGTCCATGTCTTTTCTTTTGTTTCTAGAATTCCTCTGTTTGGTGAATTTACAAGCCAGAATGCTATTATTGCTGAGCGGTTTATTGAAGGAGGTAGCCCGTATGTATCCAAAAATTGTACATGACTAATGGCCGGTAATTTTATAAATTGATACTGTAAACTACCAACTTATTATGCCATTCCAAAGCGCTGAAAATATCTTGTATAGCTTTTCACAGATTGAAGTAAACAGTTTAATTAGCTTGGGAATATAAACTATCAATTGTCCATATCTATTAACTTTTCCTGTGATTTGCTTTATAAACACGTTACTCCTATACTATAAACCAAGAAATGTTCATATTAGGCTTTAGCACCACTTTAAGTAATAAGGGTTACACTAACCTTATCCTTCATTTAATACATTGCTCAAAGAATTGGAAGTATTGTAATTTTAGTGCATGGAGAATTCAGCATGCTCCTTAACCAACTGAAGCAAACATCTTTTCCTGTAAAAGCATTAAAATGTGAATTAAGGAATAAAATTACTTCCTCAAACTATAATTTTTAAGTTTCTTGCTCTTATGGATGCACTATTTTTGCAGTTACGTTCTGAAAAATGAAAAGGCTGACGTGTACCGGCTACCTTATTTGTCAAGCAGTGGACCTGGATTTGGTTAGTGACATGACATCCCTTTGGTGGGGTGAATTTTCTGCTTGTAATTCAATTATAAAGAAATTGTTTATAAAACCAATATATATGTTATATGGAGGAAGTAAAGGAAAATTACTTTGTGCTAAGTTCATGGTGATGTCAATGAGAAATAATTATACCTGATATATTTTGTTCAGTCACTAGAAAAACCATGGTTTATTAGCGACAAATTAATGTAATGAACATGAGTAAAACTAATTTTGCTGACTTAGTGTATGTAATAATGAAGTTTCTGATGTTGGGTTTCAGCTCTACTTGAAGCTGCAAAAAAAGCTGACTTCAAAGGTACTTTCCGTGAAATAGCAGAAGGATTTGCAACTGAGAGGTATATTAATTGAATTTGAACCCTCAAGAATTCATGGTTTTTATTATTATTATCATTATTATGGAATTGATAGGTTGTTCTTGATAGAGGAGGCCAGGAACTAACATCTAAATGGCAACAGTAACCCTCACACAATATAAAGTTTACTGTTTGGCAGTTACATGTTAGGAGATTGGAATATTTTTAATGTGACATATATAGTATATACACTATCAATTTGGATCCTCTAAAATTACTAAAGATAAAATAAGTAATTTTAATCAACAATTGATATTTCAACATATTCATTGTTTGTTATGCATGTGATGTAATGCCAACTCCACTTTGTGGGAAGGGGATGAAAATCAAAATCCTACCCTAAACTTATAGTGATAACTAGGTTTTGTAATTTGATTACAGATGGGATAAACCAGTACTTCTTGCTTGGGGATTATCAGACAAGTACTTGCCTCAGTCTGTGGCAGAGCAGTTTAAGAAAGGAAATCCAGCACAAATCCAGCTAAAATTGATAGAAGGAGCAGGTCATATGCCACAAGAGGACTGGTAAACAACTTCAACATAGAATTCCATTAAATAGTGAAGTATTTTATTCAACCTGCTAAGAATATACCCTTTGTATTTTTTACAGGCCTGAGAAGGTTGTTGATGCTTTGAGAATGTTCTTCTGATTTCAACAGCTAACTTGACCCTGCAGCATCCAAGTGCTTATTTGATTAGAGAGGAATTCCTGAGTTTTTCCTTAAATTGTAAATTTAGCATGTCTTATTTTTGTTTCTTTTGATGCATCTTCTTCAAATGAATTTGTGCTCCATTTCCTAATAGAAAATTCAATAAGCGGTTAGAAAGCTTTAGATTAAATAACCACTAATACTGTCTTTTATTATTCCTTTATATAATGAGAAAATGTTGAGATAAACAAGTTGTAGAAATTTGTGGGAGATGACAAACTTTTCTGTCTCTGTAAACATTCTACTAGTCACAGAATGTTCCTCATAGTGGAGAAATTTCACACTTGATACTAGAATGATATCATCTTATACTAATATATGGCCATGAATACACCTTTTCTGATACCATCACAGAATCAGAAGTCACAGAATGGTGGTTGCAAACACATTTTTGCTAAGGAGAGAAGAGTTTAAAGAAAGGAAAATAGCATGGCTGCACGTGAAAAGAAGAATAAAAATTGAGTTAGGACAAAGAATATGAAACATTCCAATTAAGTAATATATTTCACTTTCTTGCTACATCATGGGATAAAGAATACAACAAGACATAACAATTAAGCAATTATATTTGTATAATTTTCTTTTGTCATAATTTTAACCTATCAATTAATGAACACTGGTTAAATAGTAGTCAATTGAAATTTATGTTTATGTTTGTTTTTGTCATATATCCTATTTGATGAGCACTGCTTGCATTGCTGGTATTTTTTTACACTAATTTAATCACTAATCATAATAAATATGATTTTTTAAATATTTATTATAAAAATTAATAAATGTAATGATAAATAGAGATTGGAGGAAATAATATAAAAACATTTATAACATCTATACATATATTATTTACTTTATATATATATATATTAATTTTTATATCTGCACTAACCAAAGTATTCATCAAAAGACATCATTGGAAAAGATCTGATCTATGAATCCAATGAAAGGTTTTTGGGGGGAAAAGGGAGAAGAACTACTTAAAAATAGAGTGTGTAAGTGGGCTATTATATTAAAGATTATCTTATGATTCTACGAATCGTTTTGACATTAACTTTTTTTTGTTTATATTATTATTCAATATTAATAATATTTCTTAGAATTTTACTCTTAGTTATTGGAAAATCATGTATATCTTGAGATTGAATAAATTTTATAATAGTCATAAGATAAAATTGAATTTAATATTTCTAATTTTTTAATTAAAAAATTATTTTCTTAAAGTTAATATTAGTTTTATATATTTTATAATTAATATTAATTTTGAAAATTTTAACATCAAGTATATATATTTTATTTATTAAATACTTTTATTTTGATTAATAATTAAAAAATTTAAATAATGAATTATTTTGTGTATCTATAATAATAATAATAATAATAGAGTGAAATTTAATTTAATTTTTCTAATTGTATTTAATAAACAATTAAATTGTATATTATTTTATTTAATATTAATTTATTATATGATTTTATTATTAATGCTATTTAATATCAATTTTGAATTTTTTAGTGTTTATATCTATATCTTTATATTTTAGTTTATTTTATTTTAATATTAAATTTCTGTTATAGATTTAATTATTATAATATTTTAATTTAATTAAAACCTGAATTGTATAGAGAAATGCAAGTCACCTTTATTGAAAAAGCACACATTATAATTCAAAAGACATATATATATATATATATATATAAGTAAAAAAACTCATATTTTTTCAATGTAAAATTTCTAAAAAAATAAAGTATCACCCTTTATGTTTAAATTGTCACTAAATATTTTAAAACTTAATTATATATTATCATAAATTGTAAATACAAGATATAAAAAATATATAATTATAATGAATCAATATTTCAAAGCTTAAAATCTAATAATCCAGTGTGAAAGAAACCTTGCGAGAAGCTTTTTTTTCCTACATATTTTTTATAAAAATTAAATCGCTGAGAAAAATAAAGAACATATTATTTGGTAAAATTAATTATAAAATACAATAGAAAATAATCATAATTTTCTTATGAAAATTACTAATTCGTTGTATTGTATATTTGTATTGCACAATAGTATACTTCTACAAATATACTATCCATTGAAATCCATTACTAAGTAGGTTACTTTATTTTTATTATTTTCTTTTTCATTTTCATTTATTTCGAATGAAACAGTTATTCAAATATTTTTTTTTAGAAAACTTCTAGTCGTTGAAATCAATTTATATGTGTTGAAGGGATAATTTTGCATTTTTTTTTGTTTATTTTAAATTTGGACGGTTATGATTGAAGTCAAATGAAGTGTAATTACTAAGAGCCTACATAATCACTTTGAAAAGATTGATCACCTTAATCACCCAAACTTATATCATTATCATCCACTAATTTTGAATTTTGAAAGTTATCCTTAGTTTGAGATGTCTTTTAATGAGAGGAAAAAAGAAATTGTATCATTAAGGTGAAGTTAATGAAAATTAATAACCATAAAGTATATTAATATGTCAAATATCTTTCATCATTAAAAGCATAATTAAACATTTTTTATATTTTTGTTTATTTGCTACATATCATATTAATAAATATTGATATATTATAAATTATATTAGAGTATTCTTTTAATGTACTTTTTTAAATGATTAATACAATGCATTTAATATTTTTTTAAATTAATATATTTGAAATACTCCCTTTTTTATTTTTATTTATAGAAATAAAAAATAATTAATTTTGTTATAAATTTATTCCTTTCCTATACAATATGTGTGAATTAATAAAAAAAAAGTATATAAAGATATAATCAATAAAAAAAGTAACATCATCTTAAATTTTAAAAATAATATATAAAAGGGAAAACTGAGGAAATCTATCACTTTTATCACCAAAAAGAAAGAATACAATTATTAAATATCTTTACATGCTTCTACCTTTTCTTTAAAAAATTTGTAAATTTTACTATATATATATATATTCCTTCCTTATAAAATCATAATAAAAGGAGAAAAATATTTAACATTTAAGATAAATAAATATTTATATATACCTCTTTTATTTTGTTATTATTATTTTAAAAAAAATTAGTTTCTATAAGATAACAAATAAAGTGAAAATGATTGAAGGTAGGAAGCAAAAATAAGTGATTGACTAAATAGTAAATACAAAAGCTACCAACCAATAAGAAGATGACAAGCTTCGGTGCATGAGGTTCAATAATGCATTGAGTCATGAAATTGCATGTGATACATGATCAACGGTCTACAATGACTTTGCAGAGGAGGAACAGTTGAAGATCCAAACATGTGATAAAACAAAAATGAATCTGCCACACAGTTTTGCGCCACGTGGCAAGAAATCAACGGTGTGTTTTGCCCTCACACTGGCCCGTTTTGTCTTTTCCCTGAGCCAAGGTGTGCATGCGTACCTCAAACTTGATTATAAGTCATAGGAATTGAGATTCACATGGCATGGTTCCACATATAAAGAGAGAGAGAAGCTATCAACTTATTAGCAACAAGGAGAGGCTACAATTGCTCTCAAATCCTCAAAAGGTTAAAATTCCATGACCCTTATCCTATCTTCTTCAACTCAAAATCCTACAATATTTCATTCACTTCTCACACACATATAAACTCTTCTCCTCACTCTCTTTCTTTCTCTTCCTCCATTCTCTTTTTCTTTTCCCTCAAACTTTATTACTCACTCACTCACTCTTTGTTTTTCCTTTCTAGTACCACTATCTGCAACAAGTTTTGGATTGCTGATCAGTTTTCTTCACTTGGTGTTCTGAACTTTCAATCCAAAATTGCCTTTTTTTGTGTGAAGGAAAAAGAAAGAAAATGCCCCCAAGATCAGGAAAAGGGAAATCAAATAAAGCAAAGGCAGAGAAGAAGAAAAAGGAAGAGAAAGGTGTTCTGAAAATCACCATAATCATGTATCAGATATTGATGTATCCTTCCCCTTTTTGGTCTAAACAATCTTTAACTAAAATACTTTTTTCCAATGTTTGTTTCTTCTGTGCTTTCAGCAGCAGCAGCACCTTCTCTTGTTGACATCACTGTGGTCACTCCATATGACACACAGATTGTCTTGAAGGTACATATTTTATTTCACATTCTCCAAAATTGTTTGTTCTGTCATTTTTGCCTTTTGATACCACTAACTCTTTCTGTGATGAATTTTTCCCAAAGGGTATCTCTACTGATAAGATACTTGATGTAAGGAAACTATTGGCTGTGAAGGTGGAGACATGCCACTTCACAAACTATTCTTTATCTCATGAGGTTGGCATTTTTTGAGTTCAATTAAGTTTTCATTGTTTATTGGATTAATAGTTTATTCCTATGTACCAACCCCTGCATCTTTATTTATTTACATCTACTTTGCTGATTCAATGCTGTTCCTCCCCTAGGTTAAAGGTCAGAGATTAAATGACAGAGTGGAAATTGTTAACCTCAAGCCATGTCTCCTAAGAATGGTTGAAGGTAGGTGTACTCAACAACTTACTAAGCATTCATAATCAACTACAAATTGTGTCTCATCTGCATGTGCATTTAGTTGAGTCTACCATTTCTGGGTACATATTTTTGTGACTTTAATGTACTTTATTGTTTTTTTGGAAAAGAGGGTGATAAGTTTTAAGGAGTGGATACAAATTATGCATTGGAAAAGAAAAGAACAAACTTTAATATATGTTTTTAATTAAGGCTTATAGAAAGGTTGAAGGGGTAAACAAGAATTTTGAGTTAGGAATAGTAAGCTGGTTTTACCATTTAAGTTTCAATCAATGCTTCTAAATATATTTTATTTAACTTTTGGCATTTTTTCTAAGAATCAAGTTGAATGCAAGTGAACAAGGTTTGTTTTTTTCAAGTATGATACAAGATATTAACTTTAACTTTTTGTATGAACATCATGCTCATGTTATATTAAACTTTTTGTTTTCCAATGTCAAAGTCTTTGTTCAACGTTTGAATTAAATTTTGTCTACTCTAATGGCAGAAGTCTTGTTTGAATAATTACATCGGTGTTAATAAAGATTGTCTGCACCATAATTCTCATCACATACTTTTTTTTTTGTTTCATTAGGGTTCTATAAACAGAATAGATATTTTTTTCCTTTATATACTTAGTTTTTTGCATCTCCTTTTAGGGCAATATACATGTGGAGTAATCTGGCATAAAAAATATGATTGAGTTGAGGTGCTCTTTAATACCTAAAATTAGAGGAGACATTAATATAAAATTAAATATTTAATTTACTACAGTAGAAATTCAGTAGAAAAATGAAATTTCTCTTTATCAAACATATTTCTTAATTTAGAAAAAAAAATAGTATTAAAGACAATACAAAATTATTTGAAAAAAATAGTAGTCTTGAATGCTAAAGTCAAAATTGGTAGTATTTAAATGTGGCCTTTATTAGAAAAATAATAAATTATATGGAGTAATTGAAAAGCATTGAATGTGGATTTTATCTGTTTTTTGAAAAGGTTATATATTTATGGTGTTTAATGGATTCATAAAGAAAAATCTATACACTTATTGGTATTTGAAAAAAACTTTGTTGTCCTTTTCATATTCGGTGAAAATCTAATTTTGTGTGATACACGTTAATGATTCGCAGAGGATTGTTGTTTGTTATCATTATTCAACTTGCATTTCCGTCGAAAACTAAACCCCACTTTTCGTTCAACATCGCTATCTCATAATAGCTTTGTGTTTCAGTTTATAGCAAAATAATAGTTTTTTTTTTCTTTTAAACCTAAGATCAATTTAAAAAGAGCAATTAAATTTATTAATTTATTTGGAGAATGGAAATTTGTTTTATTAATAATTTATTTGATTATCACGCTAATTTATTTTTTTAATCGTTATATTTTAAGCTTTGTGTTTTAATTCTTACATTAACGCTTTTTATTTTTTGTTTTATTCTTTATTGTTATTTTTAACATTATAAATCCATTACAAAATAGAGGACTAAGAATTAAAATATAAAAAATTGTTCGTAGTGATGAATGAAAAAAAAAAATTGTTTTAGTTTTTGTAGTTATTTTTTATTATACTAAAATCAGTGTGAAATAGAAGTATAAAAATTAAAAGGTAAAAAATTGTTGACTAAAAGTTAGTGCAGATAGGAAGATCAAATTATTAATTAAACTTATTTATTATTATTTATATATTTATTTGTTTTTGCCACTTACAGAGGATTACACAGAGGAGGCCCAAGCAATTGCGCACGTGCGGAGGGTCTTGGACATTGTGGCCTGCACAACAAGGTTCGGTAAGCCCAAACGGAGCTTATCAAGCCCAGACTCAAGGCCCAAGAAAAACGGCAAGGCCCAACATCAGAACAAGACGAGATTGAGCCCACCCGGGACACCGAATGGGGAATCCCGGGTCGGGTCACCGTCGTCGGAGGTGCCACCGTCGGCGATATCCGATAACGTGGGGATGAAGGCCATTCACCCGACGCCGAAGCTCTCAGATTTCTACGAGTTCTTCTCCTTGTCTCACCTCTCTCCCCCGATTTTACGTGGGTACCTCTTTCTCTTCACTTTCATTGAACAAACTCATGGGAAAATTACAAGCTTAATAATAATGTAATGGAAAACATGGGGATTTTTTTTTGTTTTGTAGAATTAAAGAGATGTGAAGTGAAGGACGAAGATGATAGGCGCAAGGGAGATTACTTTCAGCTTCAGGTTTTGGCCTTTTCTTTGTTACTGATGCATGTTGCGTGTTGCATTGCATGTTGCATGTTGTATGTATCTGACGTGAGAATTGTTGGTGCATGAACGAACCACGAATGAAGGTTAAAATATGCAATGGGAAGGTAGTAGAAGTGGTTGGTTCAGAGAAAGGGTTTTACACTGTTGGGAAGCAGTCTCTGCACAGCCACACCTTGGTTGATCTTCTCCAACAGCTCAGCCGAGCCTTTGCTAATGTATGTTTCTCTTTCTTCTTATTGTTCCTGCTACATAAGCGTTCATGTCAAGCTATCAGAAAAAAAAAGTTATAAGAATTTGATCTTTGTCAAGTAGTTTGATGTTTCAACTAGCATTTCTAACAAATGACTAATCAATGCAGGCATACGAATCGTTGATGAAAGCTTTTTTGGAACGTAATAAGGTACACTTTTTCATCAAATTACTGAAACTGATCATTATTTGACTTTCTTTTAAGAACATCTTTCTCTAACAACATATTTCTTCAGTTTGGAAATCTTCCATATGGATTCCGAGCAAATACATGGCTAGTCCCTCCGTCAGTAGCTGAGTCTGCTTCAAGCTTTCCTGCATTGCCCGCAGAGGATGAAAACTGGGGTGGTAACGGTGGTGGCCAAGGAAGAAATGGCGAATTCGATCTTAGACCATGGGCAACGGATTTTGCGATACTGGCCTCCCTTCCTTGCAAAACTGAGGAGGAGAGAGTGGTCAGGGATAGAAAAGCATTTCTGCTTCACAATCAATTTGTTGATACCTCAATATTTAAGGCTGTTGCGGCTATACAGAATGTAATGGAATCCAACTCAAACATGTTGAATTCTTCTCCAGGTTCTATTCTGCATGAAGATCACGTGGGAGACTTATCCATTATAGTCAAACGTGACATCCAGGATGGAAATAAAAAGCATGATTCTATGCCAGATGAATCCATCGTACATAAGGAGGATGGTCAGAAGAATTTAATCAAAGGATTGGCAGCAGATGAAAGTGTAATTGTTCATGTAAGTCAATAACCTGTACTTCAAGGGTATAGATGTATTGTGATTGCTCATTTTTTCGCCTTGTTGATTACAGGATACTTCTTCCTTGGCTGTCGTTGTTGTAAACCACTGTGGATATACTGCAACAGTAAAGGTTGTGGGTAATGTCAACATGAGGAAGCCTAAAGTTCGAGACATTGAGATAGATGATCAGCCAGATGGTGGGGCAAATGCTCTCAACATCAACAGGTTTTAGCAATAAACTATTCAGCAAATTTTATCTATAGATGGATGATCTGAAAATGGTAGCACTTCTAGGTTACATATTTTTTTGTCAGGCAACATTTTATGTTATCTTTCTCTATTGGTTAACTAGATCCATTGCAATGTTAGCAGTGTTACCCGTAGAGATTGATCTTAATGGCAAATTTGTGATGATGATGATGCCTTACACAGTGACTCATTTTTATTATCTGTGCAGTTTGAGGCTACTTCTTCACAAGTCTGGATCTGATTCATTAGAAGGGAATTTCTCATCCCTATCAAATTCCGATGACTTAGATGCTTCTAAAAGCCTTGTTCGGAAGGTCGTTCAAGAATGCACAGAAAAGATAAAGGAGGAGCCAAATGTTTCAAAAAGGTGTATTCGATGGGAACTTGGTTCCTGTTGGATGCAGCATTTGCAAAAACAGGAAACTTCATCTGATAACAGTTCCAAAAACAAAGAAGATGGCAATGACGTTGAGCAAGCTGTTAAAGGTCTTGGGAAGCAATTTAAATTTTTGAAGAAGAGAGAGAGGAAATCAAATAATGTAGATGGTGCAGATTCTGGAGAGCAAAATGACTCTGGATCTGGAAATGTGAATGACGATGCTGATAAAGTTGAGCCGAACAGTGGTGACTTAAGTAACTCTAATGATTTAGAGAAACTACTTTCTAAAGAAGCATTTTTGCGTCTCAAAGAATCTGGAACTGGTCTTCACATGAAGGTTTGTGGAATATTTTGAAGATTGCGTGCTTCATGTTGGTGTATTCTCATGTTGCTACTTGTTTAGCTTTTTTCTTTTTTGAAAACTGATTAGTACTTGTTACATCTTTTGCGATTATGTTATTTTCCAATTTTATTATTTAGTTTCTAATTTAGTTTTCTTGGGGTGATATTTATGCTGCTATGTTTATGATAACGCATCTTTCATCATCTGTTTTGTGCTTGTAACTGTACCAATCATTTCAATTTGTTTCTTCTTGCAACAGTCAGTGGATGAGCTTATCAGCATGGCACACAAGTTTTATGATGAAGTTGCCTTGCCAAAGCTGGTAACATTACATTTCTCAAAGGATTATACATTCGTTTGAATAACTCAGTTTTAGACATGATTAAGAACATAATGTATTACTTTTTTAGGCTATGGACTTTGCATCACTTGAACTTTCTCCAGTGGATGGACGTACATTGACTGACTTTATGCATTTAAGAGGATTGCAGATGCGATCTTTGGGTCAAGTGGTGAGAATAATTTTCTCTATTTCTTGGTTTCCTATAGAAATATTTGCTAACGGAGGATTACTTTTCTGGATCTATTATTGGTTATGTTTTTTCAATCTCTAGAGCCTCTCTTTGAAGAGTGTTAAATTTTCCTACTATTCTACTGCCGGAAAGCTGCTATTGTAGTCTAAATACCTTTCTAGTTTAAGTAGTTTTGGTAATTTAGTTTGCTTTTTTGGTTCTAATTTCATGCGTGAATCAGGTTAAACTTGCAGAGAATCTTCCTCACATACAATCCCTTTGTATCCATGAGATGATTACTCGAGCTTTCAAGCATCAACTTAAAGCAGTTATTGCCTCTGTTGACAATGTAGCTGATCTATCTGCAGTCATTGCATCAACACTAAATTTCTTACTTGGTGGGTGTCGAACAGAAGATACTGACCAAAGTTTGAGTGAAGATCATAATCTCATAATTCAATGGCTACGAATTTTTTTGTCCAAAAGATTTGGGTGGACACTAAATGATGAATTTCAACATTTGAGGAAGTTGTCGATTCTCAGAGGGCTATGTCACAAGGTATCAGCATTTTGTCTTCTTATTCTCTTTTTCTTATGCAAGAAGCTTTTATTAATTGCATTTGTTTTGTTCTCAGGTTGGATTGGAATTGTTCCCCAGAGATTATGACATGGAGTCCAGTAAGCCCTTTGGGAAAAATGATATTATCAGCCTGGTTCCTGTTTGCAAGGTGAGGTCATGTTAATGTTATAGTCCCTAAATCTATTTTATGTATTAATGTATAATTTATTGAACCATTTCTAAACAAGATCATCTTTTTACAGCATGTAGGGTGCTCCTCAATAGATGGACGCAATTTATTGGAGTCTTCAAAAATTGCTCTTGACAAAGGAAAACTTGAGGATGCTGTAAATTATGGAACGAAGGTACAGATCACTTCTTCAGTCTCTGCATGTTGCATCATTTTTAAGTATTCTAGTTACAAATATGGTAGTGTTTTGACAATACTATCATGTTTCAGGCATTAGCTAAAATGATGGTTGTTTGTGGACCCTATCATCGAAATACTGCAAGTGCGTATAGTCTTCTAGCTGTTGTTCTCTACCATACTGGAGATTTTAACCAGGTAACGAATATTTCAGTTTTGTCTAAGCTATCATGGAAATCTGAGATTTTTATTAGTAATTTTTCTTGATACATAGTTTAAGCCAAGTTAGTAGGGGAAAATATTGTTTCTTTTGTCCTAAGCTACTGGGTGAAAGAGATGAAAGCAAGAAAAAAGGGGAAAGCATGTTAAAGACTTGCTGAACTTAAATATGATAACGAATCATTAGATTTTATGGATTGTCTTGAGAAAGTACTGCATGGCAGTGGACCTCTGTGGTGTCTTTAACTCTTTATTTGGTGATTGGCAAAAGATTTGGAACTTATATAAATTTTTATTATTCTTTATTTAGGCCACCATTTATCAGCAAAAGGCCTTGGATATAAATGAGAGGGAGCTTGGTCTTGATCACCCTGACACTATGAAAAGCTACGGGGATCTTTCTGTTTTCTATTATCGTTTGCAACACATTGAGCTGGCTCTGAAGTAAGTTAAACTTTATTGAATTGATTACATGTTTATGACTTTCTGCTTGTGATTCTGAAATTACTATTTTCTCATTGATGTAAATGTGTCTTTTCACAGGTATGTTAATCGTGCTCTATTCCTTCTTCACTTTACATGTGGGTTGTCTCATCCAAACACAGCTGCAACATATATAAATGTGGCTATGATGGAAGAGGGCATGGGAAATGTTCATGTGGCACTCAGATACTTGCATGAAGCTCTTAAATGCAACAAAAGATTGTTAGGAGCAGATCATATACAGGTCTCTCTCTCTCTCCATCCCTCCTTTTTCCCCTTCCCCATGGATGGAACAGTGTTTTATACAGTATTTTTCATGTTATAGACTGCCGCAAGCTATCACGCCATAGCTATAGCCCTTTCATTGATGGATGCATTTTCTCTGAGTGTGCAACATGAGCAAACTACACTAAAGATACTTCAAGCAAAGCTTGGATCAGAAGACCTTCGTACACAGGTTATTTCCTTTTCTAATGGTATTACTAGTATATGTCAAAGTGTACCGGCCTAGGATTGACAAAATATGGGGGTTGATAGTTGGTTTTTGCTAATGTTACCATTTTTTAAGAAAGTAATTCCCCAATGCAGGATGCTGCGGCTTGGCTTGAATACTTTGAATCAAAAGCCATAGAGCAGCAAGAAGCAGCTAAAAATGGAACTCCAAAGCCTGATGCATCCATTGCAAGTAAAGGTCACCTTAGGTACTAACATGGTATCCCCTATTTACTGTGTTTCAAACAGGTTATATTTAAGGGTACATACATATAATTTAACCCTTTTCATGCAGCGTGTCAGATCTCCTGGATTTTATCAGTCCAGACCCAAAAAGAAATGATGCTCAGAGGAAACAGAGGCGTGCAAAGGTGGGCAAACACTTTTCTAGATGTTTACCTCAAAATAACTAGTTAGCATTTCCCGTGGTGATTTGCTTGTACCACCGATTCCAGTACTAATTTGATCGAATTTATGCTGCTCTTGATATGCTATGGTAACATATGCTTTTTCTCTTGATTAAATACCTCTTATTCCAGTTCCATTGACCACGTACCTTTCATTAAGTACTGTCTTTAAGGGAAACAAGGAAGACTGTGTTCCAAAGATTTTGGAAGTTTTAACCTTTATTAAAGTCAAGTTTGAAAGGCATGCTACCTATTACATTCTTTTGGAGTTAGCTTATAGTTTTAGGTGAAGTGCTATAATAGTCTAATTTCAAATCAAAAGTATTTTGTAACATTTCAGATCATTTACCATATTTTGTGTTTGACTTGTTGCTTTTATTTTCCAGTTGCTCTCGACAAGTGATAACAACAGTCAAGAACACGAAGATACAGTAGCTGAGCAGAGCATTGTTTTCTATGACTCAAAAGATGCTCCAAACATGGTAGAAGGGAATATAGAAGAAACCAATGACACACTTGATTCTCAAGTACCAAAAGAAAATGGTGATTTCACTAGGTACAGGCCAGCGACAAGTGAAGTTGTTTATGAGGCATCATCCGATGAGGGTTGGCAAGAAGCCAATTCAAAAGGGCGATCAGGAAATGCTGCTAATCGAAAGTTTGGACACAAAAAGCGACCTCTTCTATCAAAGCTCAACATTAGTGGTTCTAATAATTATAATTACAGGGAAAGCAATTCTAGAAATGAGATTACTTCTCCGCCACAAAGAGGAGTTCCTAGAGTAATGTCAGACGTGTCATCTCCATCTAGACAACCAAAATCTCGAAACATAACTTTGAACGAGGATTCTCTTAATTATCAAACAAAAGCTTCTGTGTCAAAAATTTCATCTCCAGCATCTCTAAGTTCCTTGGCTTCAAAGTCTATATCTTACAAAGAAGTGGCTCTGGCACCACCAGGTACAGTTTTAAAGCCACTGTTGGAAAAGGCTGAGATGGACAAGGTTAATGCTGAAGATGATATCTGCAGCAGTCTAGCTGTGACATCAATCAACGAAGGTACGTGCCAAAGTTCTATAGTTAATACAGTTTCTCAGCATGATGAAACAGAGGAAACTCATGAAATTGAACTTCAACAAGAAAATTCTGCATTGGAAGTTGAGAAGGTTTCCCTTGCTTCTGATCAGGCAAAACCTACAGAAACAAATGGCAGTAAGCTTTCAGCTGCGGCCAAACCTTTCAATCCAGGAATGTTGTCCATGTCTCACCATTTAAATTCAGGTTCCTTCACTAGCATGTATGATACAGATGTTACTCAAGGCATGAACGTAGAGCCTGTGCTTCCCCCTGCTGTTGCTAGGGTCCCTTGTGGACCTAGATCGCCTCTATATTATAGAACCAACTATACTTTCCGCATGAAACATGGTTTTACTAAAAGCCAAACCCCGATCAGAGAAAGAACTGGATTTGGATCTCCAAGAATAATGAATCCACATGCGCCTGAGTTTGTTCCGAGAAGTGCTTCTCAAATAGAAGCCAATGAAGCCAATTCAAATGTTTCCAATGAGCATAACTCTTTATCTGAAGTAGGCATGGCAGAAAAAAATAAGCTGGATGAAAATTTTGTTGAAATCAAGGCAAGTTCCACAAAAAACAGTATTTCTGAATCTGAGAAGTCCGAGATAGCAAGGCAGATATTGCTCAGTTTTCTAGTTAAATCTGTCAAGGAAAATATTGATTCTGTTGATGAATCTAACGATAGTGAAAGAAAAGTTGGGAAGTTGGAAAATTGTGATGATGAAATAGCGAAAGACAGTGCTGTCATAAACATTATGTATGGAAATGAAGAAAAGAGTAAGACAGTGCCTCATTCCAGTGATAGTGATGAGCAAGAGACATTAGGTGTTAGTGAAAAAAAGAATGGTGATGAAGGGTTCATAGTTGTCTCAAAGAGGAGGAAAAACAGGCAGAAGATCGCAAATGGAGTCACAGAATTGTACAACCAACAGTCCATTTGTGCTTCAGTTCGTTGAATAGAGTTGTGAATTGAATAACCAATATTGCTTCTCCATCTGAGTGTTCTTCTGGCCAAAAGCTCTGGACATCATATTGTTTATAGTATATAACTTCATGGCCTAGAATTTTGTTCACTCAATTCATTTTTGTTTTCTGTCAATATAATAAGTCCATTCGGGATTTGTTTATTTTCTATAGTAAGTTTAGTTCTGAAACTCAAGGAATTGTTTAATCAATAAAAATGCTGATTAGCAACATGATTTTAGTGTTGATTCTGTGGGCAGAATAACTTCATTTCACATCTGCACTTGAACATAGTTTCTTGGTCTTTCTTCTTCTTAGCTGAACTTAATTAATCTTTCTATTTTCATTGGCTTTTGTCTAGCTAATAATGCTAGTCTCTATCTTACTTGGAATTGGACATACATGAACGGAACACAGTTTTCTGCCAATTTAATTATTAAAGTATATGGAGATGGAGTGGTCTTTATTAGCACAGTGAACCTTCTTTCCTTTTTATGGAATGCAGATGTCTCCACAAAAGACAATTTTACTCTATATGATCATCATAGACAGTAAAGTTTAGCCTCCAAATATTTAATGCAGCTATGTGTCTAAAACTTAAACTCGAAAATCATTGATTAAATAGGAATAAGCTTACACCCATTGATCAATGTTTTCGGTGGAACCAAAGTGAACTTCTAATAATCCATTGTTAATACTTCAAAAATAACTTATAATTTTAAAATATTTCTTTAGGTGTGATGATTGCTATTTGTCTTTACCTCAACGCCAAAAAATTTATGCAGTTCTTATCAACTGGCTAATAAATTTCAGGTTATGAATACATTATGACTTAAGGGTGATGCATGGTAGCAACATTTAGCGTTCAGTCATTTTCTCAAGCTTACAATCCGAGTCTAAATACAGAGCATGCTTCTTGAATATTATCCAACACTAAACGAAATGAAGTTTAGTTTTGTTGTGAAGTGGCCCAAGGGTATGGGGTCCTTTTAATGGACTCAATGTGGGAAGCAAATCATGATCCAAACCAACTGTGAACTGAAATTCAACAACACTTAACCCCATTGTGAAGATTATGATAGTTAACCAAATCAGTCATGTCATGTATATTATTATATTTTTTTTCCCTATGGTTCTTCTATCCACTAGGTAAGAGATTAATACAGCTTACAATATTGTGACTCCATGAGTTTTACATAATATGAAAATCGAACATGACTATCAAGGGAAGGATAGAGAATAATTCAATAGGTACTGTTGATTTAATTTGCTCTTTGAGGATTAGAAAGGAGTCCAATACTACATGGAGGAAGAGTTCTACTTTAATTATGAAGATATTTAAATAATTTGTCAAAAAAAGTTGAGGCACATTACATCTGAGTGGGTTATAACCACTGGATAGCAGAATAGCTTGAAGGTGAATACACGGAGCAATCATTACTGTCATCATGGTGCATCATATTTGTTTATGACTTTTGGATTGTGGGTTCTCTAAACATTGTTTCTCAGAAAAAAGATGATAAAAAAGGCAAAGTTTTGGTGATTAATTACAAAGTAGTTTATATTTTGTATGAATGTTATGCACCTTTTTTATTGGATTCTGGGAGATCCACTTGTTCAATCACTAACAAAGCCAAAAAATTCGCACTAAATTATTACGAATCTGTGTACAACATTTGTGAAGAATCTGAGTGAACATGATTTCTTCATCATCATTTTAATGAAGTATATGTATAGTCCAATCAGTGACATGAAAACCTCAAAGTTGCAATAAAAATGTCATGTAGATCATATGCTTAGTGGTTTCAATAAAGATCTGTGAATTGCCCATCTTAGATAATTAGCTACATTAAATTAAGCAAAATTTTCTGCCTGGTGCCTCTGCTAGGTCAAAATGTGTCAAATATAATTTCTTAGCCATTGCTAGGCCATTGGGGAAATCAAATTTCACCACTAAATTATATAACTTGAAAAAAGAGGGAGAAAAAACTTACAATTAACAATAAAAATTCATAAAATTATGACCAAATAACTTCACAGTTGAAGTAACTGAGAATAGCAAACTATGATTAATAAGGTGAACTAATAGCACGAGGGTTAAATGCATGCATCTACCAGACTCTATTTGCTACAAATTTGATTACAAGTAGGACCCTGAATTATGAAATGTTACCCAAACAATCAGATGAAAACATACAGTTCAAGGATTGTTTTCTGTGACAGAATGTGATACTATATCACAATCTGAAGAGAAAAGTTCATTTGTCTAAGTTGATTTCATTATCAACTCAACACCACTAAATAGTGTTAGCATTCATAACAAAAGAGCAGAACTAAACATTGCCAACCCAATAGATAAAAACATGTGACCAGAAATATTCGATAATCATACATTTTTGGAAAAAGAACGTCCCTTTCAAATGAAAATATGTACTTGCTTTTCTTCCTTTCCTTTATAGATAAATTTAGGGAGAAAGGAGAGAGACACGCATACACTATAGTTATTTGGGTAAGGATATTTACTCGCTGTAAAATAAGAACAGTTAATAAAATTCAAAGACCATCCATTATTAACAAAGTAATAGAAAATTCCCTAATGTAATATTTATGTAATTATCATAAAGGTTAATAAATTATTATAAAAATATGAAAATAAATTAGAAAGATTAAATTTTTTGACAGAGATTCTTAATAGGGATAAGCTTGTTTAAGAGATAAATTAAGAAAGAGAAGTTGGTGGTGCAATGATTGTGAAATGGAGATTGGTAATGATTGTGTAGTCTAACTAAAACTAGAGACCCTATACCTCCTTCCCTATAGAATCACTTAGATTACTATATCCATCTAGGGGATGAAAATTAACTCATAAAAAAATCTTTTTTTTTTCTATTTTTTTGCTTTTTCCTTCTAAACTATCTCAAAGGAGAACAAATTTAACTAAAAGTCACATTCAATAAAAAAATAATTCATGTTATTTTTCACTCAAAATATAAATCATGCCTAATCATATAATACAGATTTTTACAAGTTTATTGAACTAAAAACTATTTTCACTTATCTTATTGTAATTTCTACGGATCCAACGAGTTTTATTTAGTAATAGGACAACATATAAATATAAATAAATATTGTATAGTAATTTTACCATATATTTCAACCATTTGATTTTATTCAGTCAACTTCATAATATTATATATATATATATACTATAAAAAAAATTACTACCTATAAAATATTTTTTACGGAATTTTTTTTATAAAAAAAAAATTAATTACCTATTGAATATTTTTTATAAATTTATTTTTATGAAAATTTTTTATTAATTTATTTGTGAGAAATTTTTATAAATTTATTCATGAAAAATTTTCCCAAGAATTTGTTTGTAGGAAATTTTCCATAAATTTGTTTGTAGAAAATTTCCCATAGATTTTTTGTGGTTTTTTGTGGAAAATTTTCTACTAGCCTTTTACCTACAAATTTGTGATGGTGGAAAATTTGTGGGTAAAAAGCTAGTAAAAAATTTTCCACAAAAAATTTATGGAAAATTTCTCACAAACAAATCCATGAAAAATTTCCCACAAACAAATCTATAGGAAATTTTTTTATAAATAAATTTATAAAAAATTTTGGGGAATTTGAGTTGGAATTGAGCTTGTGATTGTGTCTATTGATTTTCTATTAATTGAGGAGTGTGAATTATGATTCTGATTTGGAATTTGATGAATCTGTCAAATTTGAGAAAACATTGGCATTGTTGTTTTGACCATACAAATTGTATGTTATAGTGGTAGAATGCTTTTGGTATGAATTGATGAAACTGTGTTTTTAGTTGAATTGGATTGTTTTTGGGAAAGATGAGAATTGCTTTGTATTCACTATTGAAATATTTTGATTTGAAACTTTTGCCTTGATACATTGTGGTTGGATCCAAAATTGTGTAGAGGAGTTGTTATCTTGGTTTGCTTAATTTCACATTTTACCTTAAATGAGGTACACTCGAGCTATTTAGTGTTTTAAGAGTGTCAATTGATGAACTGAGTCAGGCAAATCAGGGTTAACCCCTCTATAGAATTCAAGTTTGTATAATATCCGTTGGGCGGAGGCCTTGTGTGCTGGACGGATTTAACTCTAGGGGATAGGGTGTTCTCGGGTTGAAATCCATTGAACGGGTTGTCCTTCGTTGAGTGGATCGGACAATTCCGCTAAGCGAGTTTCTTCACACTAAGCAGATTATCCTTCCACTGAGCGGATCAATCCTAGTAGTGAGACTGCTCTGGACCAAATCCGCTCAGTGGATTGAAGGTTCACTAAGTGAACTAACCCTTTCCTAGAAAAGTGAATTTAGTGCGATTGGATGAATAAGGTAGAGATGGAATGCATGATTCAACTTATAAAACACATTTTTGGCATGAGGGCTTAATACTCCTATTGAGGGGAGTTTGATTATATGATATGAGTATGATAACGAATAATGTAGTGTGTATGCATTTAGGGATATATTATAAGATATCCAAACCTTAATGACTCTTTAAGTCACATAGACTAAGATTATTATGTGATGAAAGTTGATAAAGGTCTTATTAGTTATCTTTTGATAATTGGTGAGACTACCATGATGTGAGATGGGTGTAGTGAGTTTTGGGATGGTCCTAGGGTGAAAAAGACTCAGTGATCGATTGGTTAAGCCCGTGATCCTAGAATATACATCGAGTGTTAACCCTAGATATCCAAAATTCATACATTCTTCCAAAAGACATCAATCTTGGTTGTAAATGCGTGTGAAATGTGTAAAACATTTGGTAGACCCTTATATTTGTGTGAAATTTATACTTATTAATAGTTTTATGAATTCATTATGATATATCTTATTTTTACTAGCTTATTATGTATGTAGTGTTTTAACTTATTTTCACTAACTTACTGTATGTCTAGTGTTTTAACTTATATGGTTGTATTCTTACTCAACAAACCTTCTCCGAACCAAAATAGAAACAAGGATGACTTCCTATTTATCCAAATTAAAAAACCAAAAATAAATATTCAAATTATTTTGATCATGCTATTTTTTTTTTTAAAGAATGTAATAAAAATAAAATATATTTTGAAAATGTGAACTAGAATTATTTACGTTTTTAATATATATATATATATATATTTATATTTATGTTACGATGGCTTCATAAAAAATATTATATTTTATATAATTAATTATTTTTAATTTAAGAATTAAATATGTTTTATGTATTTTAACTTTTTTAAAAAATTATTTTTGTCTTTATAATTCGCTAAAAATATTATATTTATATTATTTTAGTGAAGTGATTTCTGAAAAAAAGTTTATGTGAAAATAATGTATTTGTATTGAACATAAGTTAAAACACAAATATAATATACTAAGTAAATTAGAGTATCTTACAAATATTTTAGAAAAAAAAATATATTCACTAAACATTTTCTTTTATTAAAATGAAGGATTCATTACTATTTTTCGCACTCTTTTTTTTTTCATTTTATTTCTTACTTATTTGTATATCTTTTTCCTATTTTTACTTACTCAATTTTGAACCATTTTTGAAAAAGAAAATCTGAATTGATGGTCCTTGGAAATATTAGTCTCTTGTGGGTAAAGTCAACTGAGTTGTTTTTAAAAGATAGAAATATGTTTGAGTTGAGAGTACATTATTGAGCCGTATACTTTTGGATTCAACCATTAATTGCACCTTCTTTCAATTCTCAGACTGCCATAGCATCATACTCTATATTAAAAATAAAACACCATTAAGAAAGGAAAGAAAGGGTGCAAGGCAAAAACACTATCTGCATCTAAATTTCCCAACCAAATTTTGTTTCTTATAGTAGAAACAAACAACACAAAAACACTGAACCTACCACCTACACATTCACACACATACATACATCACATCATTCACATTCCAGTACAATACTTCATACATTCAAAGATAACATTCAACAATCAAACTGGGCAATTAGTTAATTGATTGAAAAATAAAAATGGTGAGGAAAAAATTAAGAAGAGTAAGAAGAGGTGAATAGGGTTAATTGAGGTTGTGGTGGTGGTGGTGGGGGTGGTGGGTGGGAGAATGCAAAGGGAAGAGTGGCAATAGAGGAGGAGGTTGAGAGGCTCTGGGGGTGGAGAGAGGGGAAGGGTGCAAGTAGAATCCTTTCTCTGCAATCGCTCTTTCTTCTTCCTCCTCGTGCGGCGTGCGTGGGCTTCCACGCGCGAGCACCTCCAGTGGGGAAACGGGCGAGGCCATGACGAGGTTCTCGCATGTTCTGTTTCGGAGAAGGGACACGTTGTTGGAGACCATGAGGACGGGGAGGTCGAGGTTCTTGGCGGCGGCGTTGCGGCGCTCGTGCAGCTTGAAGTTGGGCCTCTTTGGGCCGACCAGGGGAGATTGGGCCGCCAGGCGGGAGGGGAGGGTGAGGGGGAGTTTGGGGGCGGCCGGGTCGTCGGAGGCGCCGGTGAGTTTCTGGACGACGGCGCGGAAGTTGGATGGGTCTGCTTGGACGAAGGTGGTGTTGGGGGTTGTGGGGTCGGAGGCGTAGGTGGTGGTGGTGGTGGCGGTTGGTGAGTGCAAGGTGGTGTTGGAAGCCATTTGATGTGAATAATCTGAAATGCTAATGTTGTTGTTGTTGGTTATTGTTATTGGAGAGGAAGCGGGAAAAGATGAATGAAAAGTGGGGTTTTATAAGAAGAGAAGAAACGGTGTTTCTTTTGGTGGGTGGGTGTGTGCTCAACTATGGGTCCGTTTGGTTTCACCCAAAATCAAAAAGAAATGAAAGCAACACATTCTATGGATTTGGAGAGAAAGCTAGAGGGAGTGTGTCAGTTATTCTCAAAATACATAAATGCCCTTCACTGCATAATTTCTTTGTTTAGAGTTTGTAATCTCAAAATTTTATTTTTTTAGATAAATGATGATGATTTTGGTTTATGAATGTAGTAGACAAACTCTGAATTCTAAATCTTTTAGTATGTTTTCTGTATAAAAAAATGCAGTGGTAATGTAATCTTGCTTTGCTTAAATGTATGGAATGGAGTGTGGTGGAAGTGTCAGATATATACGCTGTGGTCCTCAGGAGAGAAAGAAAAAGAGAGTATGAAGTCAGAAAGAGGAAGTGATACTTCTTTACATTTGAAAGATACTTTAATACGTAGTTTGTAAGGTTGACATGTAATTTTGTGACTGTTAAGCTGGGAAAAATATACTTCACATGCAAGAAGTGTCTCAATCCAGGGATATGCATATTTTTCTTATGTATTCAGAACTCTTAAACTATTTTATATGAAAAAAAGTGATAAGATTTATGGTTGAGTTGAGTGATTCACTGCACTTTTTGTTTTCTACTGTGCTGTTTGTAATGAAAAGTTTGGGTTAAAGCTTTGGCTACTACTACATATAATATCATAATAACGCAGCTTTTTTAAAAAAAGAAAGGAGGGAGCTTTTCCCATGAGTGGAACTTTGTATCTTTCTTTTATCCTTGCAAGTGAAAATTCATTATCATGACATGATTGACATCAAGTTAAGTTACCTTTTTAATGCGAGTATTATTCAAGTTTGTCCCAAAAACCACGTGAAAGCTTTGCAGTGGAAATTTCAAATTTCGTTTGAATTACTACTAGTGATTAATTAGGAATCCATGATTGTTTGTTTAACCGATGGTAAAGCATTTTTGCACATGGGCATGCATGATTGGTTGCTACAGAAGCACGAAGACTTAGTGAAAAGTCTGAGTGGTGCAATAATAATAATAATAATACCAAATGGCAAAATTGTTTATTTTGATTTAATAGTTAATTTCACTGTGTGTTTCACTTGGTGGTGAATATGAAGGGTGGTCCAGATTGAATTTGAAAAAGGGAAATGAATGAATGATTGCAATGGCATTGAATGATGAGTCATGGGGGTCAGCTGAGCATTGAAACAAGAAACAAGAAACAAAAAGAAAGAGAGAAAGCAAAACTATTTGCAGAGTCTGAGTTATGGTCAGAGTCTCAGCATGATGTGCCTTGTGATTCTCTCTTTCTTCTACCTTTTATTACAAAATCTAGAGGGTAAAATAAGTGATTGGTGATCCAAAATTCATCCGTATTTTTAACACCTTCAATATAAACTATATATATATATATATATATATATATATTTCATATTTGTGTGCCTGTATCTAGTGGTCTGCAAGTAAATTGGGAAGTGCTTTCTCTTTCTTTCCTGAGTTTGCGTGAAGAATTGCACTTTGACATTGAGGACAAAAGTTGTCTCAACTCAAGCTTCCTTAACTTTGGCTTGGCATGGTGCTTCATCGCAGTTTCTTTGCTTTACTCTTGGATTGCTTTGCTGGATGATTTGATTTTTCTGACTTGTGACCCTTTTTGACATTTTTCCTTTCTTCCCTTTTCAGACTCTTCCCTTTCCACCTTATGTATCAAGCATTTCCCTCTAGGGAATTTACTACACTGTAAGTCTTTTACTAATATTCTAAGAATATCAAAGATTCACTTAACAGGTAGATATGATGTGCTTAAACGTTTAAGTTGGAGATATCTTAAGTTGGTTAGAATGAGAAATTTTCTGTGTGAATGTTAAATATTTAGCAACTTAGTGCAAGCTGATAAATGTGAGTTTCTCAGCATAAACTTTTAAGCAGTAAATAAATGGTTGTGGTAATCTTACCATAACTTTTGTTCATCATGGTTTTGTACCAAACACATTTTTAGTGAATGCAGAAGGTAGTAATTAGAGAAAGCAATAGATGGTTACGTAACCATATATGGGGATTCCCATTACAGGAACAGTAAGACAATATTTGTAACAATCCATGCAGATTTCTATCCATTACAGGAACAGTAAGACTAATGATGTTTAATTTAAAACCGATCACGTGTTGTCGTGTACAATTCATAATCTTGAGATAATAATTTATATGCTTGTTCGAATTTTCCGATCGATGATGACCCACTTTGAGAAACTTTGGCCATTGCTTAAACTAAGTGAGCAACGTATTTATGAATCATAAGCCAAAATGTTTATGAGATTGACAAAATCAACAGCTTCTTCTTTTGTAGTCAAAAGGGGCACTTATAGAAAACCATCGTTTTCAATTCCATTGGGAGTATGTAAATGATGCCAAGGGAACATTCAATCATAAGAGCCATCTGTGGAGGACACTATGATTGCCAACGGAGACTAGCCAACTAGGCAAATGTGGAGTGCTGTGTTAACTAACCATCATTAAATTTAATTATTTTTAATCTTCTAAGTTATTTTTTAATCCTTAAATTAAAATAAATATATATATATATATATAACAAACTCAATTTATTTTCAAAATCAATTGAGAAAAAGAAATTTATTCTTCATTTATATACTATAATTATTCTTTCGTGAGAAAGTAGTCTAATATATATATAATAACTTGTTAATTAAGATTTAATATATTACTAATAATTCAATTTAGACCCGATTTAAATCCAACAATCTGATAACTAAAAATTTAATATATTAACAAATGATCTTTATAATATAGAAAATTATTAATACACTTAATCTATCGTTGAAACTGGTTTAGAAAATAATATTTATTTCTCATATTAGGTTTATTTTTAATTAATTTAATATATCTCGTAATACGTAAATTCTTTATATTCTCTATATGATTTAATTTTAATTAAATAGTATGTGTCTATTCAATTTATTTATATGGTTGCGAAACAATGCACTACAATGGATCCACTATTAAAATGATTTGATTATGTGAAAAAATATAAATATTCATAGGCAATGTGATGAACCGTTTTCCTATAATACTTGTTATTTTTCATCACATGCTTTTAGTTGATGGCTCTTGCTTTGGGTACAAGAGGAGGGTGTCTAAATCAAAGCATAAAATAAGGGGTCTTTGGACTTTAGAAGAATTAGAATTAATGAATTAATAAAGAATTAATGAATGATTAACGTTTAAGGATAAGCAACAGATTAACATTTGAATTGCTTACGCTTGATAATTTAACATATAAACTCTTGGTAAAGCATCTTTCTAGCACTCCCTTTCTAAAGTTTTTCAAGGTGAAGACGTGAAGAATAACCTAAGCCTATATACTAATATGCTTCAAATGATAACAAATACCAAAGAAAAACACTAGAAATCATTTTAAATTATAAGTTTTTTAACTTTATAATAATTATTTAAAAACCATACTAACAATAACTTTTGTTAATTGCCGTGAAAAAATTCCAGAAACAACCCATAGGCATTAACAAAAAGAAAATGTTACATACAAGTTCCAACATAAATTACAGTTTACTTTATAAACATAATAGCTTAATCTTATAAGAAACCATTTTTTTACTTATTCTATCCATGCTTCACTTTTACATGTATCTTAGTGCATGATAATTAGGTTTGGTTTGATAGCATTATATCTACATATTTGCTATATTTGCTTTATTTATTTATTTATTTAAGTTGGTCATACTAGGACCGAATTTAATTTAAAAAAATATTACAAAATATTTTATATAGCTTTATAATAATTATTTTATCAAAATAAATATAGTATAAAAAGACAGAAAATGACAAAAACTTAATGTATTAAAATTCTGTACTAGTATTGAATAAGAAGCTAAGATGAATTAATCTTTAATAAAATATTAAATAAAATAGCTTTTTTCAATTTAAGAAAATTTAAATGACAAAGTTTTATGAATACAATAATAACCTAATTTTAAATTTAAAATATTTAATTTCTTTTTTTAAAAGGATGGCTAAAACAGACTCTTTCACTTTACTTTCTTTTTGGGTACATTAATAGGCCAAGGCCCAAGACTGAATGGGTTCTTCATCGTAGAAGAAAAATGATGGGGATATTTTGGCAGCAAAACTTCACTGCTTGATGTTCCACATGATTTTTTTATTTTATTTTAATTTTTATTAAAACTATAATAAAAATATTAATAAATTGGATTTTTTTTTATAAGTACAAGGATTTAAATTTATCTTTATCTACCGGTATAATTTATTTATTTATTTATTAAAAAGCTTAGAGAAGAACTTTTAACCTATATGAGGGGACTGGCAATTTTTTCTCAAAAAAAATAAAATTTGTGCTGTCTTCAATGTTCATGAGGAGAGATGCACTGTCATATTTAGTTGCCACATTTGCTTCTTTTCTTATGCTACATTTGCTACTTCATTAGTTAATATTTTTGTTCTTTGGTTTGGAGAAACTCCTCATGTTAGTTCTCTGAAAATAAATTGAGAGACTGCAAACCTCCCTTTGAGCTCTCTGTCTCTCAAGTAATCAGCTTAGAGGAAACATATCATTCTTCATCTTTGCTAGCTTTACATCCCTTGTGTACTTTCCTCTTTCCGGCCATTAATTTGGATTTATACCTGTTCAGCCTCTTGGCAATCATTCAAATTTGTTGTACCAACACTAGCAATGGATGGAAACAAATTTCAAGTGGAGACTTGAGAGTTGAAACAGAAAACCACTCCTGGTTTCTTTCCCTCATTTCATTACTTAAATGTTCTCCACATACCCAACTATAGTGTAAATACACAGAAGATAACACTTGAGATTTCAAGTTTTTCACACATCCATTCAAAAAACACATTGATATATAATACAATATGAGAGGAAGAGAGAATCAAAGCAATAAAAGAGGAAGATATGGGCAAAGCTTGAAATGGGGAGACAAGGTTCAGCCACATTCACCAAGGCACCTTGTCCCCCTAAAAATAGAAGTTACACAGCTATTTAACACTCCCCTCAAGCTGGAGCATACAAATCATATGCACCAAGCTTGGAACATATAGATTGAATCCTAGGTCCTCTTAAGGACTTAGTCAAAATATCTGCCGGCTGTTCATTAGAATTGACAAATTCAGTATTAATCTGCTTGGACACTATCTTCTCTCGAATGAAGTGACAATCAATCTCTATGTGTTTAGTCCTCTCATGAAAAACTGGATTTGAGGCAATATGAAGTGCTACTTGATTGTCACAATATACTGTCATTTGTTCAACTTCACAAAATTTCAACTCTTGAAGAAATTGTTTAATCCACATAAGCTCACATGTAACCATGGCCATAGACCTATATTCAGCCTCAGCACTGGACCGAGCTACAACATTTTGTTTCTTGCTCTTCCAAGAGACAATATTTCCACCAATAAAAACACAGTATCCGGAGGTAGATCTCCTGTCTATGGGACAACCTGCCCAATCAGCATCACAATATCCTGAAATCTGAGTGTTTCCCTTGTCTTCATATAACAATCCCTATCCTGGAGACTTTTTCAAATATCTGAGAATACGTGTGACAGCATTCCAATGGTCAACGTGGGGATTTTGCATAAATTGACTAACAACCCCGACAGAAAAAGAAATATCAGGTCTTGTTATAGTGAGATAAATGAGTTTTCCCACTAGTCTCCTATATCTCTCGGGATCAGGGTAAATTTCACTTTGATCTGCCATGAGCTTTTGATTCGGGTCCATAGGACTATCAACTGGTCTACAATTTTCAAGACCCATTTCCCTTAAAATATCTAGAGCATACTTTCTTTGTGAGATAACAACACCATCATTTGATTGAGCCACTTCAATACCGAGAAAGTACTTCAAATAACCCAGATCTTTGGTTTGAAAATGACTGAACAGATACTTTTTCAATTGAGATATCTTAGTGGCATCATTTCCTGTAATCACTATATCATCAACATAGACAATTAGATACACACACTTCGCAGGAGATGAATAACAATAAAAGACAGAATGATCCGCTTCACTCCTTTTCAATCCAAAAAGTTGCACAATATAACTGAATTTACCAAACCAAGCTCGAGGAGATTGTTTCAACCCATAGAGAGATCGATCCAGCTTACACACTAAGCCATACTCCCCCTGAGCAACAAATCCAGGAGGTTGCTCCATATAGATTTCCTCCTCAAGATCACCATGTAAGAAAGCATTTTTAATGTCAAGCTGATGGAGAGGCCAATGACGCATAGCAGCCATAGCAAGAAACAAACGGACAGTGGTGATTTTGGCTACAGGAGAGAATGTATCACAATAATCAAGACCATAGATCTGAGTGTACCCTTTAGCAACTAATCGGGCTTTAAGGCGATCAACAGTCCCATTAGGTCCAACTTTAATAGCATAAACCCATCTGCAACCAACAGTTTTCTTTCCAGGAGGAAGAGGAACAAGCTTCCAAGTACCATTTTGTTCAAGAGCTTGCATTTCATCAATCATGGCTTGTCGCCATCCAGGATGATCAAGTGCCTCATGAATAGTTTTAGGAACTGTAAGAGAGGACAAGGAGGAAACAAAGGAAAAATACGAAGGAGACAAGCGATGATAACTCAAGAAATTATAAATTGGATGAGGATTACAAGTTGAGCGAGTACCTTTCCTAAGGGCAATGGGCCAAGCTGAAGTAGAATCAATGGAATTGGAAGAAGAAGGATCCATGGTTGGAGGATCTGTTGGAGGAGGAACAGAATCACGAGAAGACGACTCAGGTAAAATAGAGTCAACCCGTTGTGCCCGTCGTTGATAAGTAATGAGAGGTGGAGGAGCAACTTCAACAGAACTAGATGGATTGGACACACGCTCATTAACACTTTGGTGGGAGTCACTTATTGGACCAAATGAAGGAATGGGAAGGACATGTTGAAGAGAGGAAGAATAGTCTATGGTAGGTTGGAAGAAGGGTGTGTCTTCAAAAAAGGATACATCAGCTGACATATAGTACCGTCTAGTAGTTGGAGAATAACACTTGTAACCCTTCTGAAGACGAGAATATCCTAAAAAGACACATTTAATAGCTTTAGCTGAGAGTTTGTCTAAACCTGGAGTAAGATCATGAACAAAACAGGTACAACCAAAAACCTTGGGAGAGACATGAAACAGGGGATCATGTGGGAAAATAATGGAGTGAGGGATCTGATGTTCAAGGGATGAAGAAGGCATCCTATTTATCAAAAAACACGCTGTGAGAACTGCATCTCCCCAATGATGAACAGGAACATTTGAGTTTAACATTAGGGAGCGTGCAATTTCAAGAAGATGACGATTCTTCCTCTCTGCTATGCCATTTTGTTGTGGAGTATGAGGACATGTGGACTGATGTAAAATACCTTGTGAAGATAAAAAAGTGGACAAATCATGGGAGAAATATTCTTTAGCATTATCACTTCGGAGAATTTTAATGGTTTTCCCAAATTGGTTCTTAATCTCATTAAAAAAAGACATGAATATAGGTAAAAGTTCAGATCTGTCTTTCATTAAATAAACCCAAGTACATCGAGAAAACTCATCAATGAAAGTTACAAAATATCTGAAACCAAAAGATGTAACACGGTTTGAACCCCAAATATCAGAATGAATGGTAGAAAAAGCTGAGTTACATCTTTTCTTAGTTTGTTGAGGAAATGATGACCTAACATGTTTTCCTAATTGACATGCTTCACATTCTAAGACTTGAAGGTGCTTAAGACTAGGAACCATCATCTTCAACTTTGACAAACTTGGGTGACCTAGACGATCATGCAAAAGTTTTGGTGTTGACGTTGCAAAACAGGACATAGGAGGGCTGGATTTTAAGTAATAAAGACCTCGTGATTCATGTCCTTCGCCAATCAGACGACCCGTACCATGTTCCTAAATGACAAAAGAATTAGCATTAAAGGTTACTGAACAATTTAATGAACGAGTTAATTGACTCAAGGAGATTAAATTGTAAGGACAGTTTGGAATAAACAACACAGAATTTAATTTTAAAGAGGAAGATAAAGGAACTTGACCAATTCCTTGAGATGAAACCTGAGACCCATTTGCCACAGTAACAAAGTGAGGGATTTTTGGAGAATAGAAAGATGAGAATGATGATTTATTACCAGAAATGTGATCAGAGGCACCTGAGTCAAGAATCCAAGGACCACGACTCTCCGTAGATTGAGAAATACATGCTGTTGAAACACTTGGCACCGAAGGAGATTGGACCATAATACCTGATTTTTCATACTTAAGCTTCAAATATTCTTGGTACTCCTCGTCAGAAAACTTAGATTCTGCTTTTTCCGATTTAGAGACATGTGCTACTTTGTCAGGAAAACCGTGTAAGGAGTAACAGTTCTCTTGAGTGTGGCCCATCCTCTTACAATAGGTGCATTGAGGACGTCCACTTCTTCCACCACAACCTCCTCTATTGTTACGACCTCCTCCTCTTCCACGCGATGTTGCCATGACTGATGTTTCCACACTTTCAATTGAGTTTTCATCTCTCAATGAGTTGGGAACACGAAGGAGTCTAGTGACAAGAGTATCCATTGATGGGACCCGATCCCTAGCAAGGATTTGGTCACGCACATGGTCAAAATCTGGATGCAAACTTCTCAGGATAAGGATCATGTAGAGTTTATCCAGCTTCCTATTAACTTCCTCCAATGAATCTGCCATAAGAAATCTTTTTAATTCTTCCACAGCAGCCCGAGCTTTACCTACATGAGCAATCATATCATGATTGGTCTGTTTTAGGGCAGCAACCTTTTGAGTTGCATCAAAGAGACGTTGGATGTCATTCGCAAATATATCTTGTGCTTTTTTCCAAAAAGAGCAACATGTTTTGAATGATCTAAGAATCTCCAAAACATCTGGCTCAACCGATTGCCATAATACAGCACACAGTTGGAAGTCAAGCTTCTCCCATTCATGTTTCTTCTCATTCAAGATGGCCCTAGCTTCCTTCTCCAAGTGGTCATGATACCCTTGACCAAGAAACCACAACTCAACTGATGCGGACCAAGACAAATAATTTTTCCAGTTAAGTTTTGCAGTAGCAATGGTAGGCGTTCCAGAAAAAGAGAATACAGGACCTGATGCCATTTTCCGAGAAACCGGGTTGGAAGAGAAACCGGGTTGGAAAAGAAACCCTAACTGAGAACACTATATAAACCTTGTTAAAAGATGAAAACAATGGTTGGAATAGGCTTAGGAGAGAAAAACGAGTTGTTCTGGACTGGTCCGGTGAAGATCCGGTCACCGGAGGGCGGCGCGTGGGCTTCACGCGCGCGTCTGACCTAGGAGAGAAGCGGTGCGTGGCGGCGCGTGGATGACGCGTTGGCTGTGCGATTACCAGAAACGGGTTGCGTTCGTCGAGGCGCACGTAACCCACTATTCACCGTCGAAAAAGGAGGCGGTGGCCGGCGGCGGACGATGACCGGAGACGGCGACGCGATTACCAGAAACGGGTTGCGCTCGTCGAGGCGCACGTAACCCACTATTCGCAGTCGAAAAAGGCGACGGCGGACAGTGGCCGGCGGTGGCGGACGGTGGCCGGCGTGGCGGACAGTGGCCGGCGGTGGCAGACGGTGGCCGGCGACGGCGGACGGTGGCGGACGGTGGCCGGCGACGGCGGACGGTGGCGGACGGTGGCCGGCGACGGCGGACTTGCAGAGTAGGATTGAACCTTCTCTGATACCAACTTGAGATTTCAAGTTTTTCACACATCCATTCAAAAAACACATTGATATATAATACAATATGAGAGGAAGAGAGAATCAAAGTAATAAAAGAGGAAGATATGGGCAAAGCTTGAAATGGGGAGACAAGGTTCAGCCACATTCACAAAGGCACCTTATCCCCCTAAAAATAGAAGTTACACAGCTATTTAACAATAACTGTTCCCAGCTTTCTTTCTGGAAAACATGACTTAGTTCCCAAACTGGTTGCCACACAATAATTCAGTGTTAGAAGTGATGGTTTTGAATTATAATTCACTCACAGGATCTTTTGAACTGCTAACTGATTTTAGTAAACGTTTCTACCATGTACATGGACTACACATATCAAGATTGGATTCTTCCCTCCAAATCTTGAGATTCTGGACATGTCAAACAATGTATTGTAATATTAAAAGACTGAGTAAACAAACGAAATAATTTCCTAATCTACGAGGACTTTGTGTTCAAGAAGTAAAAGGTTTCCAGGGAATGTGTCATTATCTGTCATTGCAAGTCCGCATCCCTTGAGTACTGATAGTATACTGTACCAGTATTATCATAGATCAATAGGAAGGATTACTAAAACTCCGGCTCATGTATTTCTCCTATTTTATGTAACACCTTTTTTCTTCTAAAAAATTAAAGGAACAAAAAGGGAACAATATAGAAACATAATGCAAATTTATTTGATAATTAACACAATTATTCTCTTCATTTTAGTAAGGCTAAAAATAAAAAAGTATACCCAGAAGTAAAAGGGCATTAAAAAAAAGGAACTGTAGAAAGAGCATCAAAGAGCAAGATCAGCTAAGTCAAAAGTTTTACTAACAGCTTTGCACCAAGATTCAACTTTCTTTTCCCTTACTTCCTCAGTCATCAAGGGACGGAAAATTGTAGAATTCTTCAACTTCTGCTCGGTATTGAAAATATCTTCTTCTTTCCAAACCCCAGAAGCCAATCCTGCAGCAAAGGCTGCTCCAAGTGCTGTTGTCTCTATGTCAGCAGGTCTAATTACTGGATTTCCTATCAAATCTGCCTGTAGAACATTAACAAAAAAAAATCATCAGTTATGTGAAAAGTAACAAAGCTTGAGCAACAACCAATGAAAACGAACACTTCACTAACTATAAACACTAAAGAAACATTACAAACCAGTGATCATACAATGTTATTGATAGGACAGACGCAACATGATAATTAAAAAATTCCATGTAATTCTATTTTAAAAAATTAATATGCAATTAGTCCAAACCTGAATCTGCATCAACAGGTTGTTAATAGTTGCCCCACCATCCACTCTAAGCAAAAACTCTTTTTTCGAGGATTCATCTTGTGCTGAATCTTTATGCATTGAATCCAATACATCTTTCACTTGGAAACACATGCTCTCAAGCACGGCTCGAGCAATGTGTGCCTTGCTTGTAAACCTTGTCATTCCAACAATAACACCGCGAGCATCCTCACGCCACCATGGAGCAAACAATCCACTAAAAGCAGGAACAAAGTAAACCCCACCACTGGATTCAACCTGTAATGCCAGATCCTCTATTTCTGAAGCAGTAGAAATGACGCCAAGACCGTCTCTAAGCCACTGCACTGCAGCTCCAGCTATAGCAACTGATCCTTCCAATGCATAATTGGTTGGAGCTTTTGGGCCAAGCTTGAAGGCTATAGTGGATAGAAGACCATGTGTTGATTGAACTAACTCTTCACCAGTATTTAGTAGTACGAAAGCACCTGTGCCATAAGTGCTTTTAGCCTCCCCCTTATGGCATGCTTGTCCTAACATTGCAGCATGTTGATCCCCTAAACATCCAGAAATAGGGATACCAGCAATTGGCCATCCAGCCCCAATCTCTCCTATAACTTCAGAATTACTAACAATTTTAGGCAAAATTTCAGCAGGAATATTAAGGGTTTGTAAGGTAGATTCGTCCCACTCAAGTGTTTTTAGATTCATGAGCAATGTCCGAGATGCGTTTGAAACATCAGTAACATGCAATCCCCCATTCACTCCACCAGTTAAATTCCATATCAACCAAGTGTCTATAGTTCCAAACAGCGCATCCTTTTTCTTTATAGCCTCATTCACATCATCCACATTTTCTATCAGCCACATCAGCTTCAATGCACTAAAGTAAGTGCTAATAGGCAAGCCACTACTCTCCACAAAATGTTTTCTACCGCCGGATAACTCTTTTTCCAGTCTCCTGTATCAAGAAAATTCAACAACATCTAATTCATGAGAGACCATGATATGAAAGTTGTAACAAAAAACAAAACAACAGCACAGGAAAGAAAGAGTGACCAACTCCAAACACGGACCATAAGTGTACACACATACATAGCAATAGATTGGTTAGGTCCATAAAAATAATATACAAACAATCCATACCAAGTATATACATACGATGAAACACTACCCCGCAAAATGATTAGTAAATATGATTTTGGATTCTTCAACAGTTTATACAAGTATACAAGTTCATTCCTGCTTTGATTCATGTTGGATCACACAAAACATAATTTGAGATATATTTTGTTGCTTCCATATTCGATTTCAATTTCATGCTGAGAGCGAAAACAACAAATAGTCATTTCCACTTTTTTTCAATTTTTTTTATGTGATTTTAAGAGTCAGAATCGATTTTGAGAGGTATCGATACACACACTCGCATGTTTGATTCCCCTTTGAAAAATTGAGAGTTATCGATACACCCCTTTGAATATTGTATTCAGATTCGCCATAGATGGATTCAAAATTACATCAAATTATCAGGTAAAAGTTTAGAAAGTGAATCTAGTCCAAAATTGATTTTGAGCCGAAGCAATAACTTGTTCTTTGGATAAAAAAACTATTACTAATTTGTATATCTGAAGTGAAATTACATCACATCAAAATCAACTTTTTATAAACTCTCCTCCAATCACATACTGAGAGATACTACTAGTTTTAAAGATTGACAGAAAGAAAATAAAAAGAATAAAGAATGAGAAAAGAGGACCCGCAAATGGAAGAAGTGCGAGCATCCACCCAAACGATTGCGTTGTAGAGAGGAAGACCAGTGGATTTACTCCAGACGACAGTGGTTTCTCTCTGATTGGTGAGACCGATGGCCTTGAGCCCCTTGTCGACGTTGAAGCCATCGGCGGTGGCCTTGTCGACGGCCTTGGCCACGCACACCTTGACACTCTCCAAGATCTCCATAGGGTCATGCTCCACCCACCCCGCTTGCGGGTAGAACTGGGTGAACTCCACCTGGTGGGATCCGATTACCCTAGTTGACCCGTCATAAATTATGAACCTGCTACTACTCGTCCCTTGGTCGATTGCGCCAATGAACACGTCCTCCATGGACATCTTTTTGCAGTAATTGTTGATCAACTGAGAAGAACACAACACACCACCTTTGCCACTCCAAACTCCAAACAAATGACCACCTACTAATGCGCGCTTGGTTTGGTTCAATTAATTTATGAGGGTTGACCACAACACACACCCAATAACGCGCTCTCTCTCTTCGGAAATTCCGAAGCTAGTCCTTGTTTTTAGGAAAAAGGATCAGTGAATGGTTACAGAAATTATCCATCCATACAATATATTTTCATATACTAAGATGTTCTTATCCCATTATGCCACGTGGCAAGAAAAAACCAAGCACAATTAGACTTAAGTGTAAGTCTAAACCCTAAATAATATTTTATGAAAATTTTAATAGGATTTTCTGTGTTAGTGTGTGTTTCTTCTATACACCAAATAATTTTTACACATTTTCAATCCATTAAAAGGATAAATATTAGGGTTGCCTAATATGTCATAAACTAAACAAATTAAGTTAAACTTAGTTTAATTCAATTTAAATAATTTTTTACATTATCTAACTTATTTTTTAAGGTTTTTAAATTTAATTATTAAAATAGATTCGAATTTACAATTCTAAGAAATATCAAAATTGATTGAAGAAAAACAAATATATTGAATGATTTGCAATCCAAATATATTCTTATTATTCTATCTTTACTATAATTAAACATATTACAGATATATTTTGTTAATAGAAAATATAAGTGAATGAATGTTAATATTTGTTTTTCTATATATATTCACTTTTTTTAAGTAAAAATATCTCAATAATTTGTTATAAAATGTAACTTTGTTAATTTATTAATTGATTATAAAATTCAAGGGTGTAAGTTATAACAAATTTTAGTTTTAATTACTTATTTGATAAGCATATTTTATTTTTTAATATAAAAAAGGACTGATGAAATTTAATATTATATTTTCACATGATAAAAAAAAATACAATTTTAAATTTTTTTATATATAAAAATTAACAAAAATATCAAATATGTTGTTGAATAAGAATATAAACTATTAGTAAGAATTGTTATTATCCTATTCAAGTTGTTGGGAGAGTATATCTATCTTTGAATCCTTTTATTAATAATAATAATAATATAATTCCAATTGTGATTATCCTATTCCAGTTTTGGATCCTTTTATTAATAATAATAATAATATAATACCAATTGTGATGATCCTATTCCAGTTTTTGGAGTATTTTAAAATAAAAGGTTTCTATCCATCTTTATAATAATATATAACAATAAACAATCAGATAGTTTTATTTAGTATATATATTTAGATTATTTATTTTACTTTTTAATAAATACTAATATTATAAATATTAAAGAAAACTGTCACGAAATGATCATATATTCAGTATTTATTTATTTTTTACAAATTAACAGTCTAGTTTATTTATCTTTAATTGTGAATTTTCTCTAAATTTAATACATAATAGAATATTTAATTTCAATCTTAATATTACTTTAAATAAGCATACAAACTTGTCACAGACTAAAGTAGATTGAATAGGATTTAATGTAGAATAAACATTTCTAACTTAAAGTTGTTTAAATAAGTAAATAAAAAAATTAATTAAAAAGTTTTAATACTATTCTTCACTCTATAAAAAAAGGAATAATTTCCATTTTTTATAGAAAAGAATAATTTCCATTAAAACATATAATAGAAGTTATTTCTAACTTATCTAAACATAATATAAAAATAATTATAATTAATAGAGTGGTGAAACCTTATCCATCCAAAAATTAAAATAAATAAATGAAAATATGAAGTGTGAAAGTGAAAAAGTATACACATTTGAAAAACAGATGAATTGATATTAGTTTTTAATTAAATGGGGTCACGGTTTGGTGGATAATAATTGGTGGATAAAATTTGTTGACACATGAATTGCCGAAATTGTTGTTGTTCTTGTTGACCTTCTTTTCTTCTTCCGTGAATTCTCAACCACTTCCTAACAATCTGATTAATAGTAATAATGATTTTAAAAAACATATTAATCATAATATCTGATTGTTTGTGAACATAAATTATATGCTAACTAACAAATTTCTTATATTATAAAGAAAAGCTAGTCTGAGTAAATTTTCCCCCATAATTAAGATTACTTTTATAAATATACAATAGTAAGAAATTAATAAATAATAATTACAAAATAAAATTTATATTTTTAAAATAATTTAACTAATTTGATGCATAAATATTTTAATAATAACTTAATTCATTAAATAATAACTTATTACGTGGAATATAAATTGTTGACATTAGTATTGAAATTAAATATATTAATTGTGTGAGAAGGATGAAATGTAGTGTTTGTATAATTATAAATATAAAAAATTTATTTTAAATTATTAGTTTCCTGTACGTATTTTTATTATATATTCTCTTGATGTAATAATTGTGTTAATGATAAGAAAACTCTAAAATAATGAAATTTCATTTCTTTGAGATAATTAAATTATTAATGAATATAATAATGGGGTGTTATAATTATAAAATATTAATTATATAATGACTTGTAAAAATATTTTTTTTTCTTATTAAATAGTTTTATTATAATTGTTATGTAATTTATTATTTATTAACATTTTTTTTTCAAAGTAAAAAATATTTTAATTGAATTTATGTTTAAATTAAAAAGTTTTTTTCAAATATAATATTATTTTAATATTTTATTATATAATTGTATTTTATTAAAATTTAATTATAACATATTTTTTAGATTTTGTTTCAAAAATAATATTATTTTAATATTTTATTATAAAATTATACTTGAAATTTAAATTACAAGACTGAATTTTTTTAGATTTTTTTTTTTAAAAATAATATTATTTACAGAATTATGAAATTTAATTATAAGACTAAATTTATTTTTTTAATTTTATACATTTTTTTAATATAAAAAAATAAAATAAAAAATTTATATTCTCATAATATTTTTTAAAATATTAATAATCTCACAATATATTTATAATATTAATAATCTTTTAATATATCTTTTATAATAAATTTATAATATATTTTAAAATACTAATAATTTCATAATATCTATTTATAAAATATTTTATTTTATCTTATAAATTCAATTATATTTTATTTAACTAATATATATATATATATATATATATATTTTTTTTTTTTAGCACCATATTTTCTCTTTTTTTTAACCATTATATATTAAATTTTGTTATTTTTTATTATTTTTTAATTTTAAGTTTATTTTATATTAATAAATAATAATTTTTTTAACTAATTAAATAATATTTATACTTTATTATTTAAAAAAATTTAACATTAATTTTTCAATGTAATATTTATAATTTATTTAGTAAAAAATATTACATAATTTTTTTAACATAATATTTAATTTTTTTAATATATTACATAAATTAAATTTGTATTCATTTTATTTTTTTTATTAAAATTCATTATTTAATATTAATAATAATTATTTAAAAATTTATATTTAAATTTTATATTTAATATATTTATATTATTCAATTTTTATTAATAATAATTTTTAAAATTATATATTAATATATATATATAATATAATAAAAGTTATTATTTATTATTTTTAATAATTATTTAAATAATATATTAATTTTGTTATTTTATATATAAATATTATTTTAATTTTAAAATTAAAATTTTTTATTTTTATTTTTTTATATTAAAAAAATATGTAAAATTAGAAAATAAGTTTAATCTTATAATTAAATTTCATCAAAATATAATTCTATAATAAATATTAAAATAATATTATTTTAAAAAAATAAAAAAATAAATTCAATCTTATAATTAAATTTTGACCGGTTACAATTTTATAATAAAATATTAAAATAATATTATTCTTAAAAAATCCTCTTATATTATATTATATTGGATTGAATTGGATTGAAGAAGATTTTAATTTTAAACTGATAAAATAACATATTTTAAAATTAATTAATTAATTTAGATGATTTTTCTATAAAAACGTATCCAATCTAATACAAAATTTAAATGAAAAGAATATCTTCAATGATAATATTAGGGTTGTTTTATTATAATGGGAAATCAGTTAAAAAAATCCTTTTTATATTAGATTTGATTTATTAAGATTTAAATTTTAAACTGACCAAATTAAATATTTAAAAATATAATAATTTCAGTATATAAAAACCATTTAGAAAAATTATATTAAAAAAATCCAATCTGATCTGCATATTATCTAAAAATATTTTCAATTATAATATTTAGAAAAAATTATATTTAAAAATAGTCCAAAACAAATTACTTTATATTAGGTTAGATTAATATATTTAAATTTTAAACCGATCAATAACACATCTTCAAATAAAGATAACTTATTTGGATGATTTTTCTATCCAATCTAACATGAAATATTATCAAATCTTATTAAAATTAATTTTTAATAATCATATCTAATCTATAACACAATATTTTATAACACAATATTTTCTAGATAGAAAACTTCATTTTATATTTTCCAAATGTGATTCTCTTAGTCAAATTTTATCATTCATCGAGTCAAAGAAGGAGAGCAAGAACCAACCCAATACCTATCCATGGAATTAAGAAGCCGTGGCAGAAAGAAACATTTAACATGCACCATAGTGAGAAAACCAAGGAGCAACATTAAAATGATTGCTAAACAACATTGTGTTCTTCTATTAAAAGATTATGATGCTCCAAGACCAAGAATCTCCAATGAAGGGAAAAAGAAAGATCTTTATAAAAGTTGCAACAAAATCAATGAGTCTCATAATTCAACTTTCAGCTTATCAGATTTGAACATCCCAGGAGACATTCCGGGAGACATTCTAAGCTTTGATTATGCCCATGAACTGTTGTCAGATTATTTTGGCAAAGGAACAACCTTTGCAGAAGAAATCTGTGATCAAGGGACTGATGAATCTCATGATTCAAGTGAAAGTATAGTTGACCTAGTAATTCCTGGAAATATTCCAGATATGAAATCGTTGAAAATTGAAAAAATAAACTCGTTATCAGAGTTTTTTTAACGATGTATAGTCATTCATTCAACGTAGTTGTCACAGTTGTTATTCAAAAACTGCCATCTTTCATGACTCTATCTCATAAGAGTGATAAATTTGAATGAATTTTTGTAATTTTTTATTTATTTTATTTTTATTAAACGTAAATTTATTTTTATTTTTAAAACTAAAATATAATTATAATAAATATATTATTAAAAGTTAAAAAGATTAGTTTATAAATGATTTTAATAAAAAAAAATATAAATCAAATAATTTTAATAATTTAAAAAATTTTAAAATTATTATTTAAATTTTTAGTGTTATTAAAAATTAAAATAATATATTATTATTTTAAATTAAAATATTAAAATTCTTGTTTATTTTACTATTTTTTGATTAATAAAATTTAATTTATTTAAAGAATTATGTAAAAAAATCTCAACTTTCTAAAAATAATAATAATAATAATAATAAAATATAAAATTAATTGAAATAAATCTAAATTTCAAATCAAAATAAAAAAATAAAAAAATATTTATCTAATCAATATTAAAATATATAATAAAACAGATAATAGATATGAAATTAAATAAAAGATAAAACAGGAATAATTAAAAAGTAAATCAAATTAAAAAAATCATATCACTTGAAATGAAAAAAATAATTTAATAGAAAGCAAGAATGTGTGGTAAAGATAAATTGGAATAAGAGTTGATGATGTGATAGTGATGATATTTTTCTTAAAATGAAAATAATAATATGAAATGTTAAATTTTATTTTAAAATAAAATTAAAAATGTAATTATATTTTAATAAAGTATTGCGGTTCAATTTAGTTTGGTTACACGGTTTTAAAAAAAATAATCAAAGGTTATTCAAAAGTTTGCGATTTTAATCGGTTATTGGTTTTTTTTTTTTTTTATCGATTCAGTTCTAAATACCCTATTATTTGATATTGTATCTGACCTAAGGCAACACCATGTTAATGATTGGGATAAAATTATATTTATATATCAAATATACACATTATTTTTGAAAAAAAAAATTATAAATAATTTAAAACTTTGTTTATTTATTTTAAATTACATTTGTTCTTACCGGAACTGGATGTTTCCAAGTTGTGATCCTGATTAGAATGACTAGTCCTTAACTCCTGGATATTGGTCCTTAGTTCGTGAACCTGTTCGTTGGGCTGATTTTTCGACTTTAAACCTCACTTATCGTAGTGTTTAGGTGTTAACAATTTTACTTTAATCACTATTCTTTCTGATTATACCTTAATTAATTACAGCCGCATGTGTCCGGTTTACTTTACTGCGGGACGTTCTAACCGAGGTGTACTCGACTTTTAGGATATCGTAATCTGGGAGACTTGATCCTTTATCAGTACAACACTCTTTTACTATCTAAATTAAATTAAAACAATAGTCTAAAAATATCAACCATTCAAATATAAATTCATATAACCCGTTACATTTTTTATTATATATTATATATGTTTGTTTCTAAATTAAATTCATTTCACGTGACGAAAGATGAAACATCCTCAAAATATATTCTTTAAATATAAAAATTAAAAAATTTATATAAAAATATCACATATGCATATTTAATTTTATCATTTTCATTTATCAACTAATTTAATTGGTAATTTTATTAAATATTTATAATTTAATAAATTAGCTTTAGCAACTAACACATGATAAAAGAAAAGAAGGAAAACAAAAAGAGGGTAGGGTTTCTTTATATTTCATAAAATTCTACAAAACACCTTTTATTTATTTTGGAATCATTTTTTTTAATACCAAAAAACTCCTTTCAGAATAAATAGAAACACGCCTGAGAATTTGATGGGTTGGAAGAAGAAACACCTCAATTTTGAATGTTTCTGTGTGGAGGAAGCGGCCCAAGCCCAACAGAGATCCTGAGGCGACGTCGTTTCACCGTCGCGTGTTGTTCCTCTGCTCTTTCATCTTTCTCTCCATCTCCGAGCCCAAACTTCCATAGCATTCAAAAACAACAATCACGTTAATTCAATTAACCGATTAATCAATCAACATTTCTGATTCTGGTCGTGATTCCATTTTCGGCGCCAGAAAGCATGGCTTTGGGAACGGTGTCGCGACGGTTGGGGTCTAAACTCTTCCCCGCGTTATCTTCCACTCACAGGATACTGCATTCTCACGCCACCAGTTTTGGTTCGTTTACACTCTCAACTCTCCTCTGCAATCAAGTTTCAATTCACAATTAGAAAGTAAAAAAGAAATGATGTTATGACACACTTTCAGGGTTCAAGCACGTAAACGAAGAAGAGAAGGCTCGCATGGTTGGTGATGTCTTCACGAGCGTTGCTTCGAGCTACGATCTCATGAATGACCTAATGAGTGTTGGATTGCACAGATTGTGGAAGGATAGGTTTATGTTACATTCTCATTTCTATAATAATAATTTGAATCATATTGCTATAGCTGTTGGACTTGGCTAAATTTGTCACTATTTTCTGCTCAGGTTAGTTTCCAAGCTGAATCCGTTTCCTGGAATGAAGCATCTTGATGTGGCTGGTGGCACAGGTCGGTGGCGCTGTCACTGTATTTTTATACTGTGTTTCTTTGTAGGCTTGAGATTATTGCAATGTGAATTAAATTGATGCACTCTAGACAAAATTTGTGAAGTTTTGGATTTGGATCTGAAGCTGAATCTGTCAAGTTTATGAAGGAATTGTGAATTGGTTAGAGGGAGAGGTTTTAGTTCACTAGCTACTTGACCAAACATATTGTCTGCTTGCTCCAATTTAGCTGATTCATATAGCTATATTTTTCATAAAACTTTTAATTTGGAGCAAATTGTTCCACTTTTGAATGTCCATTGTTCTTTTTGTTGCATGTCTAAGTACTCAGAGCACAATAAGAGATTTTTCTTTTACTTGTTTCTACAATATTTGATTTTTGGGTTATGTTATTGTTGAGCAATTTGTTGCTGGGTTATACAGGTCATAAAGTAAATAGAATTTGGAAATTATTTAGGTAGCATCATGTTCATATGGTGGTATTTTAACTTTTTGAACAGTAAGTTGTATGTGCTTCATATACGTGTAAGGTTATTTTAAGAAAAATAGTTGTAAGATGCTTTTGTAATTATTTAATACAGGCTTTGCTTCTCCTCAGTAAGATTCTCAGGAATTAAAGTGATGCTGCTGTTGCATGCATTCTTAAATGTTTTAAGGGTTTTTATATCAAGCTTAAAGTTATTGATTTTACAGGGGATGTTGCTTTTAGAATCTTGGAGAACATAAAAAAAGTTAAGCTGAGAGGACTTCAAGGTGTTTTTCAAGATACTTTAGAGGCAGAAACTCAGATTTATGTATGTGACATTAACCCTAAGATGTTAAACGTTGGCAAACAGCGGGCCTCAGAGAAGGGTAAATGAGAATGTCTTAAACTGTCAACAATTAGTTTAAGCTATCATAAAGTATTTTGGTTTAATACATCTTCATTTGCTAGGAATGAATATTTTCTGCTTGTTACAATAGGTTTTGGAGAAGATGGTGGTTCCCTTGTATGGGTGGAGGGAAATGCTGAAAGCTTGAGTTTCCAAAATGATTCGATGGATGGTTATACTATTGCATTCGGGATTAGAAATGTCACACACATAGAGAAAGTACTTAGTGAAGCTCAGAGGTAGGTTTGCACTTTTTCAAGACCTTGCACTTGTATGCCATAGCAGTGACGGCATATGTGATGAATCATTATTATATTTATTAATTCTTTTCTTTTTCTTTAACAGGGTATTGAAACCAGGAGGAAGGTTCCTTTGCCTTGAACTTAGCCACGTTGGTATTCCTATATTTAAAGATTTGTAAGTAACATTTACAAGAATGATGAGTATTGGTGGTTTTCATTTGATAAGGAAGATAGGCGATATGCATTCTAGTCACATTTGAGAAAGAAAATAAGATACACTTTAATTTACATAAAACACTGAAAAATTATGGAAACCCCTTTGAAAAAGACATGAATAGATGATAGGATGAAGTGATACTCTTGAAAATACAGGCATTTCCTTGTCAACCAAATGTACCCAAACTGCTAAACTGCCAACTAGCATAGAATCATGGCCTCCTTTTGTACTTAAATTCAACTTTCAGGTTAATGTTACTCATCTTCTGTTGTATGTAGGTATGATTATTATTCTTTCTCAGTTATTCCATACATGGGCGAGCTGGTTGCTGGTGATCGGAAATCTTATCAGTACTTAGTTGAGAGTATCAGGCGTTTCCCCTCACAGGTTATCACACTTTCCATCTATTGATAGCTGTCAATGTTTTTTTACCGCTTTATTGCTCTAAGAAAAGCGCTATGAGAGCTTGCATTGAACTGATGTATTGGTGCTTCTCAAGATGGCTGGTTACAGCTTATTACCTCCCTCTCAAGTATGTTCGTGAGTGAACTAAGTTTTGATTGAGGAAGATTAGTTATAGGCTAATCGGTTGATGGTGAACATCTCCAATTTTATTTATGATTTAATTGAAACCCGAGAGTAGCAAGCATTTAGAGGCTTAGCTTACTGTGTTACTAATCTATCTTCAGTCTCCTACATTCATTCAACTGCTTGGGTGGACATTTGGTAAGAGTAGCTACTGTCTTTTCATTCTAAAAAATTATATAAACTTACTACATAATAACATAAAGAGAAGAACACTTCTTTCGAGGCCCACGCTTTATCCTGTTAATTATGAAGGCAAGCCAAACATTAAATATAAAAAATAGTCACTAAATTATTAATATGGTCTTTTAGTTTGTACTCGGCAATATTATCTGTTCTCTAGTTTTGTGTAGTTTTTATTTAATATCTATAAATGATGGAAAACTTGCTTATGTTTACTTGGCATCATAAGAATTGTGCAAAAATCTCTCTGGTGAGACTTTGGTCTGAAGGAACTTTTCTTCTGAGTTATGTACTTATGTTTTCTTATTGTGTTAACTAATCTGTTGTAATTGATGGATTTCAGGAAAAATTTGCATCGATGATTGCGGATGCTGGGTTTCAGAAAGTAGAGTATGAGACTCTAGTTGGGGGAGTGGTTGCTATCCATTCAGGGCTAAAAATCTGATATCATTATGAAATTTACACTAAATTATATCCAATAATTCATACATGGAGACTGAAGATCAAGCGTGATGTTATTAGAACTCGTTGGTAAGAAGATTTTGTTATGATAGAATGTGTACTGTAATTTCAACCATATGGCACTTGCAATTCTTTTCTAGGGACATGCAGTTTTCCAGATACATGTATATTCTATATTTCGCCTCTCATATATATTTAATTATTTTTCCAAAATAATAGTTTCATACTGAAGTTGAATTGTCACTTACAATGTCAAATGAACAAATAGCTTATATTTCCCTTTCAGAGAAAAAAAACATGAATTTATTTTATGCCATAAATATTTTTATTGATTTTCATTTTGAAATGTGTTTAATTAATTAGATATTAGGAAATTTACATTATATTGATCAATCAAAGGCTTTAGCGTGTGTTTAGATGAGCGATGACAAAATTAATTTTAAAGTAATGTTAACTTATTATATTTGGATATTTTTGCTATAAAAGTTAGTATTAAAACTCAATATAATTTTTTTTATCTAAAGCAAAAAATTTCAAAAATGAAAAGATCTTCATACAGGGTGCGGACAAATTGGGAATAGTCAATACATGTGTTGTTGTTAATGTATCTTTAGTTGCAAGAAAGCATCAGCGTTAGTTGACTTAAATATATCATTTTTCAGTTAATCAGTCAACGGTAAGAACCTCTAATTACTCCAAATTAGAGGCTTCCAGTTTGTTACTATCCATAACCACACCTAATCCCAAAGAGGGTGCCCTAAATATTCAATTTCCTTGAATCCAAACAAAACTTAGAAAACCTTGCATATAATTAATCTTTTAAAATCTGCAACACAACTTCTAAATATCAGAGCTACCTCCATCAATTAAAACAGCAACAAGTACATGTCAATATAAATAAATAAAAAAAAATCCTATAGTACCCACGTGGATGTCACCCTTCAAAGCATTGAGTGACAAATGATGATCATCCAATAAAGATCTAGAAGGAAGAACAGGTGTGTCAAAATCAAGAGGTGGAGCATGATTAGAATCCTCTAGTTCTTCCTCTAATTGTAAAAACAAATCCTGCCTATTAAAATACTTGTGATTAAACTAAATTTTTCATCATCAAAATAACACAATCCTTTTTCTTTCAGAATTTACATTTCAGCTTCACTAATTTTTTTTACACTAACATTTAGTAAAGATTCTCCAATAGTATGTTTGAATTTATTCATGTGACTAGCGAAGATATAAGAAAATAATATCAAATAGGTGAAATATTAGTATATTTATTTCAGATATTTGGATAAAATATCTAATTATAAAAATATATCGTAATTAAGTCATATATATAAAATAAAAATTTAGATAATTTATAAGTATTATATTTACTCATAAATAAAAAAAACTCAATCGTCTTTTTATTACATAAAAAAATCTCACATATTAGAAATTCAGTCTTTTTCACGAAAATTTTGATCCTTTTATTTTTGTTATCAATAAATATTCTTCCTTTTCAATAAAAATAAGAAAAATATCTATCCTAATTATGGTATAGTTACAACTTTTGCTACCACATATTTTCTTATTTCATTATCAAGGACCCTCAAAATAATTCAACAAGGCCTCCTCTATCAAACTGATTAGCTAATGACATAAATTTCAGATAATACTTAGAAACTAAAACTATACCATTCTGTTTTAAATAGTTTAACCATCAGCAATAAAACAGAGAGGGTCCAAATTAAAATGTCAAATCACTCTATGAACCAAGAAACCTCCATTTCTTAAAATGAATTGCAACAATGTCAAATGTCTCAGTATTAGGAGTATGATGGCAAGTAAAAAAACTTCTCAACCTTGTATATCCACTCCAGCACCAAGGATTTTCCATCAAAATGAGGAAATCCCAATGAAATATGTTAAGAGTTTGTTGATATTTTATGGGATTGAGACTTAATTTAAGATTTAATAAAGATGTATAAAGAATATTGGAACTGGTTCATCCAAGCTTGAGTTTTAATAAGATGTATAAATGAAAAGTTTATCCATTTTTCCTTTTCTAATTTTCTAATTCTGTACTTGTAAGAATTGTAAAAATTGAGTATATTTTCTTTGACTTTTCTTCGATTCTTTTTCAATTGTTTCAATATTCTGTTTCTGATCTCTTTACGGGTATTTGTATTTATATTATGATATTTAACGCAATATACCGGATTTAAGATTAGGTTTTGAGTATGTCTTACTTTGATTACAAATTTATTTATAATAAAATAATACAGAATCATTTTTATGAATTTTTACATATGAGATTTATTGTAATAATATGTTTTCCTTTTTAAATTATTATAAATCTTTTATAATATTTCATTTATGATTTAATCATAAGATATTCTATAAAATTAATTAATTTTTATCGAGAATCTCATAAATAAGAAATATTTTCTTACGACTTAATTCGATTATATATAATGTGATTCTTTTGATATAATTAAATTTTTTATTAAATTTGTGAATATTTTCTTTTGATTTCATAGTCATTTTAGTGTTCTATACTTATTCAATTATGAATTCATAATCAAATTTTTATTATATGAAAAATTAATTAAAATCACATTAAGTAGTGATTTTTGAAAAAATTCAATATGAAATGAACTAGGCACTTAAGTTTTGTTTAAGAGAATCCCGTGAATCATACAATTTGAAATTCGTTGGATTTATTCTTGCAATAGCGTAAAGGATGTATGGTTAAGTAGGGTGGGAGTAGAAACAAGTTATGCTATGATTGTTAATTAATAAATGGAGGCATATATAAATTAATTAATAATAATAAAAAAAAAGATATAAAGCAATGGTTAAGTTAAGTAGCGTGACGATTGAATTGCATGATTGCGTGCACAAAGTTGGCAAGGCAACCGAGTGGGTCCCGCATGCTCTTCGGAATGGATAAAGTCAAGAGAATCCCACCTCTCTTCAATCCCATCCCTACACTTTTCGCCACGTGTATGCCGATGCTTGCTTCGGTTACGAGCCACGTCCCCACCTACCACCACTCTTTTCTTCTCGCACTCACTCCCAGGTTTTCAACTTCACCTGCAACATGCTCGCTATTTTCTTCTCACTTTCCTTTCGTTACAAACTCTGCCTTCTATTTCGTTCACTCTTTCCTCAATCGTCTTTCGTTCTGTTGTTCTTTTCCTCTCTGAAAACCTTCTTTCAAGAAAAATCTGTGGATTCTGTTGCTCTCTGCAGTTCGATCATCGTTAGTAACTTGTTGCTATACTCCGTTTGTGTTCTCTGTAGTTCGATCATCTCTTGTAACTTCTTTGTAGGCCGTTTCTGCTCTCTGTAGTTCGATCATTGCTTTTAACTTGTTATTATGGCGTTCATTCTTTTCATATTACTACTATTATTTAATTATTTAACTCTGTATGTCTATTTCTAGTGTAATTTTATACCATTAGTATTACCCCTATTTTAGTGTATTTTTTGAGAATTTCGTTGTTTAATTTTTTATATTAGTAGTAGTAGTAGTATTACCAGTACTATTGTGCCGTTCATGTTATTTTATTAACTACAATTTTTATTTGTAATGTTCTGAACTTGGGTACTTTAATAAGGATGAATCCGATTTTCGTTTGATTTTACGTACAGACTTCTGTTCTTCTTTTCGCTGTTAGAATGAGATTTTACTTTACTTGAATTTTGTATTTTAAATAAGTTTTAGATAGTGATTTTGTTATTGTTGAAAATTTTATCTGTTATTATTTGTTTGAGTTAATTACTTTAAATTTCGAATAAATATAATTGTAGGGATTTTAATTTGTTGTAAGCCTTATAGATAGACATTCTCATTGATGAAATTTAATGGATGTTTTCTCCACTTTTATTCTCTCTAATATTTCTCTGCAAGTTCCGCTATTTCTATATTTTTATTTTACAAAAATGGTCCAAACATTGGTGCACAGTGAGTATTGAGTGTATACTACTTTTTCATGTTGTATTTTTATTGTTTATTAATTCTAACTTGTATTTGACCTTGCAAAAAAAACATTATAATTTTTATTTGTCGTGTTTTGAACTTGAGTATTTTTACAAGGATGAATACGTTTGATTATGCATATAGATGTCCTTTATTTGTTGCACAGTGAGAAATGAGTGTATTCTACCCTTTTACTGTTATTTGTCAAGTTGATGCGTGTGTTTTAGGCTTATGGCTTGGTTCATATGCATTTTAACCTTTTGCATCATGTGCAGGTCGTTATATATCTAACTAGTATGCTGTGCACTATTGCTTAAGACAAATATAGTAAATGCTTATTATTGTGCTGTTGCTGATATTTCAAGCTGATTTGGCAGTTTTGGTCTTTGGCTTTTAGATGAGATTGATGTTGTAGATAGAACTTGTTAATGGATTCAAGAGATGTCAATTCCTGAAATCTTATTCAGCTATTACTGTTTGTGGTCTTTTTAATAGGATGAAGTTGGTTGGATATGTTAGTTGTTGGTTATTAAATGGATTACACTAATGTTCTGGGGCAAGCTTTTTGACATATATTGGTGACGGGAAGATTTCCTGGATGGGGGGAGCATGTTCTAGGAAGCAAGAGCAGGACAATGAAGGTAGTCTTACCAGGGGACTAACACGAAAATATTGCAAATGTGGGAGTTTGAAATGGTGGACATCCTCTTTTTCTTATCCATCTGTTGATTTTCACTTACGAAAAGGAGAATGTCCACCACTGTTGGACTTGTGCATACAGAAAATAAATGAGGTATTCTATTAGCAAAATATTTGTTACTTTACTTTGATCAGATCCTTTATGTTTTGATGATTATATCTAATCGCTGCAATCTTTTTCTAACAGGATGTTGATAAATATAACACATTTTCTATGCTACCACGGGATATAAGTCAGTTAATTTTTAATAATTTGGTTTACTCCCGTCGTCTAACCATTGCTTCCCTAGAAGCTTTTCAAGATTGTGCTCTACAGGTAAATCATTTTAAGTCAGTTATGAACCTGGTTGATTATGTGTTCTTGATCTAATAGTTGTTTTATCTTATTTTTTTACAGGATCTTCACTTAGGAGAATATGATGGTGTTAATGATAATTGGATGGGCGTCATCTCATCCCAGGGTTCATCTTTACTTTCTGTAGATCTTTCTGGGTCTGATGTCACTGATTTTGGGCTGACATACCTTAAAGATTGTGAAAGTCTCATTTCTTTAAATCTAAATTACTGTGATCAAATTTCAGATCGTGGACTAGAGTGTATCAGTGGTATTTTTCTTGTCTTGTATGTGTTATAAAATCACAATCAATGCATCTGCAGTTATTCATATATTTCTCATGTTTGCTCTTGGGTGTTAGTCCTTCGGCATCTTATATTCTTCATCGTAAAAGAAGATTAAAAATACCTTAATATCCCTTGGGTAAAGTGTGTATTCATTAATGTGGAAATGGCTTATGTATTACCTTATTTTTAAGGCTACTTGAAAACTTATTAAAAGCTAGCCTAGCATACTCATGCTGCCAGTTCATAAAAATAATTGTTCGTTCAAAGGAATAAGTATTTACTCATTAATTATATTTGGACGTACTTGGGGTAGTTAATTTCCCAAATTGAAAATTTTCTATCAGAATTCTCCATGTAGTTTTCTATAGTTTTTTGCAAATTTATTTCCTATTGGTGCACCTATTTCTGATTTGCTTTTCAGTTAATATTGAAAAAATGCATACGGAAATCTGACATTGATCATCACATGCTATTACATTTTGTTTTATTTTTACTGTTATATGAATATATAATGTTCAAAAAATGTAATTATAGAGAGGGCAATGCACATGATTATTTTACCTGCCTTGGAGATTCTGTTTTTTTGTAAAGAACGAAAATGTTTTCAACAATCACCTATATCAGTTAATCCGATTTGACACAATGAATTCTGCATAGGGAGGTTGAAGTGATTTTCAGGCATTTCATATGTAATATATTGCTTGTCAGTATTTCTGTTTACCTCAGCCATCTGACTAAGCCTTTTTGTTGCATAACATATTCTTACTTTTCCTCATCTAAGTGTCTTGCATATAAAGTAGATATTCATGCGAAATTAATTACATCTAGAAGCTTTGTCCATAAGATGCTTTTACTGAAGGTTTACAACAACTGTAATAAAATATTCCAGGCCTGTCAAACTTGACAAGTTTGAGTTTTAGACGAAATGATTCAATTTCAGCTCAAGGAATGAGTGCCTTTTCTGGTCTTGTTAACTTGGTCAAGTTGGATTTGGAGAGATGTCCTGGGATTCATGGAGGTCTCGTTCATATTCGAGGTTGGTTCTTAGATGTAATTTTGTGTGAAAGTAAAATTTTACTAACCCAGTTACTATAGAACATTCAAAAACGTTCAAATTTTCTAACTTCTAACTTATTTAAGTCATTTGGCTGCTACTATATCCCATGATGTTCTATTATTGTCTAATGTCTATCACAGTTGTTAGATATTCCAACTTACAATTGACATTATGTTGTCAATGAAGTAGAAGTCAATTTACTGAACACCCAAGTGGAGTAATATTTTTTCTGCCTCTATTTTTGACAAGTGCTATGAATAGCTAAAATAAGGAATCAATAGCTGACTATACTTTTTCCTATTATTAGTTGTTTTTCATTTACAATTATATATTGGTGACAAGTGTACACTATAAAAGGTTGAAGCAGTTCTATTACAGTATCTTTGATTCTGTAGCATGAACACTTGAACAACAATTCAGACTTGATTTCCATGCAACTTCCATCAAATGATCTGGTCCATATTTTCAGGTTTGACCAAGTTGGAATCTCTCAATTTAAAGTGGTGTAATTGCATAACAGATTATGATATGAAACCTCTATCAGGTTTGTTGCAAAACATCTTGCTTTCTGTTGATTAGAGTAACTGAAACTTTTACCCAAGATTGATTGTCTAGACTTTCTTTATTGCAATTAGTGTGTAGTTCCTACACGTATTCCACCAAGTTTATTTACCTTGAGTTGAAAAGAACACATTGCAACAGCTGTATTTGACAACAAATGATTGTCAGCATGCCTTTGTGTTTATAGAAGTAATCATTGCTATCTTATTAGTCATATTGTTCAGTAATGATGATACCGTTTATCTGATTCAATTTACTTCCAGAGCTTGCTAGCCTGAAAAGTCTAGAGATTTCATCCAGTAAAGTCACTGATTTTGGCATCAGTTTCCTGAAAGGTATTGCTTTCCTGAAAGTAATTTCATTTGTTTCTCTTCTGTCAGTCTATGCATGTGCTGTGTGAAGATGCAAAGGTCACTTGATGTTTTGTGCCCGCAACCACGTGTATGTAACAAGATTTTATTCAACTAAGTTATGAATAAAAGCTTTACAGGACTTTATACTGCTATATGCAATTATGAACTATTCATTTTTTAAAGAGTTGATGTTTTATTTTGAAGATCAATGTAATTATTTTCTTTAATTTCAGATAAATATTTTATTCTAATTTGTGCTTCAATTTTTAAATGTTGACTAATTTTGTGTAAGTCAGAATACTTATTTAAAAATGTATTCATACAAAGTCTTTGTTCTTATGATGAAATAATTTGTCAATTATAATTCTAAAGTTGATCTTAATTAAGTTGGTTAATTAGAGAAGTTGTACAATTGAGTGTACATCCCAGTTACAATGCAGGAGTGTCACAGCTTACCACTTAAAAGGAAATTTCAAATTTCATAGTCTCATTTATTTTCAATATTTTGTTCATTACAGGGTTACAGAAGCTTGCCCTGTTAAATTTGGAAGGGTGCCTTGTAACTGCTGCATGCTTAGATTCTCTTGCAGGTATTTCCTCATATATTTTTATGCTTATTCTATTAATCAATGTTGTTATTGGCTTAATTCCTTATTGGCCGGTAAATGTTTCAATTCCAATCTTCTTCTATTTGAATGGATGAATGCTTTAAAGCTTGAAGCAGAAACATTGTGTTCGTCAGGATCCCTTTAGCATACCACTGCAAGAAGATTGTGATTTGAACAGGGAGAGTCTACTAATTGTGAAAGTTTAGAAAGAAAATCCTGGGCTGTGGAATGTGATTCCAAGTATTTAAACTCAGGTTTCTCAGATGGGAGAGAATTTGGTCCAAGCCTTAGTAACTTTAGGAAAGGAACCCAGTTTTTCTTTGTAATAATTTATAATGTTAACAAGTATTTACATTTTTGGTTATTCAGTAGCTTTGAGGTTCTAATTTTATTGTGTTTTCTTGACTCAAACAGAAAAGGTTTGAGCTGAACATGCATATTATTTTCATCCACCTTCTATTAGTTTTTTTTTATCTGTAAATTGTTTGTTGAATGTCAGTGTAACTTCATCATGTCTTTCTTGTATATAATGACCTAATGAACCTGAAAATGTCCGTTGATGTTATGTTTTGTGCCAGAGCTTCCTGCACTGTCAAACTTGAATCTTAATAGATGCAATCTCTCTGACAATGGGTGCAAAAAATTTTCACGTAAGTTTTAAGAATTGTATAGTTACTTCTTTCAGGCTGTAATATATATTTAATTATAAGTTTTTGGGTTGTATTTTTTGACACCATAAGTATTATTGGAGGCATTACGTATGTAACAGTACCGTTATTTTTTACAGGACTGGAAAATTTGAAAGTATTAAACTTGGGATTTAATGTCATAACAGATACATGTTTAATTCACTTGAAAGGTGATTTCAAATCTCTTGCTCTCTTTATTTTTCTATATTCATCCTGGTTTGTGAAGATAGAAGCCGTCTATAAACTTTTTCAGTGGACACCTGTCTGTATATCTGTCTAATGGACTTTTTACATGCCATATAGGCAGTTACGGAGTAAAACCTAACCTTTTCCATGAATGTGAAATGTGGAACCTAGACTTTAATGCTAAATACCCTAGAAAAAGAATTTTAAGATTTTTGTCCCCAATTATGTAGCACTCTAAGTCATCTGTGTCATGCATCCATCAAATTATAAATTAGAAAAGGACTCAATTCCCACTTCAAATGCTAGCTCAAAGGGACAGGATTGCTTGAATCTTGTAAGGAGTATTTTGCTCATATTCCAAGCTAATGGGGATATCATCTCATCCATGATTGGACCGTTTGGAGCTTGAAGTTTGCAAGACTAAAACATTTGTGGGCAGCACAACTTGTAAGCTGAGTGAACTTTGATATTATATTAGAAATGAGCAAACCTAACACAAGCCCAAAGCTATCTAATAGGGTGTATTGCCCTAGTTTTATAAAGAGTATTTTTGACCTTATTCGGAGCCAATGTGAGACATCTTAACAATTTGCAAAGTCCCACATCACCTACTTAAATTATTGGAGTGTGGTTTATACTTATTAGGCAACTTTATTTGATGTAATTAGTTTTAAGATGAAATCTAATTTAGTATTGATTAATCTGATAGACTTCTTTGGAGGGATCTGTTGAAAGTCTCACATCACCCATGTGAATTACCTAGTGTGATTAATGTACTCTGATAGGTAACTTCACTTAATGCTATTTGGTTTTAAGTTGAAATCTAACATCTAAAATTTTATAAAAATGTAACTAAAATAAGAAAAATCATTCACAATCGAAGTTAATGTAATTTGTTGTAGATATTGTCTGTTGTGTGCCTCGATTATACCTTTTTAAATTGGTTTGATGATGTGATGCTGCTGACTTGGAAATTTCATCATCTGGGGCAATAATTTTGACACAGTTTTTGGAAGATGAAGTGTAGCTCTAATGTGTTGACCTTACAAGACTACTTTTCTAGCAATGATAACTGGCCAATCTCTACTTCACAAAATATTACCTTCTTGGGGATTTACACTTTCAATATTATAATCTTTATTGTTTATGATCTAACTTGTAACTTATTATTTTCTACCCGTTATTCGTGTATTATTAACAGATATATAACAGAAAAATATAAAGCAGTTATTCTAGGACAGTAGATGTATTTGAAAGAAAATGATTGTATCTAATAATGTGATGTATGTTTTCAAGCAGGATTGACAAAGTTGGAGAGCTTGAACCTTGATTCATGTAAGATTGGTGATGAAGGGTTGGTTAATTTGGCTGGTAGATGCTTGAATTCCCTCTCTTTTTTGGATATGGAATTTCATCTGTTTCTTTGTCTCTTTTGATGACTTCCTGGATGCAATTGTTGCCTAAATGTTTGGGTAAAGAAAATGAAAAACAATTAACTTAGCACATTATCTACTTGCATAATTGGTTGCAAATGATTAATTTAAGATTTTGTTCATGTGATTTGTCATTGGAAATGCACACTTCTGTCTTGAGTGAATATGTGACTTACATTTTCTTCTCAATGTTTGAAGGCCATAAGCGATTAAACTGCTTGGAATTGTCTGATACAGAGGTTGGAAGCAATGGGCTACACCATTTATCAGGTTCAATACGCCAGATCCTTACTACTTTCAGAGTTTGTATGCTTCTTTGGCTGAGTTCTACCTGTACTTCAACAAAATGGGTTTCATTCGGAGTTATGAATTTCAGAGTAGTGGCCAACCTTATGAATGCTACAATAGTATAGCTTATAGCAAGGTGGCCTATATTTTAAATTTTTATGTATAGATTAAATAATTTATACTATATATATAAATGCTTGCAATTTTAAAAGAAAAAGTACTCAACGTTGATGACATATTGATATTTAACAATAAAAGGCCATGGGTTTTAATCAAAACATAAGTAAATAACAAAAAAAAAAAGTCACGGAACAAAATTGAAAGGCATGTTCATATATCATATTTTAAAAGGCAAGACATCTTAGACATCCGATAAATAGTGAGGCCAGGGTGGGTGCTACGGAGTTCAGACAGAGGAGGTTGAGAGTTCAAAGTAGAGAAAAATAATGGAAGGTGAGTGACACCAGTAATACTGCAGGAGACAGGTGGACGTTAGATGAAACTTTAGAAAACTACATATTAGGGGATTTTTTAATTCTATAATAGGGGAGAGAAATCTCAACTTTGCCCCTATCCCCTCTCCCTCCCAAAAAACTGTAAACTTGTGGGCAAAAGTGGGTTTTCAAAAATGCCTCATTCAGGAGCCACTATGTCATGCCACAGCCACTATTTTGGCCATGTTTAAAAAATTTACACTATTATAAACTTTGTAGCAGTCCGTGGCTGTTCTGCTGCACTACACTACTATAGGATTGATAACTATGACTTGGTTATGTCCGTAATTTTGAGATACTTTCTACTACTAAAATTATGTCTGATTATTGTACGTATTGCATCTCATCTGACTTGAACATGTGGGACTGATGTGGTGATGCCCCATCTCTGTAATTATCCCTTTTTACATTTGAATGTTCTGGCAAACTTCTGATGTTCTCCTATAACTGCTGAGTAATGAATAAACCCGTCAGGAAGAAATGTGACATTCTTTGAGTTGTGATCCTTACTAGATGAGGTGCAGTAAATACTTGAGATATCGTGTTGAAGAATTCTGTGGCTATCTTTTCATGGACTCTACTTTTTCGTTGATTATTTTTTTTAATCTATTTCTTGTAGGATTGTCTAATCTGCAGAAAATAAATCTCTCTTTTACCATGGTTACTGATGGCGGTTTAAGTAAATTGTGTGGACTCTCATCTCTGAAGTCACTTAATTTGGATGCGTACCAAATTACTGATTCCGGGCTGTCAAACCTTACAAGTACGGGTTTCTATTAAAAATTAGAATTCAAACAATGGTTTGATTTTTTATGTTTAGTTTGTACTTATGCTCCAATCCTATTCAGTCCATTCAAGTACCTACAATTTTTACACCACGGTTAGAAATATGAATTTAATTTTTATGCACTCATTGTTAGTAAAACTTTTTACACATGCATCCAATAGGATGATGTGGCAATAGAGTGAATTCGTATTGGATGTCTGAAAAAAAAATTACATTGAATCAGTGACTGAGCATAAAAATTAAAGTAGAAATATATTTCCAATAATTCCAGTTAGTTTTTCCTAGAGTTGGCACAAATTTTTCTATTCTTAAGCTTACGGTATCTGGCTTTTTTATTTTTTAATCTCAAGGCTTAATTCCGCAGAATGCATGATTTTGAGTTTCACAATGCAGGTTTGACTGGCCTCACTGACCTGGATTTGTTTGGCGCACGAATCACAGATTTTGGTACAAACCATTTGAAAAGTATGCAATATATAACTAAATGTTTTCTTCCGTTAATGTGGATATATTGATTACCTTTTTCCGTTAATGTGATTTTCTTTTATTTTTTTGGCCTTTTGTTTTGTTTATTTTTTTTATATAACAAATAGAAAGTGTCTTGGCTTTACTTCACAGTTAAATTACATGAGCTAAATTTTATGTGAAATGTAATTGGATAATGCTTGTCCCTTAATTCGCAATGCTTAGTTCACATACATTATTTTGGTGTATGTTTAATCTGATCACTAAATGTCTTTTGACGTATGTAATATGCAGTTTGCTGGCAAGATTTTTGTTAGTCTCGTGTAAAATTGTGTATGTAATATACAGTTAAATGCAGTCTTGACGCATGTAATATACAGTTAAATTCTATCTTAATTCCCCCTATGATCAGTGGTATTTATATGGCCATTACAAGTTGATGTTAATGTTATTTGATTAAGCCCATTACAAGTTGAATTCATTGGTTTGTCCAATTTCTTTGTGATGAAACAGAATTTAAGAACCTGAGGTCTTTGGAAATATGTGGTGGAGCATTGACTGATGCTGGTGTGAAAAATATCAAAGAGCTTTCTTCTCTGGTCTGCTTAAATTTATCACAAAACAGCAACCTCACGGACAAAACCCTCGAGTTAATTTCTGGTACTTTTGCATTCCTTTGTTTTTTATCTGAGAAGCATGTGGTCTCATTTTTTTCGCCTTTTTTTTTCTTATTGTCCAAGTTGAAAACCTAAATAATCATATAAAAAATACAAACAAGTTGTAGGGCTTGGGTTATAGATTAAACTTTGATCAGATGATTTTTTTGAAGGGTGTCTGTTGTGAAAGTCCAAAATGCTTCAATTAGTTGGCTATTCAAGGGGCTTCTAGTTGGAAAATTTAAGTCCTAATTGAATTTTGCTGTTAGTATGTAAATACTTTGGTTGTGCTGACAAGTGGTGTTAAATTAGGTTACGAAGGCAATAACAAAATTTGTAGTTAGGAAAAGGCAGCTAAAATTCACTCCAACTTATATCAGCTTTGGTCAACGAATGTCTTTAATTTAGATTAATCTTTATCTAGATATAAGCATGCATACCTTCATCATGACATGAAAGGGAATTAATAATTCATCCAATATTTATTCGAATCAAACATAAATTAAGTTTGATTTTAATTTAATATAAAATATTAATCAAATTAAATTAATATTTTACAATTTGATTTGGATTGATTTTATAATTTTTATTATTACAAAATTTTAATCATTCTTCAAAAAATTATAAAATATTTTTTGCAAAAAAAATTATTATATATTTTATAATTAAAAATCATTAAATATAGATATATATTTTATGATTTTTGTTTTTATGATTGTTATTTTATTTATAATTTTAATTATTTTTATATTTATAAATAAATTATATAATTTTATATTTAAAAATTATTATACAAAATTATTATGTTTTGATAAATATAAATATAATATAATTAAATGATAAAATAACTTTTAAGAGACATAAATATATATTTATTAGTTATTATTTAATTTAAATATATAATTTTATATTAAAATATAATAAATGGAATCTAAAATTCAAATCAAAACATACTTTTAAGAAAAATTATATCCAAAAAATCTAAAAAATATTTGATTTTAATCAAATTTTAGTTTTTGTAGATCGATTTTTAATTATTTTTTTATATTGGTTTAATTTTGAAAACATGCAATAATATATAACAGGTATGCAAGCTAGACTTAAGTGGTGGCTGGAATCATGTTGTCATAAGTTCCCGCCGAGCTATATGCTTTCCTGGTCCCTTTGACCTGATCTTTGTCAAATATAGTTATTATGTATGTATAGGTTGTGTCATTCATTCACTAATAGGATTATTATATCCTCTCTTTTTTTTTTTTGTGGGAAACAAGGGGGCTTATAGTCAATATTGTGTTGGGACTGCTGGATCCTTTACAGTCGAATTCTTAATGAAAAGTCAGGGTATTTTTGTTTTTGCTGTTTTATTTTTTACCTTGGGACTTATTTTATTTTGTATTTTCAAAGTGCAAGACCGTAGCAGATATTAGACTCTAGATGTGAAGGTCCTGTGAATAATAGCTGATATAGATTTCCCCGACTTTAAATTGATATTTTCTTAATGAAAAACGGTTTGCATTTATTCGTTTGGTGATTCTAGTTAGCTACATGTCTGTGATCACCCGTTTATGGTCATAATTTCAGGGCTTACTGGGTTGGTTTCTTTGAATGTTTCAAATTCTCGTATCACCAATGCTGGTCTGCACCATTTGAAAACACTGAAGAACTTGAGATCTCTGACATTGGAGTCCTGTAAGTTGACAGCAAATGACATGAAGAAGCTGAAATCAATATACCTCCCGAATCTGGTAAGCTTTCGGCCAGGTTAGTAAATGCGGTATTCTGATCTCTGTGTGTGTATATATAAGTCGTACTGATGTATGTCAGAAAAGATGGAAAGAAAACCTCAAATTGTACATAGGCTACAATAATGGCTTTATGGAAGGTGTAATTCTACTTATGGGGCGAAGCTCGCTTTTGTTTTTTATTTTCTTGTTGTAAATGTATATGATGGAAAAGAATTATGCAAGACCTGATTGCAACATTTGAAATATAAAATCAAATGTGTTTATTCTTGATGTTATAAAAATGTGTATTATTATTTAAAGGGTTTTTTAATGTGTTTATTACTGTAAAATGAGTAAATTTTGGTAATGTTTTCATTTTTTTAAAATATAAAATTAATATTTATTTCTCTATTTTTTGTTTTATTATATCAGTTAACTATTTGTGTCTAACAGGTGAAGCAAACTTTTAGATGATACTAATAATGTGGACGTGATATCATATCAATTTATGATTTTCTAGTAGAGTTTTAAAATAAATGCTTATGTTTGAGATTAAAAAAATAACTTCAAAATTCGAATGAATTTAACAAAACTAGTGAATTAAATCATAATTTGTTCATAAATAATTATTTTAAATTTAAGACAGGAAAATAGAGAAGATATATTGTAGAAATTAAAACAATTTTAATTTTTTTACTCTTAAAAACCATTTTTCTTTTTTTAAATATAAGAGTAATTTGCACTGACTGTAACCAAAAGAATTGTGATTGTTTGCTTAATTAATAGTGAACCAAAAGTCTCAACGATCTATGAAGTCATTCAAAAGTGAATAAGTTTTTTTCAACAAATTTATAAAAAAATAAAAATACCTATAATTATTGGTCATGGTAAGTAATCCACCGATAACCATATATACAACTTCACTGTAGAACTCGCCATTTTTTTAATAATAAAATAAATTTTTTTCAAAATTATAATTAAAATAAAAACTTTTTAAAATTATAATATAACTTAGCAAAACAATCATAAAAAAATAATAGTCATAAATAAACTAAATTTTATATTATTATTTGAAAAAATTAATTAATCTTAAATATTTCATTTTAAGTAAGTTTACATTTAATTAACATAAATAAACCATTTATACTTGATTGTATATAGGGAAATCAAAGAATGAAAAAGGTAATTATTAGTCATGTCATCTTATCATAATTAAATTAAAACACAATTTTTTTATTTTAAAAGTTATACAAAATTTTTATTGATTATTTAATTTACATTTTGAATAATGTAATGTATGATTATATGAATTAGATTTATAATTTTCATTCTCTTATAAGATAAATATTTATAAAATTTATAATTACTTTAAGAATAAATAGACTTATTCTCATTGTTATTTTTTTAATATAATGATTCAAAAATAAAAATTCATCTTAATTATTATATTAAAAAAATCATTAAAATAAATATATTTACGATTATTTATTTATTTATTTGTTATTCAATAATTTAAATAAATTAAAATGTTAGATTATTAAATTATCTCTTAGAATAATAATAATAATATATATATAATCTTGATAAAAGCTACAATATAAAAAATTTAATAAAATATTTTATAATAAATTATTATATATTATAATTTATTAGTAAAGTTTATATTTATCTTACTATTATAAAGATGAATGGTCTTTTTAGTCATTCAAATCACATCTTTCAGAATATTCTAATATTTAAAAAAATGAAACATCCACTTAAATAAAAGTCAAAGATTTATTTTTAATCTTCATATTTTTTTATTAATATAATTGTTAAGATAAATTAATATATTAAACTATTAGATTATAAAATAAATAGTAAAAATTTCTTATTGGGTGTGAATGAATCCTTCTTTTAAAATCAATCAAACAATTATATCAAAATAATCAACATGCTTATAAATGTTTTTTTTTTATTTGTATCTCTTCTACTCTCGTTCATGATAAAATAAGGTATATACTAACAAAACAAAGTAGTTTTACAATTTTACAAAATAATTCAATTATAAACTATCACATGATCAATTTGCTGATTTTTTTTTTCTTTTGTAATATCTACATTAATAATTATACCAACAGTAATTTTTTATATTTAATATATATTTTTTTTATGAAAAAACAATATAAGATTTTATGTCCTTAAAATAAATAATTCTTAATATAATTGCATGAAAGAAATAATAATGTGAATTTGTAAGCACACGAATATTTGTTTATTAATAGGAATTTACAACCTTGGGATGCTGCTATTTTCTTATTTGGGGAAAGTGAAATCGGTCTGAACAATGAAGGGGGGTCCTGGCAGTGTTGGTGCCAAACAAGTGACAACACTGACTGTGAACGGGGATCTGAATTTTATTGGTATGGAAATAAATCAGATATTGATATTAGATCCTACCTTAGGTAAGTACAGTAGGTCCCAAGTGAAATGATGCATTTATGGACCTTCATCAACGCAACCAGAAATTGCAGCATATAATCTTATGACAACAGTCATCGACAGAAGGAAGAGGCCATCCCCAAAAATTGGGCCTTTCTTTAAAATATTTAAAACGTGCCAAGTGCCAACAGTTCGAGACTTCTGCTACAAAATGAGGGATAGCGAAAGTAGTACTCTATACCTTTTTTTCGAGAAACTAAATTTGACCAAAATCTATCTTTTGTTAGATCTGCGTTCAATAGAAGTTAATTGGTTTTACAAACATACTCAAGTAGTGAAAATTTTAGAGCAATAAAAGATCCACTTAAGCGTATTCATGCACAAAAAGGCTTGAGTATGCATGATTAGTAACATTTTTTCTCTTTTAATTACAAAAGCATTTCACTTTCTTTTCCAAAATATTACTTAATGTTTTATAAACAAACCTTAAGAAATGATAAACAGTTTTAGAACATAATCAAACAGTAAAAAAAAGGACCAAACAGCTTTTACAACCAAAAGCAAATAACTGACCAAAAGATGGTAGAAAACCCCTGCAGATTTAGTGTTTTATACCTCTTTCTTAGGTACACTACGTGACACACAAGTTACAACAAGGTGCCCATATAAAAATCATACAGAAAATATGGAAACGATGAAGATAAGATGAAGATAAGATGAAGACAAGATTAGCACAGTAATTTACATGCAAGACGGCACGGAACTAACATAAGGCAACAAGTTAGGATCAATCAATCTAATTAAATAGCCAGAAGCAGTTTGAAAGCACCGAAAAGAACTTGTACATCATCTGTAGCATTAAACTTAAAAAGAATTTTTCACATCTATCGGAAAATTACAATGTGGTTTTGGCCTTCAACCAAATGAGTTGCTCCAGGGCTCTAGCATGATGTGATTTTTTGCACAGCTCGATCGATGGATTTAACTTGGTTGAATCAACTAAATGGAAGAGTGCCATGCATTAAGTTAAGTACAAATTTAGTTCTTAAAACTGGCCAGCAAGCCAAGTATGTAAAAGAAACTTGTCTTCGGCTGACATGGATCATCTCTGAGCTTGATCTGAAGAAGGTCCAACTGAAGTCGCTGCCACATTGCTTGCTGACCCATTCTCAATTGGAGGAGGCACACCCCACTTGCCTTCAGACTCAAGGGGTTCAAAAACATGAACTCCACCATCTGACAGTCCTACAGCAAACTGATTTGGCTCTTGTGGGTGTGCCGCAATTACAAGTGGTTGTACGTTGGAACTGCTTCATGAAGACATTGTTAGTATTCAACAAAGGGTACATCAAAGATTAATTATAAACAAGTTCTAAACTAACAATAATCCAGCGTAACTTAAAAAAATTACTAAATTCCAGGAAATGGCACAATTATATTCAGTTTCAGATTGACTCTCATTTTGAAAGCAGAGTACAAAAACTAAAGCATTTTAGATCTTTTTTTATTCATAGAATATTCTTTCCCATACCAGCCGATACAACTACTTTAATAAAAGGATTACCTGACACTTGCAGGAAGATATGCAGAAGGATTGATGCGACAACGTAATCTGAGATTTGAAGCACTAAATACACAGATTGTTGCATCTAAAAAGCTGGCATATATAAGCAGGCTATCACACGAGAAAGTTGCATGCGATATTGGTGCAGATGAATCTCGGGGGCACCACTACAATTGAAGCTATTGGCATCAGACAAAGATTGTCAAAATTATCCACCACATGATACATTGAACTGAGACTAACCTGCTTTGGACCTTCTAGTTTTGTTGCTTCATAAATGGCAAGCTGAGTTTCATGTACAACCAGGAAATGTATTTGATCTTGGTGAAACTGTACACGTGTATCTGACTGTGCCGGTGGTGTCCTCCCAGGAGGAAGCTGCAAGAATCTAGACTTCTGCTTTTCCCATCCATCAGTATTCCAAACACAAATCTGCATAGTAAAAAGGGTAAAAAGGTAACTCTCCATATCATCTCTGTAAAAATTGTATTGCCATAGAAACCAGTTAAAGATTTAAAACTAGAAGTTCTTTTATACAATTTAATCATAGAAAAGACAGATTTTCAGGACAGATCTATATACTAGAAAGCAATTTTTACCTGAGCATCTGCTCCAGATGATACTAATACATTCAATACATGAGAGAAAGCAAGACCAGTAATTCTTTTAGTATGGCCTTTGAGTTTGCTTTTAACCTGCACAAGAACTGCGTTAACAACAAAAATATCATATCATGAGTACAAACCGCTCAAAACCAGAGTTCTATTACCTCATCAACACGGACATTATATATTTGAATAGAGGAATCATCCATGCCTATAGCAATAATATTGTTATCCTGAGGATGGAAAGCAAGAAAGGTTGCCGCAGGTGGTGGAGGCATGAATGTGGTCATAGTCTGCACGTAGCCAAGATTGAAATTGGTTAATTGGCATAATTCCAAAACGAAGTCTTGAATAGGCTCATGGGTTATACCTTAAAAGTCATCATATTGAACAGAGATATCTTCCCTCCTGAAGCAGACATTACGTATGAGTCATTTTTGGACAATGCAAAGCAGGGTACAGCATCCTCAGGATTGCTATCAGCAATGTCATTTGTCATCAGGATGCCACTCGACGGTTGCCACAACTGAGGTTGCAAGGTGGCAGTGGCCTACAGGATGAATTATAAACATCAAAAGGGAGTATAATTCTGAATGTCAATTTCTGAATAGAGAATGGTAGTCTGACAGAAGTAACTTCACATGTTCTCACACCTTGCCAGATGAGTTCCGCTCATTTCGCTGCCATTTCCAGAGCAGGTGAATGGCATTTGATGCTAATGCTAGAATAGCATTACCTGAATTTGTATATATTAACCTTGATATCTGTCCAAAAATTTATTCATGGAGTGGAGTTAGCCAGAGAAACCTCACAAGAATGAAGGTCACTGTCCAATCATTTTTTAAAATTATTTTATTTAGAGCCATATTTAAGGATTAAAAAAATTTTGTATAAAAAATTAAGGATTATTTCAGCTCCCATGTTTATGCATCAATACACAAAACAGGTTCTATGTAGATGGTAATACAAACTAGAAGCATGAGTTTGGCCAATAAGAAAATTTACATGGGATATAACCTTTCCTGCAAAACTAAATAGAAGCAAGAAATCCATAATTCTCCTTAGTAGCATAAGCTAAGTCCGTAAGATACTAGTGTTACCAGATAATAGGATAAGGCTCTTTTAAAGTAAGCAACCAAGAGTGTATCCAATCATCTACAGATTAAGATCATGTGCACTTAAGATTAAACTAAGGGTGGATGAACTCACTTTAAAGGAGTTTTTCCCTTAGCAATGTGGACTAAATGGGTTGGAGATAAAACTACATCTAACCATGAAAAAGTTTGTAAGGCTGCAATCATAGTTTGTTAAAATTTCTATGGAGGGTATACAATAAAATTATGTAAATAACATACCTTAGTTACTCTTACATTCTCCGGTAGCTTCAAGGATCTACATTGAGATTGTTCATTGATTTCAGTGAGCTTCCATACCTTTGACTTGTCATTGGATTCTTCACTTATTCTAGGTTTAACATCACCCATGTTTCGTGTATCCCCATTCTGACAAGATGAAATTGACATAGTTAAATTAATAAATAATGGTTATCATAAATTCATAATAAGTATGATATTTCGATTTCCTGTAAGTGAAGAATGTGCATTATTTATTAAGAATTGCATGTTGAACAATAAATTAAACATTAATAAGAATAGTACAAGTAACATGCAAATAAATCACAAGTCCCATTGATACATGGATGATCACAAACCATTCCAGCAATAGCTACTACAGATGAAGCCCTCTCTGCCAGTGCAGCACTGGTTGCGGCAGCGGCCGCAGCAGCAGAAATTGGATTTATTGTAGGCTGACAAAAACATTGTGTTAGATTAAGTTTTATTATAAGAAATAAGCAAAGTATATCATCTATAAGTCTACCTTTGTCAAGGCTTCTGATGCTCTTGATGCATCATATAAAGAATTCTCTAGTGTGCGCAACAAACGAATACCATCCCCATTGGCTAAAATTTTGATTCCATTCTCATTTGCAGAGACAGCTAAAAGTGTTCCGTCCTTGTTGAATCGAATACGCGGACTTGCCTAGAGAGTAGATCAGGCAACAATTAGCAAGCAACTACAATTTCTAGAGGCTGGCTCTCCAACTTTCAATAAAGTAATTAACTTACAGGGAGACCCCCATCAGCATCAACAGTTGTCAAAAGCTGAATATTATCCATATCCCAGAATTTGATGGAGAAATCATCACCAGCAGCCAAAAATCGATTTTTGGTAGTATCAAATTGCACAACACCCAAAGATCGCTTTCGAAATCCTTGATAAGTCCTTTTCACAGCTCCTTCACTTTCATTCCACTCAACAATAGAAGATTCTCCATCTTTGCTTGTCCCACATGAAAAGAGCCTGTAGTGTACATTCATAGCCAAAAACATTTGAACAGTGGATAATGAAAAGGAAACATAATTCAACTACACAGCAAGATTCAGCACAATAGAAGGATCTTTTGTTGAGAAATATACCTTGTACCATCAGCACTATAAGCCATGGTTGTGCACCAACGACCAGGCGCTTCATAATCAACACGGGATCCCAAATTGTCATACAGCCATGCTTTTATTTTTCCATCTAATGCTGTTGAAAAGATGAACTACAACATCACAAGACAATGAGTATCAACAAGAAAATCAACCCAACTGACAATCCCTAAAGGTACGGCAGTCAAATCTTACCTGAATGTTTTCTTTATAATGTGGGCAGACAGAATAAACAGGAGCTTCATGACCTTCAAAAGTATATTGTTTTGCACCCGAAGCAGCATCCCATACCTTCAATTACAAAATTCAGTTAGCAATACATTCAGTTTCTACACTTTAGCAAACCAAGCTCACGTTCTGACAAACTTACCCTAATCGTCTTATCATCGCCACAAGTTATGACACATAATTGCTTATTTGGGTGGGAAAATGCTAGATCATTTACTCCACCAACATGTGCGTCAATCTAGAAAACAGGATCATTAAGTAATCAAATACAAAAAAATGCACATATGTAAATGCATTATGTATGTATGCGTCCAAGTGTATACCTCCAAGTGCTGCCGTATTTCATCCGCACCATGGTAAGAGTATATCTGAACAATGTGCCTTGAGTACGCAACTCCTATTCATTGACAGAACACAAAGTTACTGGTTGGTTCAGTTGACATCTCAAGATATATAAATCATTATCATCACTCAAACTTACCAAATAAAGCACCATCGGGACTCCAAATCACACGGTTGACAGAAACACCCGGATCTTTCACAAGAGCAGCCTGAATTGATAATAATTAGTTTTTCTTCAGTCATGACAAAATTACAAGTCTTGTGGTTCAGCACAGATTGCTAACAAGAACACTCATACATAAAGGTAAAGAAACAACCTGAAATGGCATTGAACATGCACTAAGTTCCCAAACTTTGAAGTTCCTTGAAACCAAGCGCTCCCTAGAACCCACCTCCCACAAAGCAATGTCCCCCACATTTGTACCAACTGAAATATTGCATCAAGTGAAAGTTAAATGTTAATTTGATAGCAAATTCGTGCAACTTAAAAACAATACTATTAAAAGACTTGGAAGAGCAGCGGACCAAGAAGCAGAGATTGTTGAACTGGATGAAAGTCCATGCTCATAGGAGATGAACCCTGATTAAGAGTTCGCACAACAGCCTTAGGTATGTCATCCGGTGCATTAAAAGCTTGACTGTGTTGACCATGACCTGGGAATGTTGCTGATAACACATTGACAGGTAGATTCACCTGCACAAAGTGATAAATAGCAGAAACCGTCAGAAGTCAAAACTTGATTAAGCCTACTGATGAATTTCTAATTATGTCAGTAAGTAAAGCTAGATTACCTCATCTGAAATTCCCATTGGCCTTGTTCTCTTAGCAACATGCTCTGAGTCTCCCGATGGATAGTCAACAGAGGGATTAGTTGGGGGGGTCCTAGGATGCTTCAAAGCAGCTTCACAAGGCAATGAAACATGTTTAAAGTTGAAGATAAATTTGATATGATCACATTATGGCTACACCTAAAGAGTTGGTGAATAATACCAGGGATTGACGGAGCACCAAGACCTATAGCTCCACCTCCAGAAACTGCAGCATGTGCTACAGTGGTAGGATTTGACATCCAACCAGCCAAGGGTGTTGGCACTGGTGCTGGAGTAGGCTGAAAAGGCTGTAAAATAGAAGCATAGCAGCAAGGTCCAGCACCAAATAAGAATAGAAACATAACTCAAGACATGAAATTATGCTCATGATACCAAAAGAAGGTAGAGAATCAGTTCAGGAGCCCACCCCATGTGCACCTAGTGGAGGAAATCCTCCAGCCTTTGGTAAGGAGCCTAGTAGAGGGTTATTAGCAGGTGAAGGAGCACGTGCACCATTTGGTTGTCCACATGAGTGATCCACGAAAAGAGTTTTTATATCAGGATTTGGCCGTGGATTCTTGCAAAGTTGATGCTGCCAATTTAAGCTGTAATTTATTTTTTAAAGAAAAACAAAAGCAATTCTTTGTTACTAGAAGATAATTTAATCGAATAATCAGAAGTGTATCTTCATTACAAAACCTAGCACAATAACTGCACAACAATGATATATAATTTAACAGCAAAGAGGCACAGAAGCAGATAATGCAATCAAATATCGCAGCACATTGCCCTGAATACAGATTGATGGAACTAATTTTGATACAAATAATTGTTACATATAAATTGAAATTGTGAATGATTCAATAACAATAACATCATGCATTTATGAACCAATAAGCAAAGAAATCTAAACATGGCAGATTATATCCATCAATTGTAAATTAAGGCACCAACTAAATGATTGCATTGGTAACAGAAAGTTATTTCACATTTAAAACACAAATATATGTTCCATTTTGAGAAATCATTATGCCTGGACATAAAAAAAATTACCTTTGGTTAATGAGAGTCCGTAACCTTGAGTTTTTAAGGTTGGGAAATTGCAATTTGTCGCGAAATAAGGGATTTGCTTCAATGAGTTTTTTGAGTTCAACCAACATGATTGCTCTTGCAGATTTTGTATCGCCATACTTCGACAATTGTTCATTTTCCCTGTGTCAGCAAAAACTGATTAGCTGCATCTTCCTGAACATTTTACACTGAAACCCAAGAATAAAAATTAAGATTGGTACCTAAAGTTTTCCAATGTCAGAAGCTGTGTGATTTCCTTGAACAACTCTTCATTAAATGTAGCAAAAACTTTCAAATCCTTCACTAATATTTCTACGGCCTTGGACCGGTCATGCCTAGGTACAAAAATTTAAAACTGTTAACTAAACTTGTCTGCTAGTAGAAACCTGTAACTTAAATGTTGAGAGTCAACATCAGAATCTATATGTGAATTCATTGTGAACTTACTTATCTAAAGCCTCCAGATACTTCTGCTTCCTTATCTCAAAAAATATCTTCATAGAATACCTATTATCATCCACCTTGGTGAAACCAGAAAGGTATTTCTCCACCTCATCCCAATTCCCATTGTGCACTTCATCCTCAAAATATTTCATGTTAAAGAAAAACCCTGATTCCTGCTCAAGCCTATTATTTTTTAACCCAAAAAAAATAGTTAATTAATGAATGTGGTAAAAAATTAAAAAAGAAAAAACACCAAAAATAACCTAACAAAATAACAAACTAGCCCCACTTGTGCACAGTCTCTTTGAACTTTTCCTCATCAAGAAACTGCAAGATCAGGAACACCAATTCCCTACTAAGAGACGACATCAGAACCCCCTCGTCTTCGATTAGATATACACTGAAAAGAACAACTGTGAACTAGATCTGCAAAACCAAAAAAATAAAAGTAAAAAAAAGAAAAATAAGTTAGGGTCAGCCATGTAAATCACAGAAAAAAATAAAATAAAAAATATAAAAATACAAATAATCGAAATCCGCACCGTCAATGAAATCATCTAACCAGAAGCATTTATTTATGGAGAAAACCCTCCTCTGTATTTTCCAAAATTAACCTAAGAAAAATAAGAAACGATGGGTTTCGGCGGCCAAACGAAAACAAGCAAAATACGAAAACGATTTGACTCCATCTACATCCTACACGATCAACAAAGCAGCTTTAATCTAAGATGCATGAACCAAAAGTTTCAACCTAAAAAAAAAGAACTTAATTTTTTTAATAAAATTTAAAAAAAAAAAAAAAAAAAGCCACAGATTCGGAAACATGAAAGGGAGAAACTCAAACCTTCAAAGCTAACACATCACAAACCAAAAGCTCTCTGTCTCTCTTCCGATTCTTACACTTTCTCTCTCCTCGCGGAAATGGACTAATCTACTTGCTCTCTCTCTAGAAACTAGAAAATATATATAGAGAGAGAAAGAGGTCATTTGAACTTGCAGAAATAGGGTGTTTTTTATATAGGAGGCGACAGATAGTGGAGGTGATAAGAGATTCCACTTATCAATCTATGTCAATAAGCTATCAGGGAAGTGGAAGCACTTATATTACAAGTGCAGTTAATTGCGGGGCCCACTAAGCCGGCTTCGCTTTTGTCTAAACAATCGGCTCGGAATCTCGAGCTAACAGCTGTCCTTCAGCTCCAGAAAGGACATAATTTTCCTCTGCTGATGCGATATGGCGCGGGTCTATGACGTCAACCGTTTGATGTTTGGCTTTAGTTCTTGAAATAATGACGTGGCAGATTCGAGGGTTGAGATGCAAGGTTGAAGGGTAGGGGAAAGGCGTGGATAGTTGCTAAGAAAGCGACGTTTACTGGGTTAAGATCCCTGGTAACGACAAAGTTTCTGGGAGGGGTCCCATAAGTTTGACCCCAGAGTTCGGGAATATTACCATACTTGCCACTGCAAGATGCACGTTTTATCACCGAGTGATATGGGACTTGATTACGATACGAGATATTCGATGATTTTTTTGCGCGAGATGAGTTGAGAGAAGAAAGTTAGTAAAGTAAGTGAAGTGAATTAAATGTGTGGTCAGAGAGGTGTGTAGGTTATTGTCCTTGTCAGGTGTGTACGTCTGCCTGTTCTTTTCCACCTAGTTACAATAAAATAAAGATAAATATTCACATAATAAAGTGATGGAGAATCAAAACTTTTAAAAAATTAAAATAAAAAATAAAAAAATTAACCCACAAATCACAATTTACTTTTTATATAATTTAATTCTTTCAATTTTTAAATTTACTGTTTTTGCACATTACATTAACTTTCATTTAGTCTTGTTTCCTTGTGTGAATGTAATTTCAAAAATATACAAAGTGGAGAATGGAAAAAAATTTAATTTGTTTGTTTAAGTGGGTTTGTGAAAAAAAGTACAGAAAATTGACTAAATAATTTCCTTTTACAAAAGGTGATAAATAAGGAGAACAGTATCTCCTAATTTGTCAGAAAATAAATGTTTTATACTTAAAAAAATATGTTGATTTTTTCTATAATAATAATTATAATAAATAATATTGAAAATAAAAGAATAATATTAAAAATAATAATAATTAATAAATTTATTTTACCTTTTATTTTAATTCAAATAATTTTCTTTTTTATTTTTTTATTTTTTCAATCCAAACAAATATATTCACGCATAAATTTGTGAAATTAAAAAAAATATTAGTGAATTAAGAAAAATTATTAATTTGTGAGAGAAAAAAAAATTCAACTTTCTCATCAAATTAAGTGAAATACATATCAATTTAATTTCATAATCAATTATTAGAGATACATAATCAGAAATAAGTTTTTTCTTTATTAAAATAATAATAAATAATTAAAAATAAAAAAAATATTCTTTTATTTTCATATTCTTTTATTTAATTTAAATAATATTATTTTTTAATTTATTTTATTATTTTATTACTTTTTTTCTTTTTGTAACTTATACTTTTTATCCTCTGATGAAACAAACTATTTAAAATAATGATAAATAAATCTTTTAAAAAACTTATTTTGATATATTTATTTAGAGATAAAAATTAATAACAGCTTATATTTTTTTAATGATAAAAAATGTATTAATTAAGAAGAAATCAATGAAACCATTCAATGAAATAATATATTTTAATGTTTAATTTTATAATTAAAAAACTAAAATTTAATATCTGTTTCAGTAAAAAAAATTCTATATGAACAACCATATATAAACATATAAAACTTTATAAATATATATTAATAACTTACTTTTAAAGTAAACATTTTACTTAAACCTATATATTGGCTTAGGAGATAAACTTTGTTCAAAGGAAATATAGTGAGAACCAAAGTCTATGGTTGGTCTAACATATAAGATGACTTAATTATAAAAAGTAAAATTTAATTATACTTCATTTTAGATTAAAATTTTATTTTAATAACTTATAAAGTAAAAATTAATATTAAAATACAACATATATTATTAAAAGAAAACTTTAAGTATTATTGAATACAATATAAAGAGAGTAAAAGGTTTGATTCTTATGTAAGTGGAAAGTTATTATAAAAGATAATAACCTCTATTTATTATGAAATTAGCTTTTATCTTATTTAAAATTTAATGAAATTATTTGTAATATCACTTTTTCTTGTTTCATGTATTTATTAGAATAATAAATTATTTTTGGTGTTATTAATTAATTTATTTTTTTAGTTAATAAGTTAGTTTGGAGATAATTAATTAGTTGGTTGACAATTAATTTTTTATATATAAATAAGTATTTTTACACTATAATAATAAATAATATAAATTATTTTGTTTTTTTATTGATATCGTATCATCATTATTCTCCTGTATTTGTAATCCTAATCAATTTTTTTCTTATCGATTTTTTTGCTACGTTCAACAATGATGAATTTTAACCATGTTTCCGATTATCTTATAAATCCTATAAATCCTGTAAATCCTCCTTATTTCCATTCTAGAGAAAATCTCATTCTTATTCTCGTTACTATGCTCCTTTTCTGAAAATAACTTCTAACAATGAATTGCCCTTGAAACCAGCAATTTGTTCTTGGAACCCTATCATGCCCTTTCTTTACGAATTATATCTTCATGATGCTTGAAAAAGCTACAACAAGATGGTGATTTCTTAGTTAACAAGTTCTATGTCATCTCACATCAAGCAATCAGTGATGTGGATAGACACTACTCAGGATATTTGACGTGATCTTCTTGATCGATTCATGCATAGTGATAAATTTTGTATCGTCGATCTAGAGGAAGAACTTCAGAATTGTCACCAAGGTGATTCTTCCGTTTCTCAATACTATACTTGGTTACAGATTTTATGAAAAGAATTGTCAATATACCGAATTGTTCTCGTATGTTCTTGTTCCATTCCTTGTGATTGTGGTCTCATCTCCAATATAAAGAACATGACAATGACTCTGTTATCAAATTTCTCAAAGGCCGAATTCTCTCAAGTTCGTTCTCAAATTATGCTTATGAATCCTATGTCTTTTATTCTTCGTACTTTCTCTCTTATTCTGCAACAAGAAAGAGAATTTAGTGGCTTTCATCTTCTTATTTCTCAAGAAGTTGCTGTTAATGCTAATTATCAAGAAAATTCTTCCAAATTTAATGGTTCTATTCAAGGAAATTTTTCTAATACTCGTGGAGGAGGTAGATCTGGTAGAAGTTCTAAATTCTATGATCATTGTAAACTTAAGAATCATACCTCTGATAATTGTTGGATTAAGCATGGATTTCCTCTTGGTTACAAAACTAACTCCAAGTTCACTGTTGCTTCATCCAAACATTTTGTTAGTACTGTTGAAGCAGAACCCTCACTTGCATCTTCTTCTTCTGTCAAAGAGAAGGACAAATCTTTCTTTCAGTTTTGTTTCTCGAAGGAGCAACGTCAAGCTTTACTTGCCTTACTTAAACAATTTCAGTCTTCTTCATTTTCTGTCAATACGGTTCATCAATGCACTAATGATTCCTCAGGTATAACTTTTCTTGTACCTAATCCTGCTGATCCTTCTCTCAAATTACACACAGATCAAGATTATCTTCTTTCAGATCCTTCTTCTTCTAGGAGACCTATTAGTAGGTTGCTCTACATCACTCATACAAAGCCAGATATAAGCTTTATTGTTCAACAACTTAACCAGTTTGTTTCTACACCTAGAGAACCTCATTTAATGTTAGAGTTCAAGGTGAGGTTTTGAGTAAGAAGTGGAGTCATATTCACTTATATAGTTGTTGTTTACCCCCATTGGTTAAAATCTCTCCGATGTTAACCCCCTACAACAAGCTATGTGTATTCTTCGATACTTGAAAAATGTTCCTGGTGCTGGTTTATTTTATCCAGTTAACAATCCTTTACAAATACAAACTTTATCCGATTCTGATTGGGCTATATGTTCTGCTACTCGGAGATTCGTTACTAACTACTGTATTTTTCTTGGAAAGTCATTAGTTTCCCTAAAATTTAAAAAACAAACTATTGTCTCCAGATCATCTTCTGAAATTGAATACAAAGTTCTAGTTTCCTTAACTTGTAAACTGCAGTGACTTCAATATTTGTTCAATGATCTTCACCTTTCCATTTCTGTTCCATTCTCTACTTACTCAGATAGTCAATTTATCATCCTTCCAGATTGCCAAGAATCCTATTTTTTGTGAAAGAACTAAATATATTGAGGTAGATTGTCATGACTTGTCATATTAATGTATGTTTCTTTTTCTCAACAGTTGACTGATGTGCTTACTAAATCACTTTATCCTGATCCTTTCAAAACTGTTGTGTTAAAGATGAATCTTCTCAACATTCATGACCCATCTTGAAAGAAATATTAAAATAATGAATGATTTATGTTATTATAAGTTAGTTTCTATATTTGTTAATATATATGTTAGTTTATTATATAAATAATAATTTTTATATGTTTATATATAATAATGAATAATACAATTTTTTTTTTTCAATCTTATGTGCATATCATACTTGATAAATAAATATATAATACAAATTCTCTTTAAACAAATCTTCCCCGTGCTATTATGGGTAAACTTATGATGCAAATATTTTAAGTGATTCTCTTACTTCTTCCTATTTGTAGTCACACACCTTATGGACATATATATCTACTGCAAATTCTCTCTAAGCAATTTTTTCACACCCATGGGTTTTCAATGACACCCTTTTGGACAAACCTCAACAAATCATAAAAATTATTCGAAATATTATCAAATTTTCATGTACAACTTAAAAATCATATTTCAACTAGAGTGATTCTTAAATTTACAAATGCAAATTTTGTTACTTATTTTTCAAATCATAATCAAAACTTAAAAGTCAAATATAATTTCTTATCTAAATTTTTCTTGTATCATAAAGAAACTAGAAATTGAAGAAGATGATCAAACAAAACACCAAATAATTGTATTAAAAAGTCAATCCTATAATATCAAAATCCTAAGGTCAAAATGCTATAAATTTTCTTTTTAGTTAAATTATAAGTTGAAAACACAAAAGAAAAAGCAGAAGAAAAGAAAAAAAAAAATCTATACAAAATAAATAAAATTATGAATAAAATTTATATAGTATTACAACCTTAAATTGAATATTGTAGTAATGTTTTTTTAATATAATAAAACATAATTTCACATATCTCTATTTTATTAAAAAAATATATGATTAAAACATTAGTAAAGAATATTTGATTAAATAAATGAATAGAAAGTAATTTATATTTTAAAAATATGTGTGGGATGGTTAAAGTTTCACAAGAAAAATGGATCCACTTTGAGGGGATAGGGAAGAGAAAGAGAATAGCCACTAAAAGTGATATGTTCACACTGAGGGATACAAAAATCTAAAGGCTGGCCCTCCCAAAATCCTTGTGTTAAAAATAATTATGGATTTAAATTATACATATCTTCACACGTGTTTTTTCATAATTTAAAAAAAAAATCATATAATGTTTAATTTCAATATATAAACTAATTCTGATTGATAAAAAAATTAAATTTATTTTTATATACTTCTTGAAAAATTATAAAAGAATTTGCCTAATATATCGTGGAACCATTTTGTTTACTTTTTTCTTACCAAACATGGCAATATTTGTAAAGTTTTTTTTCCCCTCCTATATTGCATAGAATAATAATGTTAAATCACAAAAGTTCATCACCTAATGTCCTCATATTGTCTATCACCTAAACTTTTACTAAACACTCAAAACAATTCATCTTGATGTGACATTTTATTGTATTCTTATTATATCCATGTTTCTCATAAACAATAACCATCAAAATTGTATAATTAAAAAGTGGAAAATTTATCAGAAAATGTGAGATTTAAAAAAAAAATAGTATGAAAGAGACAAAAAAAATACGACAGGATAAATTATTTATTAATTAATAATTGAGTGAATATTAACTAATGGAACTATTTCAATTAATCTGTTATATTAAATTTAAATTTTAATATACAATTAATTACTTTCCGTAATATTTTGATTTAATTCTAACAAAATTATTTATCATAGAAAACACGTTTGATAAAAAAAAAAAACCTACTTATTAATGTTTTACCATATTTCAAAATAAATAAGGTGGGACCTTCTTTGAAAATTCTCCATGACAAGTGATGTTGAAAGATTGTTTTGTGTAAAACGATAAAAACTTGACTTAAGTAATAAAAATGAATATATATATATATAGGAAAATTAATATTACACAATTATATTATTTTAAAAAGTGTTTTTCGTTTTTAATGTTTAGATTAGATTAGATGTGACATAATTCTAACTTTTTAAGAGTAGTTTTTTACTTGAAAATGTCCAAAATTAATATAAAAAAAATTGAATATAAAATTCTTCACTACATAAATTATTTCTACATTTAAACTTACGTATTTGACGGGACAAATAAAAATTAAAGTGAACACAAAAAAATAATACACTAATAATTTTATTTTGTAATTACAAAGCTTTCATTTCAACACAATAATTGAAACTCTATTAAATTAATAAGCAATCAAGCATGTTATAAGTCTATCATTACAAAACAGTATAAGAATGTTTCTTAGATTTTATCAAAAAGTATAATTACATAAAAACTCATTTATCCGTTATATCATTTAATAGATTCTGTTCATACTTTTATAATTAGTGTATCTATAAAAACCAAATATAAGGTTCATAAAGAAAAGTGTTTAAAATATTGTAATGATTTAATTAATATATTAATACATAAATAAAATAATATTACATTAAAAATTATTTATTTTAAATTAAAGCAATTTTATTTTATTTTACACCTTCTAAGAGATTGAAGTGAGAATGCGAACGGTCAGCACCACGATCACGACCTATTGATGATTGACAGACATGGACACGGTAGCGCAACATGGGCCCACTTGGCCCACTGGGCCCACATTCTCTTTCAAACTTTCAATTTAATTTAATTTAAATAAATAAGAAACTTTAGATGTGACCCTGTCTCTATGTACCTGCCTCACTTTTCTATTTACTTCCTCGCGCGTGTCACTCTTTTTTTTTTTTTTTTACTTTTAGTTTAAAATTTATTATACTTACTATAATTATTAATATTTTGCATTCAAAACCTTTAATTATTATTAAAGATTTTCCTCTCTCATGCACATTTAACATCAAATATTTTTCTGTCTCAATTGATTCAAAGCTAACATAACTATAATTTTTAAAGCAATTTATAAAAATTATTTTTCATATATATTATAATTTATTATTAGATACTAATGTAAATAGTATTTACATTAATTATAAAACAAAAATTCGTAACCATTTGTTAGACTAAATTAATCTCGTGTAAATTATTTATAGCAACTACAAATGTAAACATCTCATTAAACACAATTTTATGAAATATGTTACTTTCTATCGAACAAATTAAGAACACCTAATTATACTTTAAATTTTATAAGTTATGTAAATAAAATTTATGCTTTATTTAAATAGTTGTTTTTTTAATAAGAATTAGATAAAGACTTAATTAAATGACAACATTAATGATTAAACTAAAAAAATTAGAAACTTAATTAAAATTAATATTAAATAATTAAAGAAGAGTGGTGTAGGAATTTAATTAAATATTTAACTTATTTTTGAATGATTATTTATGAATATTTATATTTTTTTATATTTATATTTTTTAAATATCTCTGTTATATTATTCGTTCAATATAAATATAATATGTCGATAAATTTCAGATATAATGTTATGTCCTTGAAAAAATCTAGGTATCCCTAAAAATATAATAATTATAAAACATTTTTCTTTTAATTTTGATTGTAACGGTTGGATTTGGTAGCTATTGGATGGACATCTTTTGTGGTCAGCTCAAACCGACCACGTGCATCTTTCGCACTAATAATATTGTTTTTATATTTGTGTTGAAGTGTCACTATGTTCAAAATAAATAAAATATGAAAATTAATAAATCAATCGATGGTTATGGTTTTAAAATATTAAATCTCCTAAAAACTAATTTATCGTTACACTTATCGTGTTAATCTTATTTTGAATAAAGTGTAAAAACTCAATTTTTCTAAAAAAAAAATTTTATATTTTATGAGACAATCCATTCACTAAATAATAAATTTTCATGCTATTTTACACTTCACCTTTTGTATACAATATGCTTATGTCAGCTTGAGGTCACTATTCATGATTAAAAGACTATTCTTGTTAAAAAATTTGTAGATTCACGCAATTTCCCTAACTAAAAGTTATGTCAATATAAACATCCTTATTTTTATTTAATTAACATTTATTTAATAGAAATAAATTTAAATGTTTAAATTTTGTTAATGAATGCAAGAGTAAAAAAATAAATAATTATGTAATTATAAAATATATGATTGTATAGAAAAATTATATATATTATATTACATTATTCAATTATCATATATTTACAATTATTTATATATAATTTTTTTTATACAAATTCCTCTTCGTCATTTCTTAAATAGAGATATATAATTTGAGTGTTTATTTAATTAAATGATTAAATAATTTTCATTATTTATCTATTTGATTTTATTTCTTACTTACTTAAACGACAATAACATTTCACTTAAGTATTTTTCATAATATTTAACTTAAATACCTATGAAAGTAATAGAGAATTTATTATAAGTAGTTATCAATTGAATGAGTATGTAATGTGAATATTAAATAAACAAAATTTCATAAAAGATATCTAATAAGGTAAATTAAGATATTAGTTATTAAAAAATAATAAAAAATTTTATATATAATTTCTTAAACATGTCACATCAATAAAAAAAATTAACAAAAACTATTTTATATTAAAAATTAACAAAAAAATATCTTATATATAAAAATAATAAATTCATGATAAATTGATATAAAAATTATTTTTAAAATATAAAAGTATTAACTTAATATTTTTTATCCTATGACATGGTAGGTAAATTTTTTAAAAATAAATATGTGTATAAAAAAATAATATTATAAAATCATATTATTATAAATAATATTGATATCTAAAATTTTATTTATTTTATTTATTTATTTATTTTTAAGATTTTAAAATTGTGATTATCATATTTATTCCAAAGAAAAAATAATATAACGGATAATAAGATTAAAAATAAATTTGATATTATAAATATTTGAAGTGTGTAAAGAATATTTAAAAATAGTTATAGATATTTTAATTATAATTATGTATATGATATGTGTAAGAATTAATATAATTGATTAATGATTTGGAGAATGGTTTCATGGGTTGTGTCACTCAAACATCTATTCCAATCGGTTTAATGATCGTGTGGGATGTTGGATACGTAAAAGGAAACATCCTAATTAACTTCCTTTTTTTGTCTCAAACACTAACGCATCTTATATAAAACTATTTTCTCATTCTCTCATTTTCTTTTCCTCAACAACTTAATTCCATCAAACACTTCTAAAAAAAATCTTAATATCAGAATTAAATTTAATATATATTTCATAAAATCATAAACTCAAGTGTAGAAATTAGAAAAAATATAAACGCAGGATTTTTGCATGTGAATTACAACTTATTTAATCATATAATAATGCTTTTTCCAATTAAATAATAAGTAGTTTGTATTTCTTTTAGTAAAAGAAACACACTTAATTAATGAATTGAATCATTCAATTTTGAAAATATATAATTTTTAAATTTTTATTTAAATTTAATTTTTATTAATATTTATTTGCCATAAATAATTATTTATAGTATAAAAAAAGACATTGATATTTAGAAGTACATTTACTATTTTGATTAAAGAAATTTACTGAGTATTCAGATTGGGCACACGAAGCAAAAAAGAGAGAGAAATGGAAAGCAAATTATCGAGGATGAGGAATATCTCGTGATTTATGAAGATATAGAAAAATGGTTGATAAATATCGTATCGGTGGTGTGATACTGTGATGTGGTGACAGAACAAAAAGATTGACTCCATTTGGTCATAAAATTTTAAAAGATTTTTTAGTGATTAAAATTATTGCTAATACTATATTACGAAAGCGACACATCAGTGAACAGATAATCTTCTTCACCATTCTCACCTATGCCGCGTGCACTCCACCCTCTTGACGTTGACGCACTCGGGTAAATCTGACCTCTCATTTTTATTTTGTCTTTTTATAAATTTATTTTTTATGTAAAAAAGATATTATTACTTAGATATTTAAACGCAATACTTAATAAACAAATGCACAATATATATTGGTTCGATCATTTATTATTATCTCTCACTAAATATTTATTATTATAAATAAATCCAGTCTCATAAGAAAGAAAACAGAAAATATCATAAATTTAAAAGATATATATATATATATAAAAAGAGGAATATTATCTGAGTATGCACGACTATTTTAACATTCTAGCTTGTTAATATTATTTAACAATTTAAATTGGAACACGAAATTAAATATAATTATTTATAATTTTCTTAAAAATTATAAAAACTTAATTTAATTTAGAAAAAAAAAAGAAGAATTTGGAGTTTTGATGGTAAAAGGAAGATTTGCGATTGATTGAAGGTTGAATTGAGGGCATTATTTCATGCTTCCATGCGTGTCAATATCACTGCAAACTTTGTCACTGTTTCGACTACATGTTTTTTGAACACAAAGTTGCGTAGAAAGAAAGAAAAGAAAAAAAAAAAAAAAAAAAGTCGCGGTTACATCAGAACTTTATCAAATGATATAGTACAAAACAAAAACAGGAATTTATAACTAGTCAATTACGTTCGATGATATTATACACTACTTTCCTCTTTTCCAATAGACAAACAGATTAATTATTCACTCTTCCCTCGCTATTTTTTAAGTTTTACTCACTTATCAAATTTTTTCTTTTTATTTTATACTTTTTAATTATTCTTTTTTTTTTATAATTTTTATTCATGCAATATTTAATTTAATACCGGTGATAATACAGGTTCATAGTCTCAGGTTTTAAAAAATTTTTAAAATTTTGTAAATAAAAAATTGAATTGATATATTTTTATATAATTTATATTTCTTTTAATTAAAATATTTTTGAGTTAAAAAAAAAAAGGTAGGATATTCAAATTCGGTTAAATTTTAAATTCGAAAGCAATAATAAAAAATTAAAGGAATAAGAAAAAAAATTTATTTGATCAATTTAACGTAAATAATTTAACCTATTTTAAATATTTTTATATAATTATATTGATTTTTTTTAATTTAAGACATAATTATTGAAAAGAGAATATCTAATAAAAAATTAATTTGAGATCTATTTAAATAAGAAGAGTTATTATTTAATTAATAACATAGGTAAAAATTATTGAATGAATAAGTTGTATTATATTTATGTGTTTTGATATATACATTTAATTATTTTTATTTTCACAAAGTAATTTAGTGGGCAAAAATTTGGTGGCCAAATTTGTACCATTGTCCGACAATCAAATCCCTTAACAGAATTTTGAAAGAAGAAAGAAATGATTGAGATAAGAACGAAGTAATTCATTATGAATCAATGTTTATGATGAAATGTGGAAGAGTTTAATCACCTCAATTTATAGTCAACCTTCCAACTCTTAAGTGCCAATGAAAAATAAAAAATCTGACACGAGTTAAACATAGCTGTATGTTCATGTTGAAAATCGAACACCTAATTTTTTTTACTTCTTACATAAATGATATTTTGGTAGTAAAAATGATAGATTTTTAATTAATCTATTGAGTTGTTAAGTTTTTAGTCAATTTGACCAATTTGGTTAATTTGACTAACTTAACTAACTTAACTAAGATGTTGAGATCTTGTGACTGAATTAAGATTTTAGAGGTGAAAGAAATGTGTTTGGTAGGGGAAGAGATGTTTGAAAGTGGAAGATGTAATTTGATGATGGAAGAGGTAATAGGTTTTTGGGTGACTTATTAATGTGTTAACTTTTTGGCTAATCAATTGAGATGTTAAAATTTTAGCTAATCTATTAAGGTGTTAGATTTTTAGGTCAATCTATTGAAGTGTTAGATTTTTAGGTCAACCTATTGAAGTGTTAGATTTTTTACCAATTTATCAATATATTATGTGTGTGACTGACTTATTAAAATATTAGTCTTTTGACCTATTGATAGAGATGTAATTATAAACTAACTAAAACCCTTTTCATTTTCTAAATCATGTTTCATTTCAGACAACCCATGATAGAGGTGTAATTATAAACTAACTAAAACCCTTTTCATTTTCTAAATCATGTTTCATTTCAGACAACCTATCTTAGAATCATTTCCACACCCTTATCTATCCTTAATAATTCGTTTATCAAATAACAAGTGACATAAATTTTTTATCAATTTTCATCAATTTTTTATCGTATAATATTTTATTTATATAACTTAAAATATTATTAAAATATAGATATCCCAATCTTAAATATCTTTAACTTAATTTATACATTATATAACAAATATGAAAATATTTCCTAATAAATAACATTTTCACAAACCATTCTAAGATTATTATTTTTCCAATTCACAAATTTCTCATATCATACATTCTAAACAATTTTCTTTTCATTAACTCATTTTTCACTTAATATAAATAATATCAAGGTAAAACTAATTACTTTAATATTAAGAGCACCATTTAATAATAATTCGTTTAATGAAATTTAAGAGCACTGATCAAATTATGCAGAAAAATAAATTTCAAAATTTTGTCAATAATTTCCCTGACTGAAAAATTTACTAATTCAAGACTCTAGTTTTATGCTAATTTTGGTAAGAAAAATTTCACAATATCTAGGACTTTAATACCATCTCAAACCTCTGAGCGAAAATTATGAAGTGTTGAGAGAATTTTTTATAAAATTAGGATTTCGAGACTGCTTTAATTTTGTTAAGTAAAATTAATTCAGGTAGGTATTTTGTCAAACACATGCAACGATTTTTAATAAAAAAAATTTAATTCTAACATATTATATTAATCTCCCATTAATCAAACCAAGCAAAATATAATGTTGTCAACATTAACCAAATTTCTCAGTCATCAATTTCAAAATTTATATAATTAATAGAAAAACCAATCTCCTCATAAGATCAATATATTCATATTTTTAACATTAATATATCAATAATAAAATTTAGAAGTATTTCATAAATTATATACAAAATAAAATTCTTACAAAATTAATACTCATGAGCAAATCACATCTCAAATATCCAAATATTTTATTCTGATGTACTATTTGAATTACTAAAAAAAATTAATTTTCCTTATTTATTTTATTTAACTTTTCAAACTTAACTTTTACAAACAAAATCGAACAAATTATATCAAAAGATAAAGACAAAACTTTTAAATAAATAAGATAAAACTGATTTCAAATGAAATTATATATTAACAATATGAAATAATTTTTATGTTATAATCTAATATAAATGATTATATATAAAAGTTATTGACTTTTATAATAATTATTCTATAATTTATATCCATAATAATTTAAAATTATTGGACAGTATACGAAATTTTACACTAATCATACACACTCATTAAATTCATTTTTTTACTAAAGTAGCATAATTTATACGTCGCATTTATGCTCAATTATTAGTGTATTTAAAATGATTGCATGTACAATTATTTGGGGTTGAGATCCTAAACTGGATTCCCAAAAAAAAAAGTATATGTTATTCACCATCTTAGTTACGTCCACGCGTTACTACTATATATAAAATACATTATGTAATTAAAGTTTTATCTCAAATTAAATTTAATAAAAAAATAAATAAATTTTAATTAATATATTGACTATAAAAATTAAACTGAAATCTTGTTTAAATTTTATATTTAATATATTCATATTTTGTGTGATGATAAGAGTCTTATTTATTTAATAGTATCGTTTGTGACTTTGTCGTGAAAATTGAGAATGAAAAGAAAAGAACGAGGAGAAGTAGGAGAAGAGAGAGAACGAGATTATGCGAAAAAGCGCGAGAAGAGAATTATTAAAGCGGTGCGTGAGAAATGAGTCGAAATGAATCGAAATGAGAAAATGGAGAATTTGGTTTGTGTGTGGTGTAGATGGAATGCGATGTCAGCTGGCATGGCATGGCAGTAAAAGCGTACGAACAGGTTTGATGGAATAATTCAACATTTTTTATTTCTAAAAATTTAATTTTCAAAGTTTTTTTTCTCTCCACTCTCTCATCATCACTTCATGCATCCACTGTCACCACACTCCCAATAAAATAAAATAAAAATTCAAGTAATTAGATACCAAAAGTCATATCTAAAAAGATCTATTTTTATAAATAATATACAATAAAAATATTATTTTGCCTAAAGATGGAAAAATTTCTATAATTAACTGAGAAAATTGAAGTTTAACTTTTTCAATTAAAAGGGTTTCTGAAATACCTAAATATAACATTTTTAATAAATAAGTCACGTGAGGTCATGCCCTACACTCACCTAATCTGTTTTTATCCTGATTCACTATGAATATTGATATATAAAGATCGAGAAAAGAAATGAGTGTTGAATGAAGAATTAAAAGAGTGGAACAAAAATTATGAAGAATTTATATATTTAAAGAGATATTATGCATAAATTGGTAGTTAATGGAATGATTTACTAAATCTTTTACACCTTCTTTATAATATTAAATCTTATTATTCATGAGATATTAAATACTTTTTTTCTTTCTATTTATAGCAGATGTTATTATAATTTATTTTGATAATATACAGATAATGTTAAATGTATAAATACTCATATAATATTTATAAATAGTTGAATGTATTATATTTTATGTTTGTATTCGGTATATATTTTGATCACTCAATAATTTCTTTTATAATTTTTTTTTTCATTATTTAGATTTCTTTTATAAATTCTCGAGTATTTAAAATAAAATATGATTATGAATACTCAATTTATTTTAATTTCTATTTTGGTGGAATATACGTGAATTTGGAATGGTAATAAAGGCGCTTTCCTAGTCTGTCAAAAGAATTTGTGGGATTGTAAAATTTAAAGAATTATAGGTAAAAAAAAAATTAATTTAATAAAAAATAATTTTTTAATTACAATTTAATATATATATATATATATATATTTATAGACTTCTACTCAATACTCTTAAATGTTAAAAATAATAAAAAAATGAATGATATTTTTTTAAGAAATAAATTAAAAATTTCTAAAAAAATAATATTTTTTTAATAATAAAAAATAAAATGTTTACTTTTTTTATTTATATATTTTGAAAATTTAATTAAATCAAGTTTTATCTTTCAAAGTAATAAATATTTACATTATTTACGTATTCATTTTATATATTTACATTATTTATTTACATATTCCTTATAAACCTGATTTGATTTAAAATTATGTTATTTAATAATGTAATAAATTTACATTTAAGATATTAGTTTTTTATTTAAAAATTTAGTATTTAAGATTTTGTTAGAATTTAATGTTATATAACTTATTTATTTAAATATTTTGTATAAGAGATAAATAAATTTAATTGCATTTATTATTATTATTATTATATATTTTTATTAAATATAAATACTTTTTAAAGTCAATATACTGATTCGTTAAACTACAGTTATATAGAACAGAATAAATAAAGTAGTTTGCAAGATTTATATTCCTTAATGCATCAAAGTAGGTCTTATACAACAAGTTTTGAGGCTAATTATTATTTAAATTTATGCACAACTTAGTTTATCACAAGAGGTTCAATGTTTTTTTTTTTTTTTTTTTTTAATTTTTTGTTTGCTTAATTATATCAGTAATTATACATGTATATTTTAATATATAAAAAATATTTTAAAAATTATAATATCAATTTACTGAAAAATGTTATATGAATGTTGATTTTTAAATATCTAAATATTGTTTAAAAATATTAAAAATAATAAATATTTGGTGTATATTGATATTAAAACGATAAAATATTGTTTAGATCTCCAATTAAATAAAATTTTAGTATTATAACTTGGTGTAGATTGATATTAAAAAGTTTAAATATTTTTAAATGAAAAAATAGAATTAATGTAACTGTAATAATAAATTTGAGTGAAAAATCATTTGGTAAAAGTTGAGGGATAGTTTACTTTTTTTATTAACTATTTTCTTTTCTTTTGCAAAATAATAAATAGTACATTTTCAATTGATAAATACTTTTGCAACTTATTTAATTGACATTAGTTTTTAATTACATTCATCCACTATAAATCAAATATCCCCCATCTTACCAAAATCTTTGCATCTTATTAATAAGGAGGCAATACATTCTTGAATATATATAAATATATATATAGATAGGTAGTTTAAGGAATATGGATGAATTAATATAATAATTTTATTATTTTCTAATATATATTTTTATAATAAATTTTTACTGTTAGTTGAGAGATTTTCGAATTATATTAAAATTTTTTAAATATTTAAAATTAATTAAAACTAGATAATCAAAAAATATTTTATTAATTTAAATCTATATATATGATATATTTTGCATGGCTATAGATAAAGTAAAAATTTGATATATATTTTAAAATTGGTTACATTTTTATTTTTATTATTGAGAGTATATTATTGTTATCTTAATACTAACTTGATTGTAATTAAACAGATACACTTTTTATCGGTCTTAAAATGAGATGAGAAACTTTTAGATTAAAAAATTAAAAAAAAACTTTAAAATTGGTTTTCATATTCGATCTTAATAATAGTATTATAATAAGAACAATATTATTTAATTAAAATTTTAGGTTAATTAATATAATTATTTGTAAAGGTATTTTAAAATAAAAATATGTAAAAAATGGGGCAACAAAGAACTAAGACCACCTACCAAGAATAAATATGGTGATGTTGGGAAAATGGATGGAAAAAGTGGAAGAAAGTATGCCGACAAGAGATGTAGCAATTATTATAAATTATTAAATAGGGAAAGAAATGGGTATGGAAGATTTAGGGTTTTTTTTTTCTTTTGGGTGAGGAAAGAGATGAATGTGTCAAAACAATGGAAGGAAGATAAGGTATTGCTTCATAAAATTTCTTTCACATATAAGTTTGTAAAAATATACATAAAGAAAATCCGAATTTTGAGTTTAAATATATGTTTTTTTTGTCTAAAAATATTACATGACATTTATAGTTAATTATGTTTTTCTTATTATAATAATAATTAATAATTTGAATAATATTAATTATTAAACAATAGTAAATAAAGAAAGTTTGACTAACTTACAATTTTTTTTCCTTTTATTATAGTTTTTAGTTTTGTCTTTTAGGTCTAAAATATAGTATAAAAATATTGTTTTTTTTTTTATATTTATTTTGTACATAAGTTTGGAAATATTTTTTCAAATTGAAAATAAGAAATAAATTATCAAATTAAATAACTCCTCACTTTTTTTTAATGCGAAAAAGGTGGGATAAGTTTTGTACGTGGTGGGCAAGAAGGTAATATGTCATGTCAAGACTTAGGATTAAGAGTTAAAGAAAAAACAAAAAAATATGGTTAACTTACTAATGTTATCAAACCTTTTTATTTAACTAATTTAATTAAATCTTTTTAGTGATATAAAAAAATTAAATTTATTATTTAGTTTTTACAAAGACATTTTTATGATCAATAAGATGAAAATAATAATATTGACATGATTTTGAAAGGTAAAAAAGTAATAAAAAATAAAAATTAAAAATAAAAATAATGAGAGAAAAAATGATTTAATCTTAAAAAAAGTGAAAGTAAATGAATAAGTTAATAAAATTAGGTTTAAATCCATTTTTGTGTTTTGTCTTTAAGAGGGGGTCAAAGTTTGGAGGCTGCAAATGGTCCATGAAATTGGATTTTTGATGGAGGGCGTGGTTGGTTGGATATAGTTTTGAAATGTGGATCGATATTGAATAAGTGCATTGGGCCTAGCTTAGACATAGGTTCGGGTACATACGATTATTGCTTTTTAGGGTCGACAATTATGTTATGTCATCTTATCACCCATCTTCTCTCTTCAAATAACTTTCATCTACAATTCAAAAAATCTCTCAATTCAAAATATCTAAATTTATAACACATTTTTTAAATTTAACATATTTTTTATTATTGATTCTATTTAATAAAAATTCACAAAATTTGGTAGGTCTCGCTACCCATCAAATGTTTTTCTCTTATATGGTTTTTTAATAAATTTTATTTAATCATATTACTATTTGTTAGAAGGTGTAATGTTAACACTTTCTATATTAATTCGAAGATGAAATTAAATATTTGTAAGATAAGACAATTATGAGACAAAATATGTGTGAATGACGGATTGTGTAATAGGCCAACAACCTTAATAGATATGTGTGGGTGATGGATGATATGATAGGCTCAACTTTGGGTGATGGATGATATGATAGGCTCAACTTTGAATGTAACTCAATTTTATAAAATCGACTTATGAAATAAGATTTGTACTACTTTTTATATATATTAATTTGATCATATTTTCAGGTGGTGTGAAATCATAAACATTTATTAAAAAAAATATAACATAATTCAATCTTAGTAGTTTCAATTTATTAAAAATTATAAAAATTAAGAAAAAAAATTTAATATTAAGTAAAATATTAATAAATTATAATTAATTTGAATATGTTTTTTTCTCACCAATTTGAATTAGTGAAGTGACTTGTGTATGTTGGTTTAATATTGTAAATCTATTTGTGACCTAAACTCTGATTGGCAATGGGAAGAGGAGCAATTGACATGTACTATTTCTTGGCTTCATGAGATCAAATTCATGTTGCATAACTTTCTAAAAATGAATAGAGTGAAAAGGAAATATATTTTCTAAAAATTGAATATCTTTAGAAATAGTAAAAAGGTTTGAGTTTGAGAATGGTAAAGTTTGTATCCCTTATAACTTAGTAGATAACCCATAAACTATGCCTCTTGAATTGAAATAATAATTTCTTAAACATATTTTTTTGCTTAATCTTGTGTTAATAGGAAGGTGTAATTATTATGTTTTGCAAAGATGATGATTAACTCTAGTTGATACCCATAAACTCAATTATGATGCCCACAAACAAACACACCTTTATCCACCAAATACAATTCACTAATTATTATTAATTTCTCTTAAATATAACTTTGACATAATTATGTGTTTTTCTTTCTTTTGCTTCTGCAATTTGCATGGTGTTTAAATGAAACCCTACACAAAGTTTTGTTTAATTTCTCATTAATTAGGTTGACTGATACGCAACATTAATTGGATTGTGGTCCTTCGAACCAGGCAGAAAAAAAGCCAAAACAAAAGATTGCTTTCATGACCAGCAAGTGCCACACAATTAAATTAACTTTAAATTTTATTATTAATTTAATTCATGCACTTTTCAGTCATGTTTTGCATCAACAACTTCAAATCTAACTTATATGAAAGAAAAGAAAAACCCTACATATAATAAAAACCATATTAACTATCTCAAAGAGATAGAAGTAAATAAAGTATGTTGAATCTAGTAAAGAAGAGAAATGAATTTAATTATTATTAAGCTACTCTTAATTTTGAATTTAGATTTTTTAATTTTATCTTTAGTTTTGACTTAGTCTTTTCATAAATTTTATATTACAAATCAACCAAATAAAAGTTTGACTTGTGAAAAAAAAAATACTAAAGTTTGACTAATTTATTTAAATGGGATATCTATTAAAAACTTGAAATGAGATTACTAGAAAAAAAAATACTAAACTTAAAATTAAAAGTGAGGGAAAATGTAGATGAATCAAGTCAAGAGTTTGACTTGTTGAAAAAAAAAATGTTGATTTAGTTTGACATAAATATTTAAATAAAAAAAATAAAAAGTTCAACTTTATACTATTAGAAAAACGGTACCAAAAGTTATTATTAAAACAATATGAAACTTGGATTTGGTTTATGGTTTGATTATTTTTTTTCTTCATTTATGAAATTACCCTTTGCACTTATTGGTTAAAATAAAGAAACTTGATCAAGAATTTAGTAAATGAAAATTGGAACAATTTATAAATATCAACTCATCTACCTAACATGTTATTCAGAATGGGATGGTGCAATCATATTCCAATTTGTGTTCATGAACCTTTGGAGATCCAAATTGAAATTATAATTGATAGGAGCATGTGAAGGTAAGGCATGAATTAAACTATGTTTTGGTGCCTTAGGAGACAACGTTTGAGGCATTTATTAAGCATTGTCACAACCTCTTCTGCTTCAGATAAAAAAGTGGCTTGACATGTAGCCAAAGCAAGTTATGGATTACTTTTTGTTCTTATTTTCAACTTCACTTTTATTTTTGCCAAAGTGCCACATTTACTTTTGGAACTTGATGAATTAACTAAAACTAAAAAACAAATTAAAGACAAAGAAGACAAAGAAGCTCACATGGCAACCAACATTGATGTCTGAAAGTTATCCATCGAGATGGAGAGAGACCACTATGCATGTATAGGTTTCTTGCATCAGATGGCTATTAAATTTTATGTTCACCAAATTTAAAATAAAATATTAGTTTTAGGAGTGATTTTCTCTTTAAGTTGGAGGTTAAGTTCTAAATTTTAATTAAGAGATTCAAATATCAAATCAACTGAGTTAATAATACCACTACCCCCAATTAGATATTTGAGCAGAATGATATAATTTGAAGGTCTTCAATGGAAACTTGATTTGCTAATTTGAAGGTTTTTCATTAGATCGTTAATTGGTGATTTAATTTAAATTGAACAACCTTGTTAACAATAAAATTTAAATTGAACAACCTTGTTAACAATAAAGACTTAACATAACGATCCATTAACAACTTTATTAATATGTAAAAATATCATAATTTATTAATAAATGACTCAATTTAGGCTTAATAATATGTTAATCAAGATTTAACATATTAACAAGTGACCTAATTTAGACCCAACAATCTTGTTAACTAAATTATGATATTATATAAAAAAAATAATTATGAACTCATTCTCAAAATCAATTCAGAAGGTGAAATTTACTCTTTACATATGTATTATATTTAAACCTCATTTTTTATATATTATATTTAAACCTCATTTTTTATTAATCTAAAATCTTTTCAACCTACGTATCTAAAATTTGAGTATAATTATAAATTTATTATCTAAATTTAAGGAATAAAATTAAGTTTTTCTTTATATATATATATATATATAAATTATTAATTTGATGCAAAAGTTAAAAAAACACGTAGCATGAAGTAGACATTATTAGAAATGAGTAAAAGAGCATGATTATTGGAAATTTAGAGGTTTGAGAGTTGCAATAGTTGAAACGTGCAAACTAATCCGGCATTATATTATGCTCAACTAATTAGAAAATACGTATAGATTACAAGTTAATTGGATGGTGATGGCACGTAAAACCAAAGTCAATGGAACATTACATGTCAAACTCATGAAGGATAATCATAAATTTATTTTCCAAACTTTCTTCTCTACACTCCAACACTCACCTTAAATTAAGCTTTTTTGTTTCCCACCCTAATGACTCTTTGGGTAAGATTAATTTAATCAAATCATTATAGTTAGTGCTTCCTTAATTTATTATCAAACTCTAACTTAATTTATTTTTTCAAGTTGATTTCTTATTCAAAGAAAGCATTGTTATTGTATGCCTCAAATAGGAATGGCAAAGGACTTAAGTTGAGTAATATGTTGAGGAAAGTGTACTAGTTCTTGAAGTTATCTACTTTATTCAGAAGCAAGTGCAAGAAAACGAAGTCCTGGAATCAAGTGTGACTGGAAGGACAAGTTTCATGAGTTATGGGAAATCAATCATATGTAATTCATTTGATAGCAAAAGAATGGAAGAAAACCTTGCTTTTCCTTTAATCAAAGCCATTGTTAATGTTGTAAGTAACGCCTGCAAACACCAATTTTCTTTTCAACAATAATAAGTAGTTTTTAACTGTTGCATGGATTAGGTGCCATAAACCAGGTTTTAATTCTTCTATTTGCTACTTTCACTCTCAACTACTTAACACCAAACAAGTAGTGGTGGCTCCACTAAGGGTACTTTTCCTTAACCCGTGATTGATGGGTTAAATTTCCACCTGAAATTCTTATTCTTAGGTCTTACTCACTCCATAAAATTTGATGTCAGAGGAACTGTTTTTGGAGGGAACATGAACATGGGTGGGTTACAAGGTAACATACCCCACACACACCCCTATGCTTACTTTTTCTTTAGTCACTCTCAAGACTCAACTAATATATAACTAATTTCACAAGAAGAAAAGCACACATAGTCACCCTACAAACTAAGACCAAGTCACTCCTAAGACTCAACAACTCTCTTTTTCAGTTCCTCTTTACCATTCTTTATATAAATACACCACTCTTGAAGTTGAAGGTAATACATAACATAACACAACACAACACAACACACAGTGACTCATATCCCTTCAAACCAACTATGGATTGGTTCTCCTGGCTTTCCAAAACATGCCTTGAGCCAACCCTAGTGTATGAGTATGGCCTTACTTTTGCACACAATGAGCTTGAAGAAGAAGACATAATCTACTTCAACCATGAGTTTCTCATGAGCATGGGGATCTCCATAGCCAAACACAGGCTAGAGATTCTCAAGCTTGCAAGGAGAGTGAAGGGAAAGAGGGCACCACGCCCTGTTGCAAGGCTCATGGTGGCGATCAAGAGGACAAAGAGGTGCTTAGCCAATTACTTTCGCACGTTCATCAGCTGTGAAGAGGAGTCATCAGCACTTGTTGTGGTGCCATCATCATTATCATCATCAAGAACAAGGCCTTATGGGACAAGATGGAAGAGTCATGTGATGAAGAGGAACAAAAAGTTGATGGCGTCTAAGCAAGAGAGGCTCTTGCTCACAAATGGAAGTCCTAACACTGTGGTGCATGGTCTTGATGCTTTTACTAGTCCTATGGTTTACCATTTCAACAAGGAGGAAAAAATGGAAGGAGATGATGATGATGGATACTGGTCTTCAGCTGCTACAGAAGAAATCAGGTGGGATACCATGTTCCAGGATCTAAAGCCAAATTGATAAAAACCTTTCCTTTTTCTAATTTGGACCTTATTTTGGGTTAATTCTATTATCCCATATTTTTTTATTACTTGGTGAGAGATGGGTTTTTTGGGTTCTTCCACCATACTTTGTTGTTTCTTTTTATTAATGGTGTGGGTCACGCGGATGGGTAACTTTAGCATGCACCTATCTGTTTCAGTAATGAGATTGTCTACTTTGCTTTTGTATGGTCATGTTATGCCCTTTAGCTTTTTTGATAGGGGAAAATTTGCCTTAGATTAGCGTGTTTATGGGGGGAGAATGATTTGATCTAGATGTTTAGTTATGTTACTTTTTAGCAACTTTGAAGCCCCAGTTAAAGAGTTTGGCTTGACTTTGGTTTGTGCAATGTAATGTCTTGTGGGTGACAATACAAACATTAACAAAGTATATTTGATAGTTAAATACAATACTTACTACATTGGGATTCTTGTCTTTGATCTAATTGTTGAATGATTGTTTTACTTCATACTTGTTGAATGCCCCACTCCCTAAGCATGTAACAAGATGATGTCCATTTCTTACTCAAAGTGGTGACCTTAGATTCTGACTTCTGGGATGGTGGCACTAATTTTGTAAATTCATAGCCAAGATCTTTACTGTTCAGAGAGAACGTGACCTGAACAATGAGGACCCCATTTTTGTAATGATTGGTGTAGCATGTGCATTGTTTGTAATGGTTAATTTTCTTTTTCTGTTTTGACTCGGCAATTAATCTCACGGGCTTAGCAATAACAATGGATGTGTCGCGCTGAAGGAAACAGAAGTTAACTGTAAAGATTTATGGAACTAAAAGAAGGAAGCATATGAGATAAGGAATATAGCCATTCAACATTTCTGCTTATTTCTATCACAAGCCTTCCAGAGCATATTTTTGCTTCAACAACATTTATTTATATGAATTAAGCTGTTGCCATTCCAGTCAAACAAAATCTGATAACTAAGTTTTTGACACACTGTGATCTTCACATATTAGAGTTATTTATCATTTAATACGAATTGAGTAAGGAGCAATGCAATGCTTTTTCGATACTCCATCTTTTCAAAATCATCGTTAACATTTGGATTTGGATTGAGATGATTTAAGGGAGGCGAAAAGAAAATAAGTGGAGAGAAAAGAAAAATAAAAAATAAAATTTTTTGGATTATAAGAAAAAAAAAATGAAAAATGAAAAGAAAAGAAAATAATTTTATTTATTATTAATAAAATTTTTAAATTTTTCAAAAATAATTTTAATTTTTTATTTTTAATAATATTTTTTAATTATTTATTAAAATTATAGTAAGATAAATAAAAAATAAAAAATATTTTAATAATATTATTAATTAATTTAATAATATTATTTATTATTAAAAAAAAAAAACATCCATAATGGATCACTTACTTTTTTTTTTCTGTTATTACATGATTTTTCATTTTTTCTTCCTAATTTTGAGAAGAAAATTTCTTTTTTTTTTAATACACACTAAAAAATAATTTTTCTGCATGTAGAGTACACTCCTATAAACAAACTCACACGACACTAAGTGTCACTTAGTTTCAAATACTTAAAAACTATTTTACTTGAATTAGTCACAAGAGAAACTTGTTTTATTACGTTAAAAGTTTTATACGGATAAGAAATAAAAATTAAAAGTAGTTTCATTATATATCTTTTTAGGATAAAATTGTAAAAGAGTTATCAAATTCTAAAATAGCTCGAAATTAGATAATATTTTAAATTTAAATGTAATAACTATAATATATTAATAAAATTATTTTAGCCTTGATTTATCCGGTGTATCACTATGAAAATAGATTAAAATAATTACTTTAATTGCATTTAAGACACAATATTTTTAAGAAACTCCACTTGTAACATATTTTGTCATGTCACACTAAATTTTTTTATCATTAGTAAAAACTACAGGCATTCTATGACTTCTCACATATATAACTAGTTAATTTTAAGTAAAACACCCTCAGTTATTAGGACTCTCCTCTTAGCCGGGTATATTCTTCTAACCACATTGTTACTTTGCCAAAAACTTGAGTGTTTTTCTTACATGTGTAATTCATCTCTTCTTTCGACATCATTTTCTTTCGCAATAAAAGAAAAAGGTTTCCATGTCATGCAACGACTGGTCAGCATTTGAGCGAGGAGCTCAACCAACATGTATCTAAGATTATCTTAAAGGTGTTGGTCACTTTTATCTAAGCCTAATATGTAGTCTCTAACGAATCCAAACCACTTATCAACTTTGTTCTTAAAATAATGAATTCCTGGCTGCTTTTGGATGTCCATTAAAAAGTGTTCTTGTATAGGAAATGATCTCGAGTGAAAATCTGCCCCATAAAAACTTCATATCCTCATTTATTTAAAATTTCTCTATAATTCTTAATTAAGGACTAATTAGGAATAGATAATCTATATAGCATTACTGGAATGATTAATACTTGAAAGTAATTAAAAGCAAAAACTATTGTCTATTGCGAATAGAAAAATCAACTTCAACTCAACAAAATTTAACCATAATAAAGCTAAACTGAAACAGAAAAGGGAAGCAATTATTGGAATAACTTTCCGCTACATATACTATTATAATTTATATAATTTATATAATTTCACTAATGCAGCCTAATCATTGATTATTACCTACAGAAATGCAAGAAACATATATACATATTGACAAACCCCTATGGTGTGGCTACTTCATAGCTAGGCTTTATCTACATTCAATTATTACTCATAAATAGAAACAGAACGTTTGGCGGCAACTTCTAGGTCGAACCTCCGCATGGAACAATAGGGAACATTAGTTTGTGGTCAGACAATTCTCCCAAGTTCCATACTTAGAGCTGAAGGTTCCTCCCCCACTCTTTTGGGCATGCTCACAAATAACACTGCGCGCACAAACATCCCAAGTCTTCGCTATGTCCCCAAGTGACATAGGTTGTGATAAAGTCCTCAAAGATGTGCTAAACTTTGACTTTGCCTTCACTGAAAGATCTTCATTCTCTTTACTGTAAGAATAGAAGACAGATGCTATAAGAACAGGTTTCCCATCAAACATTAGGGACCAGGGAAGGTCCATAATTATCCATTTTATGTTATAAAATATTTATTTCAATAAATACTGTAAAATGAATGACTTTTCGATCATATATAGCCCCTAAGTTTTTGTGACCATTGGAGTGATCGCAAATATTTATAACACAAAAGATACTAAAATGCTGCTCAAAATCTCACCTGGATTCAACTGGAAATTTGTCTAGGAGTATGGGCGAACAATTAGGATAATTTGCAGGAACCAGTAAACGCAGGGGCTGAATAGGTGTCTGTACAGTAAAAATGCAAATAAGGCTAAGAAAGCAAATGAAATAAATAACATAAAATAAAAAGGCTTAATATTGTTGTAATTGCTAGATCTCAAAAGTGGGAACCCACCATCTGCGCTGAAGCATATTGGGATTTTAAGCTAGGGCTGAGAGCCACAGCAATATAAGAGCATTTGACAAGGATTCCTTCAGCTCCTTCAGCAGCAGCTGTTGGATCAACATCGCTTATTATCTCTACTACAGTGTCAATAAGTCGGTGATTAATCTCCCTTATTTCTTCCAAAAGTGCATGATTAACCTACCAATAAGTCTTTCATATCAGAAACCAATGACCAATACAGCAGATAAATTACACATTAACCCTAGATAAAATCCAGAAATTATGTGGTTTCCTAGCAATAATAACTTGATAAGTCTTTTAAAAGTTATTATCCCTTTTTTAGTAACCCTGGTATCGGTAACCATGGTACTCATAAGTATTTTAAAACTTATTATCTGATGAACCATCATGCTCTGATGAAACACAAACAGATTTTAATATGTATCCAGATCACATAAAATTCTCGTGAGGCATCATCATATGATGAAATTAATAGAATGCCAACATGCTACATTAACAACTTCAATAATATACACGAGTGAGTTATTGACACCAAACAATAGGTTCTAACTTCTAAGCTTACGCCATACTTGGTCATTGTTACCAAACAGGGTGGGCAAATACATTGGTAAACATGAGACAAAGTAGTGTCAAACATGCATCAGCCTTACCACTAAATCATTTCTTATTGTCTTACAATAATTCTACAATTGTTTTATCTTGATCGTTTGTTATTTAACTAATTATTAATTTCAACATCATTTAGTAACATTTGATAAGTTTAGGACTAAGAGTTTTAGGAGAAAGTTGGAGTAACATCTATTGAGGAGAAATTGACAAACCAGAGATGGTTTTGCCATGTAAGGTAAAAAAATGGATTACATGAATTAGTGGAGTGAAAGACAGAAAAATTTGAGCAAAACCACTAGAAAATAAAATAACTTACTCTTAACAGATTGATTGAAAATTTGGTTTTTGATCTGTATAATCAATCCCACAAAGTGGATCTTTGAATCTGACAGCAGGACGTTTTAAATATTTAAATAGTCCAAATAAAACAAAAATATATTTCTAATTTAGTAATAGTAGTCTCAAATCTTTGATTAATCATGCAATTAATAAACAGGCGTAAATTTGGTCCCTTTCCCTATATGTTTAAGATACTAATGGATGCAAGTAACGTGCGCTTCTGTAGGATAAAAGTATACATCATGTAAAATTGATTTATTAAATCACGAGTTTCTTTTTTGTCTTCTTGTTCCACTCCCACTCCCACTGTCACTCCCAAAACTTCCATTATGTTGTGCTACTACTGTTAGGTGAGTTTGAAAATCAGGGATCAAAATCTGTAGTTTGGTTCATGTGGTTAGCAGGAAATCACTAGTACATTTTAAAATATACCTTAAATGAAGTCCAAGTTCTGTGTCCACTGTCTAAATGAGAAAATGAAATTGCAACGTTGCACACTCTTCTAAATCAACACACCATTATTTTTTTTTACTTCAGGTTTTCATGGTCAGAAAACAGAAAAGTAATTGAACTTTATGAGTAATATACTCTTATAAACTCTAGTCCAGCAAGGTAATATATCAAATAAAAAAAGTGCAGAATTAATAACACTTCAATGCATCAATAATCAATAATCCATGAGTACAAACACATTTCTAAATCTCAAAGTCCAGCGAAGAAACAAAGGTAATCAACAGCGAATTATGTCAATTATAAAATAAAATATAACAGTTCAAAACATATAATATATTACCTCGATCTTCCGTCTCTTGGCACTAGATGTTGCAGTTGACTCCAGATCAGAAGTCTCTAACTGCTTGATACTATCATTCATACTACCAGCAGATGATACAATATTCAAGGGTATAGCACTGGTGTGACGTTTCATCCTCTTAATTCCATTGGAACCATCTTGAGTAACAAAGTTTCTAGATTGAAGACGACAATTAGTCATGGAAACCAAATCCTCGCAAACAGATGCTCTGGACCCATTACCTGGAGCTGATCCTGCTATTCTATCATTCATACTGACAACTGAAGCAATATCGCAGACCGCAGCACTTAATGCTTTAGATGAGATTGATTTCACCTAGAAACATGATTTAGACATAAACTTGTCATCTATAATTCCAAGCATAGCAATAAAATAATTAAGGGAACCTTTCACACTTCAATATGTCAAATCTAGTAGAATATAAAGTTTACATCACTAGCATCAGATATACTTCAATACTGACCGCATTAATTAGCCGTTCAAAAGGCTGCTCTGTAACAGTTGACTTCCCAGAAGTGGCAGCTAAACCATTAGCATTCACACCATCGGGACCACTGAATTCTGCCAATAAAGGAGACGCTGAAATCCCAGGAGTCCCAATGGCGAGGGATTGAGCTGCTACTGCACCCCCTGTTTGTTGATGTCCAATATTTGCAGCATTTGATATTGATGAAGCACAAGGAACGGGCTTCTCAGATTCTCCTGGCATTGGAGATGGAGCCATAGGAGGTGAAGGGGTAGGTCCCACAAAGGGTGAATTAGAAGCTTGCAGAGGAGTTGCAACTTTAGTTTTAGATGGGAGATGATTTTGTTGCTCAACTTGGGGAGATGAATGTTGCTGAATCTGAGGAGATGCAGCCTGAAGGAGTTGAGGTGAAGAAACAGGAAATGCATTTTCTTGTTTCAGCTGTTGATGGGAATACGCTGAGTGTTGACCTGATGTAAGATGTTGCTGAAAGACCCCTGGCTTAACACCCATTCCTTGTTGCATTTTTATATCATTTATATCATTCATTTGGTGAAGCTGGGGCATTTGATGTGTCTGCTGTGGCTTTGCTGGATGGTGTAGTTGCTGCTGCTGAAGGAGCTGCCTTTGCACCAATTGTCGCTGCTGATATTGTTTGAATTGTTGATTCTGCAGCATCTGCTGTTCCTGATGATGTTTCAGTTGGTTTTGAAGTGCACTGGAACCTGACTGAAGGGAATTTGGTTGACTCACATTCGCCCCACCTTGTGATTGTAAGGAATTAATGTTAGACTGTTGAGGAGTACTGACAGGAGTTTGCTGGAGGGAGCTCATTGGAATCTGTTGAAGGGAGTTCACAGAATTTCCTTGTCCAGAGTCTAAATTAGTTCCAGGTTGCATAGAATTCATCTTCTGTTGTCCTGTTGATATGCCAGACAAAGGATTATGCTGAGAGCTTGCAATATTATTCTGCTGCATGGTTGACACAGAACCTTGTAAATTTGTTGACTGCAGCTGAGAGCTCATTTGATTTTCATGAGACTGTAATTGCGTAACTTGGGATTGTGGCTGTTGCATGGAGGACATATGAGTTGGGGGAAGCTGTCCCTGCTGCACAGAAGACATGCCTTTCCTGGGTCTATTTGAATTTATGAGATTTATAATCTGCTTCTCATATGATGCCACTTTTTCCTTGAAATGAGGCAAAATGCTATTCTTAGGAATCTGTATGAGTGCCATCATTCGCTCCAACATCAGTTTATATGCCCTCAGCTTATCAATCTGATCTGATTTCGGCTGTTGAGGAAGAGAATCATGCTGATAAAGGAAAGCAAATGTTAGGATCAAATAGAGGAAAAACAAACACATTAATAAATTATGACAAGTGTCTTCATGCCACTGATTAAGATTTTAGAAGAAATTAATACCCTCCATTGATAATATTAATTTATGAATAAATCCTGCTGATTATAGAAAATTAATAAACTTAAATATGTTTTTAATCCCTGTAAAATAAGTGTGTTTTGACTTTGGTCCTTGTAGAAAATTTTCTTTGTTTTTAGTCCCTCTAAAATTGAAAATCATTGTTTTTTATCCCTTGCACAACGTGATACTTGTTAATTGCTTGTGTTAAACGAAAAGTCAATTGATCCGTATAAATGGTGCTTACTAGTGTTGTGATAAAATATTTAACGTCTTTCATCTTTTTTAAGATGTATAAAATATACATTATTTCTCTATCCGAAAATTGATGTTAGGGACTAAAGTTAATGATTTCAAATTTTGAAAGGATAAAAATCAAAGAAAGACATTTTAAAAGGACTAAAACCAAAATTCATATATTTTATAAGACTAAAAACAATGATTTCAATTTTACAAGATGAAAAAAATAAAATTTTAGGGACCAAAATCAAAAGCCATTCTTTTTAAAGAGACTAAAAATATATTTAAGCCATATTAATATTATGTTTTCTGGATTTCCATGAATAGATCCACTGATTACAGAAAATTAATTTATTAAATATTTTTGCACTGTTGATAGTTTTTATTCTAATTCCTGCATCACTAATAAATTATAAGCAAATAATTATAAATATACCTGCTGAAGTTTATTAGCAAGTTTTAGGTACATTTCATTCATATCCGGCAAGTAACTTTCTTTCATGGCTTGGAGCTGTAGATTGAAATAAGAAAATCATATCAAGTCAAATAATTAAAATATCAGTAACTCTGAGTCTGTCATGCAATTAACATCAATATCACTATTCCATTAACTAACACTAAAGAGAAGTTTCTTTTTCCCCTTTTGTAGGGCATTACAAATAGTAAGTTTTACTTTTGTGCTTAAATCATGATCTCTAAAACATAACACCAGTTTGCCCTTACGCAATAACATTCAAATAAATATAGCATGAAATGAATAATTAAAAAAGAGTCTTTCTTAATGGCAGGCTGGTGCAACAACTAAAATGATAAAACAAAGAGAAAATATCTAAGTATTATTTTTGAATTGATTGTAGTACTACTACTATTTATAATATATATAGACTGATTCTAATAAAGCTAACCTGGTTTACAAGGAAACAATAAATGAGCTAATTATGCAACACAACACTTTCCCTCAAACTAGTGAATGGATATCTATCATTCCTAATTTGCTAGTGACTTATAAGAAATGCTTTGTACGAAGTCTCTTGGTCAGTACAATGGCCAATTGAGACCCTGCATATGCTATATTTATTCATAATCAGTTCTCAATTTCAATCAATTCCTTTTCTTTTCATTTCATATAAAATTGTGACAATTATAAAGCCAAACACACAGTGCTTGTGGATTCAATATTATTACTTTATGTCAATTGTGCATTTGCGATTTTCAAACATCATTAAGTATAAGTGATTTTTATTTCATGAAAAGTAAGGAAATAAAAGTGATAAGAAATATGACATTGTACCTTCTGGTACACTTCTTCTTGCCAATCATTCCCACTTGGTTGTGCAGACTGTGTTGTAGGATCTAGAAAAGCCGCAATAGGTATGGAATAAAAGATGCATGAGTATACAATGATAAAAATATGTGGAATTGTATTTGTATTTGTTAATAAAACTTCTATTAGCTCCCAAAAACATATAATAACAAAGAGAAATACATAAATGCTAGTACATACTTGCTGATGTTTCTGAAAGAGTTCTTTGAGATTGATACAACTGTTTTTGTTGATCAAGAACATTTTGTTGTTGAAGTAAGGACCCTGTTCTTTGCTGCATATCTCGTTGTGAGGGATTTGGCTGCTGCTGCTGCTGCTGCAAGCCCAATTGCTGTTGCAACTGTGCAGATTGTGTGTGAATGTGAGGCATTAATTGCTGTTGTGAACCCAGTGGCTGTGACTGCTGTGAATGAGGTAGCAACAAATTTGATGTACTTTGTTGTGATTGTTGCTGCATTGGAACCTTTTGATGTTGCAGCATGTGTGCAGAGTGATGACTTGTGTGCATGTCTGCATTGCCAGATTCAGGTCGAAGCAAATGTTGCTGCTGTATCCCAGGGCCATTATTTCCCAATTGTTGTTGATGTATATTTGCTGGGTTGTTTTGCATTAACTGTTGCTGTCTCTGTTGCAGGCTTATAAGATTACTTTGTTGTGAAATCATCCTCTGAGTTTGCTGTATATCACCAACATTGGTCTGTTGCCCGAGCATCTGTGCATGTTGCATGTTTGTAGTATTTGACTGAGGCCCCATAAGTTGTTGCTGTTGTGCAGGTAAGATTGTCTGTTGAGTGACTGGTGTTTGTTGCTGATGCATAGTCTGTGGTTGTTGACGCCTTATAACTTGTTGCTGAGACATGGACTGCATTGACTGTTGAACATTAGTAGATTGCTGAGAAGATTGCAACTGATTTGGTTGCATAAGATTTTGTTGTTGCTGCTGCATATGATGAGATTGCAGCTGGAGCTTCTGCTTCAAAAGCTGCTGATGGTAATGAAATTGCTGTGGATTCTGTGATTGCAGCTGTTGCTGTGGGGGAACAACCTGCTGCCTTCCTGGCATTTGTCTTTGAGAACCAGGAAACATATTCTGTAAGTTGGAATTTTGGTTAATAGTGCTCCCTACTGAATTTGGCCCAGGTATATTCTGTATGTTGGAGCTTTGGACAATATTTTGGCTGGGAGTCTGGGTTAGACTAGATACAGGTGGAAGGTTCTGTTGAGATGCAACATTATTTTGAACATTTTGAGACAGAAGCTGTTGATGTGGCTGCATCTGAATAGAATGTTGTTGTCCAAGACTATGAACTTGAGGCTGCAAAACAAGTCCTATGAAAAAATTTATTTGCCTGTGTGAGAAGTAAAAGATATTGATTACAATATAACATCAATCTGTTAGGATTTTAATAACACGTGGAAAAGGTCAACATAAACATTTAAAAGAAAGATATAAAAGAAGACAAAGAACAAGGAGGCAAACTACATAGATAATATGATTTGCCAATAAAGTTAAAACTTGATTTGTTTATTATAGTCTCAATATAGCATTAGCTTACAAACACGAACGGTTCAGAAAATCAGAATAATTACTAAAAGAACAAGAATAACAAAATTTAATCAAATATATAAGGCTAAAGTGTATATGGCTCCCTTGAATTTTGGGTAACTTGTAAAGTCATACCATGAAATTTAAAGCCATTCTATTTACTTCTTAAACTTTAACCTCCAATAGTTACTTGTAAGTTCATTTAATATTTATTTAATAAAAATTCCATGTAGAAAAATCTCAAATCTCAAACATCAATCTGTCATTTATAATTTATCTAATTTTCGTAGTTTCCATAACTAAAAGTAATACAAAATTTGAAAACAAAAGAAATAATAAATAAATAAATAACTAAAATGGGAAAATTTTATTCAACACAGATGGGTCCAAATCATAAAATCAAGTTAATTTTAACTTTTCTCCTTATCAACCCATTTATTAAGTATTATCTTCCACATCTCTTGAAACCCTACAATTTTTCACAGCTAAAACATCATGTTGAAGCCAAATTCTGTACATTTACTTGCTTTTTAACTTCTTGCTTGATCATCTATATTTGCTGGTACATTCTTCAGCGACACAAGGTGGTGGCATTGGCTGCAACATGTAGTTACTTTCTGGTATGCTTGAGTTGGAGCCCTTTTCTAGGTGGTGTAAGGCTATAGAAAGATAAAGAGGATTTTACTCTATTTTAGAAGTGAAGAACTATTGACAAGGACATGAAGATCCTCCAGCATGTCAAAATAAACTGATGACCGGACCATATTGGTCTGTAATGTCTATCTAGCAAACTTTATACGATGTAATTTTTGTAAGTTAGAAAAGTAGAATTTATGGAGAGGACAAATTACATAGAAATGGAGGGCTTCAAATTTGCTACTTGACACCTCTATTAAGGAAATAAAGGTTAAACAGAAGGATCTATAAGAGCAATGACTAAAGTTTAGGGGATAATTGATTGACATATTTAAAGATTTTGGTAGTACTTTGCAAATGCCCCAAACTTTAGGAGAGCTGAATACACTATTCCCAATACTATTACATAAATCATTAGGATTTGACACTTTGATACAACGTCATAATATAATCACCAAACACAGGGTATTAAATGCTAACCTTGATCGGGAGGATTATTGCTAGAGCCAACTTGATTTGGTGGCATATTGTTAGCCATGGTGTTTTGGGATTTAGTCTCCATTGTAAGCATCTTCATAGATATTCTCCGTAGATAATCAGGCTGAAAAAAGAGAGAACACCAGTGCTGTCAATGATTTTTATCGTATATATTTATATATTTGCATAGTTAACAATAAAAGCAATGAAGGATCCCCAATTTTCACCATTGAAGTACCTGGCTTGATGCAGCAGTAAAAATCTTGTCTTCAAACCTTTGGGCAATCTTCCGAAGTTCATGTAATCCATCAGGACCAGAAACAGGAAGATGTTTTTTCAATGTGTCCATTCTACAAAATGAAAAAAAATAGCTTCAAAATTAGATGTATGCAAGGATGGAGATGTTAAGTATTAGGAAATGATATGGGTAATGGAAGACCTAACTTAACTTATAAATTGGTTTATAAAGTGATATAGGAGATTTTCAAACTTCAGCACACTCCCTCACATCAAAGATATGGGTGGTCCAATTTTTATTTTAAGACCATATTAAAAAGTGACGTAGGAAATAGAGGTCTAACTTAATTTTATAAATCAGTTTGTAAAGTAAAGTTTGTATCTCACTTATATATTAAGAATATCAATCAATCCTAAAAAGACAGAACATGACTAGATATAAAAAGTTGATGAAATTAGAGACAGAAATTCAACCACCCAACCCACGAGAGAGTGTAGGATTAATGTGTTTCCATGATGATCTAAGTAACATTTCTCAAGTATTAAGGGATTTAGCTACAATAACCTTTCACCCGAAGTCTCTAAGGTTGTGTCTGTTTCAAGGTTTCACCACAATTATTCCCAAGAAAGTGAATTAGGAAATATCACATTCCCATATTTTGTACAAGTTTTGAAAAATCATTTCTATATATCGTGGATTCCCAGGAATATAAAATATAAAATATGTAAGTCTTGCTTTATTCCCATATTGAAATGTGGGTATTTTAAAATCTGATGAGAATGAAAGTTATTTTCTATGATACTTATCCCCTCTTCATTCTTCTACATTTCTTTTTCTATTTTTATTTTTCAATTAAATAAATTTTAGTTTTCTACCTGAAGTACTACATTTTGACCAAATATTCATGAAAATAATATTCTTAGGCATAGTATTCCTGGGAATGTGATCCCTATTTCCTCCCTAAATATCTATTTGTGACAAAAACTGTGAAAGAAAAGAAATACACAATATTATGGAGGAGCCAAATACAAAATCCCGAAGTAGTGTACTCAAGACAGATTTTTTCTTTAATTATAATAACACCACAACCAAAAGCTCCAAAATCTTACAAAGATACCAAACTGGCCAAGCTCTCCATTCTCTTTCTAAAATCTCACAAAATAAATGAAATATAAGTGCTCCACATTACCAAATGCTCACCAATGACACAAAAAGGTCTATTCTAACAAGGTAGGCAGTGCAACACTAACACCAAATAAGTTGTAAAATAATAATAATAATAACAATAAAATTAACACCCAATTATGGTCATACAAAAGCTTGAGAATGGAACTTGAATACAACGTTAAAATTCAATACAAAAGTTGCTTGGATAGAATTGCTTCTATATGAAAAATAAAGAAACCTTTTGTAAATGTTGTAAATTTAGGGATTCATTATTCATTTATAAATTTTACTTTGATATGCAACAACTAGTAAACGAACTAATCAAATAACCTCAAAGATACAGTGTTAAAATTGAAGCTTACATTTTGTTGACAATTCTTTGGCGTGAATCAGTTTGTAGTTGAGCTCTCCAATCATTTGAATCCATAGTGGGATTATTACCTTGATTAGGTCTCCAATTATTGGAATCCATCAAAATTACCTTGAGCACCTGTACACAAAATGCTCTAATCAAATCAGATTTTAGAAGGAAACATGTAAAGGGGGCACATATTCATACAAGAGACATTATATCTCCATTGTTGCTAGTAACAACTATGGGGTCTATAAAGCTGTAGCCTGTACTAATATTACTAAAAACCATTGTCCAAACAAAAGAATTGTCTTCAAGGGGATCTGAATTTTCCAAGCTTAGCAGGAAAGACACTTAATTTGAAGACCATGAAAGAAAAACTTAACCAAAATACAAATCAGTAGAAAGGATAAAACCTTCTTATCCATATTGGAAATGCCAGAGACAAGCCATAGGACCCTATACAACAGGAATACTTGCAAAAACCATACCCAAATACCCTTAAACCCCTTGTTATACAAAGTTGTTTTCAGATTCAATTCTATGACCAACTGGTCACACAAGACAACTTTACAGTTGCGCCGGCACTCACCCTCAAAAAAGGAATATTTATAAATTACCTAAATCACACCAAACATAAAATTCTGATAAAAATTTTATTCCTAACAACAGAACTGAGCAAAAGTTGTTGACGTTACCACAGGTAGAGTTGATGGACGATTTGTGTTAAACGAATAAACAATCGTATCCCCAGTTACCACTTACACACTATGCTGAAAACCTAGAGCTTAAAAATTGATACATAGATAACTCCTAAATCAAGAATTGCACAATAATATCTTATTTCTTATGACAAGTATAGATTTTTATCAGAAAAAAAAAAAAAAACACTTTAAAGATCAAATTGAGTATGTTGGTTCTTCATGGACAAAGAAGAAAAGGCCTAGCTTATATATGTTCTCCTCGACTCTCATTTTATTTCTTCATATCTTTTCCTTAATCAATTCCTCACACCTTGGCTTTCACCTCGTAATCTACAACACTCTACAAATAATTTCCACACAGACAGATTCTCCGTTTATTTTCAAATCACACGCATTAGACAATTCATCACTTGTCAGAAATTCCAATTCCAACATCATCATCATCATTTACAAAAACTATCATTTGGTTGAAATAATTGGAGTTTCAAACCATTCAACTCTACACAGAGCAAGGACTTCAATCAAAATCAAAGATAATCAAAGAGTTATATTATATCATTAATTCACGGAATCTAATCGAATAACTGAAAGAAGGAAAGAATAAAAAAAAAAAAAAAAAAAAAAAAGAGTCGGTACCGTCGTTGGCGATGATCGAAGGCGACGAGCAAAGGTGGAGAGAGGAGTCGTCCGGTGACGGCTCCTCCGAATCGGACCTTGTAAAGTACTGAGCTATTTTCAGCCTAATTCACGTCCGAAAGTTAATTGCGAAATCAATTAATCAATCAATCTCACCCGCTAAACATACACAAATCCATTACAAAGATATTATATATATATATATATAATAAAGATGAGATTTTGTTTTAACGGCTAATGAACGTGAATGTAATGAATATTGTCTATAAGTTATCATTTAAAATAATATAAAATTTTCAAAGCAATTATGATTTTCTTTAAATACGTTAAATCTTTTAAATTTGTGATTTTTTTTAAATCTTACGATTTTATATTATATAGATATTTAAAAATTCAAATTATAAAATTCTAATCATAAAAAAATTCTAAATTAAAAAAAAAATCATTTAATTAATTATAAATTATTTCTATGATTATTAATTAATTATTAAATATCATAGTTTGTAATTATATAATATAAAAATTACATTTATCAGTAATTTTCAATATGTTTCTAGTTTTTTTTCCTGTAAAATTATTTATTAATTTAAATTTCCGATATTTTCAAATTGTCATTTTTTTAGTTTTTACTCACATAACTTCATCAAGTAATATAATTCTTATTGAATATAAATAAAATAATTATATATTTTTATCTTTTTCATTTAATTATAACAAAATATTAATAATTAATTTATTTATAATTAAGAAATAGAAATATGACATTAAAAATGTAATGTTTAAGTATAAAATTTTAAATAAAATATATTTTTAATTGATTAATTATGTATGAATATTTATTTTAGAATGAAAATAATATATAAAATAGAGAAATAAGAGTGAAGAGAAAAAGACATGATTCATTTATCAATTTTCTAAAATTATGATATAAAGAGGTAATAATTCCTCATAAATATTTCATAAAAAAAATCTCAACACCTTCTCTTACGTCATGTCACGTGCTTTGTTCCTTATCTTGCAACTTTGGAAAGAGATTTAGAAATTCTGCAAAGTGGTGCATCTTTTTAGGTAACTGCTTCCAGGTTTTAAAAGATAGGGTTATTTTAAAAAAACCAAACCGTTTCATCGAAACTTGAAACAAAAAATAATAAATAGAATTTATTATAAATAAATAACTTTTATTAAGTTTGACTTTTTTTGCTAGATTTATGGTAATGGATCTTTATTTTTCTACACTAAATAAAATCTCAATCTTTTAATTTGTTAAAAATGTAAAATATTTGATTGGTATCCAATATCATAAATCTGGCTAAGCTAATCTTTAAACGATTTTCTTTAACTTTCCATTTATGTTTCTAGAATCATCATGTTGTCAAGTTTTTTATTTTCTGATGTTTAATTCAATTTATTTTAAATAATTTTATTTTGGAAGTTTCATAAATAAAGATTAACAGGTGATTATTTCTTTTGAAAAAAAAAAATATTACATATACAAATTAAAAAAAGTGACTCTTTTTGAAAAATAGGAAAAATATCCCATACAGAATCCTCTTTCTATAAATAATGGTTTTATTGATTCTTAAATTGTGATGAATATGGTACACCAAATCAGTGTCATTTTTTTTTTATTAAATGTGGTGATTACATGGTATTTATGATGTTCAAGATATTATCAACCAACGGCTATAATGTAAATAATGTTGAAAATATTAAAAAAAATAAAAAGTAAAAAAAAGAACATAAATGCATTTTAGGTAAACTATAATGATCTCACTTTTCTGGATAATATGTTCAAATTTTAATTAATGCAAATTCATTTTTCTAGACTGTGAAATGAATTCATACATAACATGATGGAATATGTAAAAACAAAATATAGTATCTATTTATATTATAATTTTTTTATTAATAATAAAGACTATTTTAGAGATAATTAATTTTTAATTTATAAAAAAATCTCTAACTTGATTAATACAATGATTAAATATTTTTGTCTCTAAATTAGTTAATTATACATAAATTTTCTGAGAATTATACATTTAGACCTATTTTCCTGTGAAGATGGATTACCCAGTAATCTTCAAGTATTTTTATAATTATTTTTATTCTTCATCAATTAACAAGAGTTATTTTAGGAACTGAATATCATTTTGGTACAAATGATGTGTTTTTTCCTCTATTGGTGTGTGAGTCTGATGCAACATTGATCTCAATAGTTTTGAATATTCAAGGTCAAGTAACAGAACTTTAACTTATGTAACCGTTGTTTTGAATCGAGACTAAGTTATTAACTTAAATAGGTTTTAAAACGTACCTTCAGTTATTATTTGTGACAAGTTTTCTTCTTAGTTTTAAAACGTAACTTCACAATCTTGCAGTTTTCTACTTTTTCCATTTTCAATGTGTACTTTCAGACCACGAAATTGGAGAATAAAGATATAAATTGATGGGGATTTTCGTTTTTTTGTTTTTAGCTCCAAAGTTCTTCTTATATTACATTAGTAATAAAAAGTAAATTTTAAATTTAATTTAATTTTTCATAAAATCAATTTAATAAAATAATATTTATATTATTTTATATATATTAATTTAGTTTTATCAATAATTCACATTAAATTTTTAATATATTTTTGTTCGAAACTTTTAAATTAGAATAAACTAATTTATCAATAATATATTTTTGTTCGAAACTTTTAAATTAGAATAAACTAATTTATCAATAAAGTTTGTATTTATGGAATGATATTTTATTTATAAATTTTTAATTGTATTTATTAAACCTAAGGTGGAATTTAAGGTTGATTAATTAAATGATATGTAATAGTAATAATATATTGAGAATATAACTATTAAGATGAGTACATTTCACTCTCTGAAGTATAAAATACCTTGAGAGGGAGTTACATCCTAATCAAAATGATTAGTAATCAGAATTGACCATTGGTAATTCTTACCATGTTAATTAAGAGCTTGGTTAAAGTGTAAGCTGCTCCATACTAGAGAAGCTACTTAGCTCTCTAATGGTCTTTCTTGGTCTCGTTGAACTGCAATAAGTGTTCTCTGGAACTTCTTAGAAGATATTTGACCTCGTCTTTCTTTAACAAAAATTACCCACAAAATCACAGAAAACATAACTGCAGTTGAAACCAAGACCAAGCCAATGAAGACCTGGTGGCTGTATCGCTTGAACGATGGGCAATCATCCTTATTGATTTCATCAAAAGTGTCTATAACAAAAGAACAATCTACCAGTCGAGCTAAGAGTGGACCATGTCGATGCAATGAGTCACTCAAGTTGGTTGCCACCATAACCTTTGTGTACAGGGAAGGAGTCAACCTCCCCATTGTAATGCACCGACCAGATGGGGATATATTACATAAAAAGCTTTCATATGCCTGTCCATTAATCAAAACCCACCACAGTTAATGTACCATATTTCAATTGCAGCTTAGCATATGATTAGAAAGGAGGAGTTTGTTTGTATAACCTTGCATGATGGTGAAACAAAAATTTGTGAAGGGTCAAAATGAAGTGATGAACTTACTGTTGGTGCACCCGGCAAGCTTACTTCCACTGCATCACATTTCCTTTCAGTCAAGTTAGGAAAAAATGGATTGCAGAGGGGGGGCAAAGGAGGACCAGATTGATTGTAGTATATATCTTTGTCAGCCTGCATTGGAGGCATATTGGCATTGGCTACTTTATCTACAAAAGTATTAACCAAATTCACCACTTGGAATGAGGTGTTTTTGCTTATGTCCAAGGTTCTTTGGGTTGTGGCCTCATCCATGCAAGGAAGAAGTTTACTTAGAGCTGATTCACTTCGTGGGTTTTGAACCCATTCATCAATTGCTAGACATGAGTCAGCTACCCCACTGGAAGGTGAAATGGAAAATAAAGAAACAAATCAACTGTATTAGTTGAAGATATATGGAATTTTAGTTTAATGTTTGAACATGTGAAGGTAACTTGTCTAATATACTAATGACCTTTTGATGACTGCAGAATTTTAACCTGAGTGCTTTTCAAATATTTGTACAAAAAAGTTCCAAAACATTAAGCAATCTCGAAAAGTAGGGTTCCTGTGGCCTATACTTCGACCAAATTCCAAAAAAACTAAAAGCCTACAAATTAAGATAAAGCATGATTGTGACAATTTGATGGAACTTACTTATGAACAACTAGAGATAAGCTGCTCAACCAAAAGGTGATTGTGACAAGGATCCACCCAAAGAAAAGCAAGCTGCAGTAATATATTTGGAAAAGTTAAAAAGATCAGAAAAGGGAAACACAGTACTAGGAAGGAAATTGAAAACACAAAAAATTAAACAATTAGTTCAAGAAAAAAAAAGGAGGAAAGAAATGGAACTAAGTCACCTACATATAAACGATCACATGCCAGCCAAGAAATGAGATTACTGCAAATAATAATTGAAACAATATATAATGAGTCAAATGCATTTTTTGTTCAAAGGAAATAATCGTGTAGGACTTTATATACTTACAGAAGCCAAACACTGCTAAAACAAGCATCATAGTGCCAACAATGATCAGACTCTCACTTCTGGAATTTACAAAAAACTTGTTAACTAAACCCACAAAAGTTTATAATGAATAGTGGAGAATGTATGCTACCATTCTGCAACAAAAAAACTTGGATTCACTCACATAGCATTCAGGAATTCCACTGAGATTCTTACAGTTTCCTTAGCTTCGCTCTGAATTATATCAGTTTCATTGGAGAATCTTTCAGCTTTTTCAATGCCTTCCTTTATATCATTTGGAAGAGTGAAACTAGATACTTGTAAGTTCTTAGCCGCTGCAAGATTGGTTATTACATTTTGAATAATATCAACTACTGTATTTGCTCTTGTGATCAGGGTATCCAGTACATTATTTGTAGTAATCTGGAATCTCTCCAGTCCAGAGTAAAGGAAAATCCCTCCAATTCTGCAATGTGGAAGTGAACACTAACATGGATTCAAACATGTTTTTGTAAAAAAAATGTGAAGGGATAAAAGGGACCTACATTGAAATGATCAAGAAGAGCACGATAAAGATGAGTGATACTACATAAGTATTTCGAGAGTAGTCAGTCCCAGACTTTTTCTTGCAGCAGCCAAAGCAATGCAAACAAGCCATGAGGCTGAAGCATATTACCACCATGACAAACCAGAAGACAGCAACGACAACCGGAGGAAAACCAGAAAATGCAAGAGACTACACTCCAACCAATTTGTAGGAAGAGAATTAGAAGACACTACTAAAATTATTTATATTTAGAAGATACTACATTGAATATTATTAATATATTATTCTTACCATGATTTTCAATAAAAGGAAAACATTTTATTCAGTTGATTCCTTATCTGAGATCGTTAAAGTAGTTTTTAGGATGATGCTTAATATAACAGTGCAAAAAAAGTACACATTCATGGCTTGTCAAAAACATTAATATCTGGGAAAAATGAGAATGAATGTAGGTAGAAAAACAAGAGGCTCACACCATGTAATAATGAGTATTGGTAATATCCCATCCACCATCGTAGTATTTGAAATCATTAGTTGGGTCAATTCTGTGTGTTCTTGCTGCTGCTAAGGGTACTCTTGTCTTATTTGCAGAATTTCCATCCTGGGATCCTTTTGTAAACAAATCATTTCCTATATTAATAACCATAACCATCATTAAAAACAGCTAGACGAAGGAGAGAGTTAATATACAAAGTTTGTCAATAACCATGGGAAAATACAAAAACAACATCAGATGAGATTTTAATGTTAAAAAAGTGAACCTTCTGCATGGCATGCAGAAAACAAGGTCCAGGAAACAACAAGAATTGGAATGAGCAGAGATGGAATGAGACGAATCATTGTGTTAAATTATGGCCAATTAACGTGATTTAGTAGCTTCCCAATCACAATATGGTGCTGCAATTGTGATTGGGATGCTCATATATGAACGTTAATTAAGTTTGCTTTGTTTATGACAATACTTTAGAAGGGCTATGTATTCAAATGATTCATGCGAAGTTGAAAGATTTTTGTTTCCCAACAGGGGAAAAGTGATATTGTGTTGAGGAAAACTGGAGAAAGAAAATAAAAACCATTTTTGCTAACAACAAAAGCTATATTTAGATTTCATGGTATCTACAAAATTTGCTACCGTTTTAATTTAGTAAGGACAATCCAATCCACAAGACACGGTTTTTAGTTACCATACATGGTTCGAAATCTAATCATATTATTGCTTTAAAACATGGGAGGCACAACCATTTGACTTAAATAGAAAAAAATTGTTGAGAAAAAGGTAAAATTTATTTGGGAGATTTTTAGCTCTCAGTGTAAGTAGAGCTTATATATATATATAACAGAACAGTATTTTTTATTTAGATTACAAACATATTTTTTGAGTTGGATGAGCCTACTGACAAAAATTTCTTTCGAAATATTTAAAAACATTTTAATTTTAATTGTATTGATAGAGTAATATTAATTAGAGTAACGTAAATAGTTAATAAGATCAATATGTTTTAAGTTTAATATATAGTTTAATGTCAAGTGTTAAAGAAAGTGTGTGTTTTAAGTTTCGTTTTCTGCATCTGTGATTTTAATTTAATTGATTGTCTTACAATTTCAGAATTTTTTACCTAAATTTCCTGTTTATTTTTAGCTTGGTTTAAATTCGGATATTTTTTTTTAGAAAAGTTTTGGTGTACTGATACAAATTTGCTGATGATATCTCAAGAAAAGAACACGTGTGCGTGATGATAGAAAAGAAAAAGTGTGCTTGATGATGATAGGGACATAGGCATGAATTTTAAGTGAGTGACAATATATAAACTTGACTCTTAAAATTTTATATGTGTTGAACATATTATTTAAATTAAAAAAATATAGATTTATAAAATAGTAATACAATTTAAATTTTATATAAATTTTATTTTATTTATTAATAGAATAATTTTAAATTTATAAATATAGATTTTTTAATAATATTTTCAATTTATTAATTTTTTTTTAAAATAAATTTATAATATTTTTCTTAAGATATTATTAGATTTTAACTTAAAATTAATTAATATAAAATAAATTTATTTAATATATATATATAAAATAAAATAAATAATGCTCTACAAATTAAGATAGATAAAATAAGTTTTTTTTTAATATTTTTTCTCTATAAGTCTGATAATTTTATTCTAGTAAATATTATAAAATTGGGATAAATGATGTAAAACTTTTTTAATACTTTTCATTTATAGATATTTATCGAACTAAACAAATTTAATAAAACAAGTAACAAAGGTAAAATATATATTCTGATACCATATTAGATTTTGGCCTAAAAATAATTGGTATTAAATGAAATGATTTAACATAGGATCAAAATCCAAGGTTAATAAAGTTTGTACGATCTAATTACACCAATTGAAATTTATTTTTCTAAAGGGTGTAAACAATACTTATTGATGTCCATTTCTCAATGTGAGAATGTATTAGAAATTCAATATTAAAAACGAAGACAAATAATAATATATAAGTATGTTATAAGCTTCACTTTTATCTTAATTTTATAAGATAAGTTAGACACGATATTTACATTTTATAAATAACTCTTAAATTTAAATTTCTTACTTTTTTTAATTTATAATACTTCATAATTTTCTAATTAATATATATACTTAAAGAACAAATTTTGAGAAAGATTTTAGGACTATTTTTTTTTTTTTCCTTGTCTCAAGGATGGGTAAGAGATTAGTTTTCGATTTTTTGTTGTGGTGGCTGAATTTTTTGTAGTTATAAGTCAACGAATTCTTTTGGGATTGTGACGTAATTTGCTAGTGACTCAAGTTAAGATTTTCTTTTAACTTTGTTAGAAGAAAAATATAGAGTGAATAAAAAAATGAGAAATAAAATAAATATTGAATATATTTAACTGAACAGAACTAAAAAAAATCATAAGAAAATAACTAAAAATAGACTGAAAAAATATAAAAAATAATATTGAAATCCACTCATGTCTTATTTTCTCTTTTCCCTATATTCATCTTACCAAATAAACCCATTTATTTTCATCATATTTGTTTTATTAACTTGTAAATTCAATTTTTTAAGCACTTATAATGTCGTTGTTAATCATATGTACTTCTTTCAATTAAATTTTTTTAATTAAAGATATAATTTAAAAATACTTTTTAGTTAATTAAAATTATTGTTCAAGTTACAACGGAAGACATTTTGGATTTTTTTTTAAATATAATTAATAGAATTAAATGATATTATATCTAGTTATACATAACAACAAATTTTACATATAACAACAAATAATTAAAAATGATTAAAGCATGCAACAAAAATCACCTTTTACACGTGATACATTAGGCACATAATAAATACGTCACGTGCATCCATGTTGGAAAAGAATCTAATGATAGAACCAAGTAAATTAATCGGCTTTGCAATGATTAATTAAGCACCTAATCAAACCACATTCGCAAGTAATCAATCATTATGCTTCACATCACAATTAACGGAAATGACATGTTAACAAAGTTAGTACATTATTTATAAGAGAGAAGATAAAGTTATTAAAAAAATAAATAAAGTAAAAGTTTACCTTTATTCTCATTATAATTTAATAATTAAAATAAATTATTAATTTAATTATTATTTTTAAATAGATAATAAAAATAAAAAATAAAAAATAAATCTACTTTACTTATTTAAATACATTTTTTTTCTATTTATAATACATATTAATAAAGATAAAAACCATCTTTTATTCTCTATGATTTTTTATCCATTTTATCTCTTATTTATTATATTGTAATTGTAATTATAATATAGTCTCTTTCAAAATTTTCTCAATTTCTCTTTTTTATTATCCGCTAATATATATATATATATATATATATTTATTTATAAATAAAGTATTATGTTAAACTAAACCATATAGAGCTGAACTGCATTATGTTAATAAAATTGAATTATTTTAAAAAAACTAAATTGGACTTCTCTTTTGGTTTAATTTTCAAAGATTAAATTGTTCTGCTTAAACATAATTGAACTATATTTCATCATATTGAAAAATGTTTTAAAATGAGATTAAAAATAACAATAGTTTAAACAATTTAGATAGTTTCAAACAGTTTAAATAAATCCAAAATATTTCAATCCACTCAAATTTTAATGTAGTTCAATTCAGTTTGTTTGAATAATTATACAATTAAATTCAACTCAATTATATATATAAGTTTCTTTTCTGTTTTTTTTTTTTTTTTCTCTTTCTCTTTCCTTTCTACCATAAGTATAAAAAATAAGGTGTATCTTTAGTTTTTTTTTTTTCGAAGAGAAATAACTGAAATAAATTGATAAAGTTATAAAAAGAAAAAAAAATTATGCTAGAGTTAATACTCAAAGAAAGAAAAATGGAAAATGAAAACATAATAATATGATATGATAAAGAAAAAGTTTAAATACAGCATTTATATCATAACAAATGTTCGTAGTCATTATTCTAGAATGAGAGAACAAAAGTAAAAATAAATAAATTAAATGGACATAATTACTGGGAAGTGTCACTAAAAGTGTAATTACAATTATAGACAGAGCAAAAGGCTTGCAAGGTCATCAAGAGCAAGAGCAAGATGGTGGCAAGGAACGTAAGAATCTGCCATGAACTAAACACGTAAGTCTTCATGAACTTCACAACTTTAACCTTCAATCTACAGTTATAATACTTGTTAACATCTTCGATCACCTTATCCAGCAATGGTTCCCTTGACAATCTCAATGACTTGCTCATCCCATTCCACAGATTAGCCACTTCTTTATCACTCTTTAAATGGTTCTGAATGATCCCTTTTTCTCTGAGAATCTTTGCATCTTCCTCCGAGTCTATAATCCCGTTCATCAACTCAGTGAAACGGGTTAGAACCAATGGCCCCAATGCAACTGATGCCTCATATGCAACCAAATTTTCAGGAAAACTTGAGTATTAACGTCCAAACAAACTGTGGGAAGGTAAAACGTGCATGCTTTTGCGTCAAAACTGATGTTTGATATGCTCTTGGTGGGTAAGAAACGAACACCGGAATTGAAAAGTTCTGTAACGGAAGGAATAGTGATTTCCTCAACCAAGGGTGGTTTGTTCATGAGACTATTCGAGCAGCTTGAACTCACACTTTCTCCTTCATTTTGAGAGAAAAATAAGTACTCAAGAGGTTGTTTCAGAATTTTAGCTCCTGGAAGGTTGATTATTATTTTCCATGGTAGCTTAACAAAGATTTTCATAGGCTTAGATACAAGTACCTTTTTAATTACAATCACTGGCCCTTTGTTTAATTTTGAAAGCAGCTTCCACAGTTCTCTAAAGAGTTTCTTAACTTGTGTGGAGTCAGCGTTTGATTCTTCATTTCCTTCCTTTTCTTCTTCTCCTTGTTGAAGCTCAATTTCAATTGTATCTTGTCGTTCTAACATACGAGGGACAATCATGTGATATAAGAAATCTAGCAGATGTGCACTCTTCGAGATTTGAATGTTTGGATATTCTTCGATCATGTTGAAAGGAGAAATCTCTTTGAACAAGCCTACAATATTCGAGATCAACATGTCATCTGCTACTTCAAGCGATGAGAATTTGAGCTCCAACATCTTTCTCAACACAAATAATGGTATTTGATTCTCAAGCATTACAATATCCCTCAAAATTGCATTGTGAGATGCCTTCCTCCTAGGCACTCTTGTTCCATCTTGGAGGAACTCAAGCAAGAATGAGGCATCAATTGCCATCATCCACACCAATGTTTCCCCGTTGAAATCCAAGAACTTGTGGTGGCACGCTCGAATCCTTTGCTCCAACTTTGACAATTGTTCAACAAGATTATCTAACTTGAGGCTTTGTAATTGTTTCTGGAATCTTTTTGCTGCTGCAAGCTTGTGGCTCTGCATCTCATACAGTTCTGGACGCCAATAATGGTAAGGACCAAGAGCAACTTGCTGAGGAATATACGAGTCTGGATCACAAGCCCTAAGGACCGTTGGGACGCTGAAGATGGATACAGGGAATTCACCATCTTCATCAAGCTCTTCTTCAAGGGTCCTACGGATTTGGATGATCCATCGGAGCTCATCAAAGTTAGACTTAGAGTCAACAGACATAACTGATTTCAGAGAAGCCATGTATGAAATTAATGCAAAATCTAAAACTGTATATTTAATGACTTGTTTGGAATTTTTAGGTATTAATTAAGGAGGAGTTTGGACAAAAGGAGATGAAGCATGATTTTGTTTGCATATATAAATCCTATGAACACTGTTATTTATATCTAATAAGAACCATGGAATTATCATATTTGATCAATCTTTTGTTTCACTAATTCTTCCCCTCAAATAATGTTTTTCCCGTGCTTAATTTCCAAAGTCATTGCCCTTACCAGCAAGTTGGCACTATCTGTGATCTATGAAATTTTAAGTCGCTTTAACTTGGAAACGTGGATCTCTTAGGTTTTACGTAGGTTTTGTTTACCCTACTTTTTTTACAATATAATATATATAGCGTGCCCAATGAATGAGAAAAACGAGCAAAGTAAATACAATATTCTCTTCATGAGGAATGCTACAGTACTTGGAATAAAGGAAAAAAGTGAAGTTTGTTTTGCATGTTGAGCACTTGCTTTCGTTTAAAAATAGCTTTATTAATTGAAAGATTTCTTTGACCACAAGAAAAGGTAAAATATGTAACCCTCCACTTGCTTCTAAATAATGATTAAGAAGTTGGCTTGTTGCCATAATTCTCGTAACAAAGTGTCCATTTCATGACATAACGATGATGAGCAATCCTAATTATTAAAAAAGAAAGTATAGAACATTTCAATTATACCTTTTTTTTCTCCCTAGTTCTAGGCTAAAGTTTTATAAGGGTAAGATTTGGTTTTAAATAATGGTAAAATATAGACAAATAACCACTTTTTTGCTAGGAAAATAAATAGTATTATTGGCTGAACAAATAAGGATGTTTCACTGGTATTTCTTAGTTTTCTGGAGTTTTCTATTGTTTTAGTTAAACTCAACACTTCATTCTTTGAAGTTTCATTAATTTGGTTTAAACTTTTAATATTTGAGTTTTTAAAATGTAGTGGGGTTTAGCTCTTATATTAATTTGAAGTGATACATAAGATTATATTAATATTAGTGTTGGATATTGTTATTTAAGGATAAATTGTTGTTTTTTCCGACTGATATAAAAAAATGTTGAAGTTTAAATAAAATTGGCATGAAAGAATTATAGAGATAGTTGGTGAAACATATTAATAAGTAGCTATCAAGATATAACTTTTTAGCTTCATCTTTATTCCTTTTTTTCTTTTGAAAAATGACTTAGATGATCCATAAACACATTTACAGGTAATCATCACTGTATTCCAAATTTTATTAAATTTATCTTACGATATACTATCAAATCAAACGATAGAGATTTTCTTTTCTTATTTTTTTTCTTGCATGCATGAAAGTTAATTTGAATAAAAGATTGTGGGATCAAGTTGATGAACTTAACTGTCATCATGTGGATATAATAGCAGAAAAGATAGATATGTTCGCAGTTTTATTCTTTAGAATTAGATTTGTTATATAAGTTGATATAAAATAGTAGAGTGGTTCGTAATAACAAATAAAATATAGAAAAGTCTAAACAAAGTAAAGATTAAATAAAGATATTTTTTTATTATTGTTATAAATTATAATATACAAGACGTAAGAGTAGCATGCAACCAGATCAGCTCTAATTATTGATGTCTGTGTGAAATCTAATTGATAACTATTTGTAAATATGATTTTAATTCAATGGCGATTAAATAACACTTATTAGTCATGTTCGTGAATTTGCAATGAATTTAACTCACTACAAATAATTGCAACAAGTAAGGTGTATTTATAAAGATTAAGCAGAAAGATACAAAACACCATTTAAAAAACAAAGAGAAAATAAACATAAACTTGAAATAACTTAAAAATATTGAAACAAGTTGAATCATCTTCTCCATCACCAGGATATGTTCAAGCATTGGCCAACTAATATATCACATTGTGAATTTGTACACAAAAGATTCCATTTATAATTGTCATCATGACACACCAGTTAACTACCGGAATTTATTGCAGATCGTAAAAACCGATTGCAAGTGTAGACAGAGCAGAAAGATTGCAAAGCCATCAAGAGCAAGAGGCATATGGCAGCAAGGAATGTCAAAAACTGCCACGAATTAAACACATAAGCCTTCATGAACTTCCGAATTTTGACCTTCATTCTACCATTGTGATACTTGTTAACATCTTCAATCACTTTGTCCAATTGTGGCACCCTTGACAGTCTCAAGGATTTGTTCATTCCATTCCACAGGTTAGCCACCTCTTTATCACTCTTCAAGTGGTTAAGAATGATTCCTTTTTCTCTGAGAATCTTTGCATCTTCCTCCGAGTCTATAATTCCGTTCATCAACTCAGTGTAACGGGTTATAACCAATGGCCCCGATGCAACTGATGATTCATATGCAACCAAGTTTCTGAGGAAAACTTCAGTGTTAACGTCCAAACCAATAGTCGGAAGGTAAAACGTACGTGTTTTGGCGTCAAAAGTGATGTTTGATATACTTCCCTTAGTAGGTACAAAATGAATACCACAATTGAAGAGGTCTGAAACAGAAGGAATAGTTATTTCCTCCACTGAGGGTGGCTTGTTTATGAGACTATTGGAGCTTGAACTTCCACTTTCTCCATTTGCATCTCCTTTTTCTTGAGAGGAGAAGAAATTTTCAAGAGGTTGCTTCAGAAGCTTAAATCCTGGAAGGTTGGACGCGATTTTCCAAGGCAACTGAGCAAAGACTTTGAGAGGTTTAGATACAGATACCTTTTTTATTAAATTCACTGGCCCTTTGTTTAACTTTGAAAGACGATTCCATATTTCACTGAAGAATTGCTTAACATAGCCGGAGTCTGATTTTCCTTCTTCATTACCTTCCTTTTGGTCTTCTTGTTGATCCTCGGCTTGATCAATTGTGTCTGGTTGTTGAGCTAATTTTGGCACTATCATATCATACAAGAAATCTAGCAAATGTACACTCTCCGAGACCTGAATGTTTGGATACTCCTCCATCATCTTGAAAGGAGAAATCTCTTTGAACAAGCCTATAAACATCAAGGTCAGCATGTCATCAGCAGCTTCAAGTGAAGAGAATTTGAGCTCCAGCATCTTTCTCAACACAAACAATGGGATTTGATTCTCAAGCATTACAGTGTCCCTCAAAATTGCATTGTGAGCTGATTTCTTCCCAGCATAGTCCACCAAATGGGACAAGCTGGAGGAAACCCTCTGCACCTTTGCTCCTTCCTGCATGGCATAAACTTGAAGGAACTCAAGCAAGAATGAGGCATCAACTGTCATCATCCACACCAATGTTTCCCCGTTGAAATCCAAGAACTTGTGGTAGCATGCTCGAACCCTTTGCTCCAACTTGGTCAATTGGTCTACGAGAGTGTCCAACTTGCAGCTTTGTAGACCTTTGTGGAATCTTTTTGCTGCTGCAATCTTGTACCTTTGCATCTCAAATAGCTCTGGACGCCAATAATGGTAAGGACCAATTGCAACCTGTTGAGGGATATAAGAGTCCGGATCACTTGCCATGAGGAGCTTGGGCACACTGAAGATGGATACAGAAAATTCACCATCTTCCTCATGCTCTTCTTCAAGGGTTTTGCGGATATTAATCACCCATCGAAGCTCGTCAAAGGTTGGTTTAGAATGATCATTTGACATGGTGGATCTTAGAGAAGACATGTATGGTATTTTTGGAAAAGCTTGGTGCAGAAAAACTTTGCAGTTTATAAGTGTTTGTTGTTATGCTTTTAATGAAAGGGGAATTGGGACTTTATAAGGTGTAGGAATCTTCATTACAACCAGCATCCAAATCATATTTGATTACTTTCCATTAAACTATTAGGAATGCGTTAATCATTCGCAGTTTAAATACTATTATGAACACACTAGCCCTAGGCAAGAAAAGTTGGTAGCCAGATTCTTTGACTTCAAGTCATCTTAATTAACTGAGAAGTGGGAACATAGGTTAAACGTGTTTCATGTACCATATAATTATTAAGATCTAGAAATGCTACTAGCAAGAGACTTAAATTTCATGTTAAATTTTTGTCCATATAGATAATTTGCTGTTAAATTTTGACCTAATCTTAAGTGAACATGTCTCTTCATAGGTGGATCTTGATTTTATAATTTTCAATAAAATTTAATTAATATAAATATGCTATAAATGTAATAAATAATGTGTTGATATTAATTGTTAATATCAAGTTGTCGAATAGAAAATAGAAAACTGTGTTTTATAATTTTTTTGCTTACGCTAATTTATTAATAATGTGTATTCCGAAAATTATTGATAGTTTGCAACTTGCAGTTATCTTCTTTCTTTTATCTGTGGTCAACTTTGAAGAAATGAGATAAATAGAGAATTGAAAAACATGGTAGCTTTGTAAATAGAAAAGGTGCCACCTTCTGTTATAAAACACCATTCATCCAAGCTTTTTTATGGTACACAAAGTTGAATAAAACTCAACTATGCAAAGTTTATTATATCTCTTACATGTGTTGTTGTTTTTTAACATGCATAATTAAAATATTTTATTCGAAAGTGGAACGTGAGAATATTCCGATAAATTTTAATTATTTAGATTGAAAATAAAATTATACACCTATTAAATTAAACTTATAATATGTAAAAGTTAGAGATCTTATATCGACTAAAAATCAAATCAAATTAATATATATAAAGTGGGTGTAAATCTCACTTTATCGAGTCGATCTCTTGAACATGAGTTCGATTTAAAATTCATTTATATAATAATTTATTTTAACAAGTTTGTTAGATCTTAGGGTTGTTGTTGAACCACCCAATTATAGACCCACATAGCGATTATTGTTGGACCACCCAATTATAAGCTTACGTTTGAGTTGAATGTCTCGACATGAAGAGATGAGGTGTGTTAAAGATCACATATTAATTAGAGATAAAACCAAATTAATATATATAAAGTAAGTGAGTGCAAATCTCATCATATCAAACCGGTTTTATTAGAATAACTTAAACTTAAAGTCCATTTATGAGTCATAATAAATTAAAATAATAAAAAATAGGTTGACATAAATTAAATCTTAAAATAAAAATTGTAAAAAATATATACATATAAAACTAAACACACACAAATATATAATATAAAAAAAAAATTAAATTTTTTTAAATATTTACTTATACACAACATTTTCTTTAAAAGTATATATATTTTCATTTTTTTTTTCAATTTTTTTATTTATTTTTACTCTTATCACGGTAACGTATAATTGACTATTCATAAATATTAGATATAAAAAATAAAGATAAACTTTACAATCATGAAAAAAAAATAAGAATGTGAAAAAAAAATCTTAATAATTTAAGTATAACTTTTAAAAAAATATATTATTTTTAAAAATCAAAAGTCAAATAAAACAATTTACTTTTAATAAATCATAATCAATTAATTAATTGAAAACTTATTAATGAAAAACGAGACATTAATTAGAAACGAAGGATAAAAAAATTTGATTTTTTTATAAAAATATAAAAAAATTTCATGAAAAGATGAGATAATGTTATATTAAAAAGAAAATGAAAATCATACACTTATTCTTAAATTGAATATTAAATATTGTTTATATAGATATATATATAAATAAATAAATAAAGAAAATAGATACATTCACTCTCACATTAAATAAAATAAATTTACTTTTCATCTTTATTATTCATTTTATTGGAATCTAAGTATATAAAATAATAATTTATTTGTTTTTAAATTATAAAAATAAATAAATTATAACGTTCAAAAATAAATTTCTAAATCGTAAGTGAATTTTATAATTAATAAAATCATGGACAAGTTAATAGTATAATATCATCGTGACTTGAAAAATATAAAACATAGTGATAACTTCTACATGCATGATATATTATAACAATTACAATTTTTTTATTAAGTTAAAGTAAGTTTATATTCTTTGTTTATATTTTGGAACTACTAATTGTTCTCATTTTCTTCCAATTTTCACGTCTGAACTTACTTTTAATAGGAGTAACATTTCAAATACATCTAAAACATACTTTATAAAATTAATTATTTTCATCCTTTAATGAACGCCATAATCGAATTCCAAAATTTCTATTACATAAATGGAGAGACATAATTGAAAACTTAAATATATTAAAACTGATAAATATATAAAACATAAATGATTATTTATTAGTGACATTAAAACATACAACAGTTTAAAATTGAATCGATAAAAAAATAATTAAAATAATTAAAAAAATTAATAAAAATCAAATTTATTTAATTTTTTTCTATTTTTCTATTTTTCTATTAAACTATATAATTTATTTAAATTTTGGATTAAATATTAAAGATTTAATTAAATCAAACTAAATCACTCATGATATTTAAATATAAATATAATATTATATATTTAAAATTAATTTTAATTAAAAAATGCATAATCATATATTATGAATTAATGATATTTTATTTATAATATATTTATATTTATTTAAATATAATAATAAATTTATAATAAAAATTATATAATTTATTTAGAAATATATGAAAGAATTTAAAATTATAAATATAATATTAATCTAAAAAAAATGACAACATATTCTTTTATTTAATAATTTTTTATCTTAAATGATTAATTTTTTTTTACAAAAATTATAATTTTTTAATAAAAAATATTTAAAAATTTTATAATAATAAAACAACCACTAAAATTGATAAATGAAATCATAAAATATTTATTTTATTTTATTCAAAATTTATATTAAATTACAATTAAACCAAATTAATCGATAGCTATGTTGTTGAATGAATAAAAAATATCACATGCATAAATAAAAAATTTAAGTAATTTAAGGCATAAATTAAACTCACACAATATAGAAATGGAAAATAGAAAATATCAAAATGTCGTCCCTTTGTAAATGACAAAATATCAGAGAAAAAAAAAAACATGAAACTAAAGTGAAATCGATGAAACCCTTTAGCTACTATTTTAAAACATGTTTTTGTCATGTAGAATAATTAACTTGAATTAGTAATAATTGTACTGAACTTGACATAATTCTGAGGGACCAACATCACAATCTGAAGATAACAGTACATTGACCTTCTAAAAGGACATGCTTAAACAAGTATAATTTTCCCACTCTGCAGTAACTATATGAACATGTTAAAACTTCATCTTCCTCATATTATCAATGAATGATCCAATCATAACAATCTAAAACATCAATCACTCGTACTTCAACTCTGCATATATCTGCCCAGGAATCATTTCTGACATTCTGAATCCTAAATAGGAAGAACAAAAATAAAAAAATTTAACTACTTATGAATAAGATTGAGAAACAGATAACCCTATTAGAAAATTGATTATTAAATTGAATTAACTCGTAATCCACGCACACAGCAAAAAATGTTCGTTCTTAGGATGAACAATTACATAAACTATTTTATTAATTGATATGAAATCCTGCAATCTTAAAATCTAAAAGAATAATGAATAACGTAAAATTTTATTTTAAGCAAAAGTGGCTAATCTTTTAAATAAAAGTATATAATTGAATACAGCGTTATTTACCTTCAGTTTAAAATATTTACTTTAAGCGGATACCACTTAGAGCTAAAATGCTGTGTTCACAAAATTAAGCAGAATTTTGTTAAGTATAACATTTTATTACTGAACACCTAAACATAAATTATGTTCAACAGATTACAAGTAGGAGTTCTAAAATATTTTTCAATTGGTTAAGTATTTTTTTTTTTATTAGCCCAAAATATTTAATGGTGGAGATTTCATATCAAATAAACATATAACACCTCAATTTATAATATTTAAGAGAAATGAGTTTTGAGCCTAATTCAACTTCATAAAATCGGTTTATTAGGTGAGGTTTGTCCTCACTTATATACATTAATTTGACCATATCACTAAATAATGTGAAATCTCTAACACACCCCCTCTACGTCGAGATTATATTAGCTCGAACGTGGGACTAGACAACAGACTCGACAATTATACCAAGATAATTGTAAGACGACATATGTAGGTGAGGGGTGGTATGATAAGTTCAACAACTTTGTTAGAATAGGCTCAAAGCCTACTTCTGATATGGTATCAGAACCTATATTAATAAAATTATTAGATCTATCACACCACCCCTCACCTACATATGTCATCCTATAATTATCTTTCACACAATTATCCTATAGGTTAATATTAAAAGTTCACCATGTTTATTATACAGTTTTCACAGCTGATTCCTCCCTTCTCTATCTGTGACATATATTTACCACCGGTCACACAAGGTCGTCGGAGACGATTACCGACCGCCGGAAGCTGTAGCCTGACACGATTTTTGCCGACGTTGCTCCATTTTTTTCTTTCCTTTTCTTTCTTCTTTCTCCTATCCCTCCCAGGATCACTTCCACCTATCACTGCATGTCGCTGGCGGAGGCGATTTCCGATGGCGCCGTCTCTCTCTCTTAAACATGATCGGAACCCCTTTGTTTGTGTTTCTCTACGAATCTCCAAAGATACCTTTATCCTTCGGAACCCTTTTGTTCGTGTTTCTCCACGAATCTCCAAAGTACCTTCATCCAGACCTTAAAACCTTCACTTAATATTATGATTAAATTATTTAAATTTATAATTAAATTAAAATAAAATAAATATAAATAATTTATTTAATAAAACATATATATTATAACTTACTTAAACTTTATTATAATAATATTATTATTAAATAATAAATTGAATCTGAAATTTTATTTATATAAAATGTAAATAATAATAATTTTTTAAAAATATATAGGTAAAATTTTAAATTAGTGAGAAAATTAATATTATTTAATTTATAAAAGAGATGATAAATTATAAATTTAAATTAAATATCATTAAAAAAAATTTATATAATATAAAATATTATTATAATAATATATTTTGTTAAGAAAATAAAGTAAATATTATCCCATAATTTAATAAAAATACATTGTTTGAATTAAAATATTTTATTTATATATAAAATAAAATAAAGTATTATACTCAAAGTAAATTCGTACCAAAATAAAAAGTGAAATTATTTTATAATCATATTATAAATGAATTTAATCTTATTTTTAGGTAACGTGGGATCTCTAACATCCCTCTTACGTTGAGATTTACTCAATTTAAATGTGGAGGCATGACCAGATAAGTCCAATAACCTAATTAGGATAGACTCTAATATCATATTAGAAGTTGACACCCACTTAATATACTCTAATTTAATCTTATTTTTAGGCGATGTGAAATATTTAACAAAATACAATTCTCATATGAAATATAAAGGTCTCTAAAATATCCTCATATAATTTTCTAAAAAATTAGTTATAAAAATGAATATTTTCTTTATTATATTCTTCATCAAATACAAAATATCTATATATAACAATTATAAAAAATAAGTTTTAGATGAAAAAATAATTGATATAATTGAAAATTATATCTCAACAATACTTTTTATCATTATTTTCACAAGAAAAATGATAAATATAAATCAAAGTCATATTATAATAAAAATTTCAAATAATTATTTTCTTACTTTCATTTATCATATGTTTCATTCACATAATTCATCACATTATGATTTCATTAAGCTCGGTACTCTAAATACCTTAGGATCCTAAATACGTTGTCAACCCTATCACCTTGTGATATTGTCCTTACATTATTGTGGATAGTCGCTAGTTGACAATATGCTCCACAAAAATAACATGTGAGTACGAATTCTTTTGGTAAAAAGTATAATCAACGGTTTAGTTAGGTAGTGGAGTATGAGCTCTATATCAATCCCCATGCATACAATGCATAATGTAGTTTTAATTAAAGAACTCATGTTTATAATGTATTTCATTAGCATATTGGAACTAAATAGGAGAAGAAGCGAATAAACATAATTAAGAAGTGGAAAAACATATATTAGGATTTAACAACAGATTCATATACTCAAAACAAAACTAGAAATATAATAACGATGAAAATTGTAAGGAATTTCTATATGTGTTGCTAATTAGTGATGAAATAGCAATGGAACTGTAAAAAATTAAAATAAGGTGCAAAAATGTAAATTTAATCTGTTAAAGTTCCATGAATTAAAGAAGAATCAAGAGATGGAGATGTACAAGAGTTTATGTCAAGTCACTTGAAGAGAAATCTCAAGATAAGTAGAGAAAGTCGCCACTTTTTTTTTAGATCAGCAAAAACAGATATATTAATAAAATTGGTACCAGAAGTACCAAAAACAATTACAAGTACATAATTGTACAAAGATGTGCGGAAAATTCAGCAATTAACAAATAATTATCCCTCCCATTACTATTGAATGACTTAACCTACCCAACACAAGATAAAGGATTTATACACCATTGAGCAAAAGTCCCAAAATTCTTGTTAACTCTATTGATGATCCATGACCAAGTTCTGACTTGAATTAAACCAAAAATCTCTTCAGCACTTACTTTTTCATTCCGAAATAACACCTCATTTCTATGTAGTCAAATAGACCAAATCACTCCAACCCAGAGTATATTCCATACACTCTTAAGATCTTTATTTCCCGTCATCCGACAATGTTGAAGTAAATGCCTTTTTAGATTACTTGCCCTACATGTACTTATTCCAAACCACAAATAACATTTATCCCAAACAGCACTAGCTACCTTACATTCAAAGAATAAATATTCAACTTTTTCACTTTGTAGTCCACATAAATCACAATTGAGATTTGCCAATTGGATTCCTCTTTTTTGTAAGTTGTCCTTTGTTGCTATTCCTCCAATTGCCGCTCTCCAAACCAGATGTACTGCTTTAGGAATTGCTTTAATCTTCCATAGCCTTGTGAAAAATTCTTTATCCTCCTCTTGCAAGTCTTGGTCCTGTTGAAAACTCTCCCATATAAGATTATATGCAGAATGTACAGAGTAACTTCCCAGCTCACCACTCTTCCATAACCATTTATCTTCGTCACCCTCTTTTGGCTGCTTAGAATTTATAATATTTATTAATCTTTCCAATAGGAGTTCTTCCCACTGAAACCACCCCCTCCTCCACCTCATATTCCACTCCCATTCACCTTCCTTCCAGCAACCCATTTCCTCAATAGTCCCATTCTGATTGATAGAGTTGAGATACAACCTATGGAATTTGGATTTAAGTGTTTCATCCCCTACCCATTTGTCATGCCAGAACTTAATCTTCCTACCATTCCCCACCTTCCATTCAATTTCATTTTGAAACCATTTCCCTTCCACTTCATTTGCCCCACAAATTTTTCTTAGATCTCTCCACCAAGTAGAACAATCATTTTCTCCTATCAAATCATCTAGACCTCTCCACCCCCCATATTTTGATAACATTACCTGTTTCCATATCCCTCCACTTTCATGTTCAAGTCACCACCTCCACTTGGCCAAAAGAGCAATAGTAAAACACCTGATATCAGTTATTCCGAGCCCCCCTTTGCATCTTTCTTTACAAACTGTATTCCACTTCACCCAATAGATTTTCCTCCCGTCATTCCCCCACCCCCACAGGAACCTTTTCTGTATCTTCAATACCTCCTTAATCACGGTACTAGGCATTTTGAAAAATGACAAATAAAATAAAGGTACCGAATTCAACACATTTTTAAGTAGAGATACCCGACCACCGAAAGATATATTTTTACCTTTCCATTTTGCCAGTTTCTTCCGAATCTTGTCGAGAATAGGTTCCCAAAACTGTATACGTCGTTGATTTCCTCCAATTTGAATTCCCAGATACATGAAAGGAATACTCATTTGTGTGCAATTTAAGATATCTGCAAACACTTCCAACCCTCTACTTTCCACCCCTAATCCACCTAGTCGACTCTTGGCAAAATTAACTTTCAACCCTGAAGAGAGCTCAAAACATCTGAGAATAATTTTTAGTATTAAGACATTCTGGTGTGTCGCCTCACAGAAAAAAATTGTATCATCAGCAAATTGTAGCAAACTGACCTCCTCATCTAGCCTCCCAACTTTCACTCCAGTCAACATACTTTTGTTTAGTGCACTTCTCACTAGTCCTGCTAGTCCTTCTACCACCAACAGAAAAAGAAAAGGCGCCAAAGGGTCGCCCTGTCTAAGTCCTTTAGTCGGAATAAATTCTTTTGTAGGACTACCATTAACTAAGACAGAGACAGACGCAGATAACAAAAGATTTTTTATCCACCCAATCCACTTCTCACAAAAATTGAATCTTCTCATCATGTAGAATAAGAAATCCCAACTCACAGAGTCATATGCTTTTTCAAAATCAACCTTTAGAATTAGTCCCTGTTTCCCTTTTCTCTTCATCTCATCCACCACTTCATTTTCCACAAGCACACTATCCAACATACATCTCCCTCCTAAAAAAACACTCTGGGAATCATCAACTAACTTGTGAATATACTTTTTTAATCTGTTAGACAACACTTTAGTGACAATTTTGTATACACAACCCACAAGGGATATTGGCCTGAAGTCGTTAAGATTAGCAGGATTTTCCTTTTTAGGAATGAGAGATATGAATGATGCATTGCTTCCTTTGGGCCAACACCCATTCTTGTGGAAATCCATAAGAGCCTCCATAATGTCATCCTTTAATACTTCCCAGAAATGTTTCATAAATCGAAAGTTAAATCCATCCGGACCAGGACTTTTATTCCCATCGCAATCCCATACTGCCTCCTTCACCTCTTGCTCCTCAAACATTGCTGTGAAGCATTGTTCAAGACAAGACTTTAGGAGAGTAAGGAACCGTCAAACACAAGCTTAATAAAACTCACAATCTATTCAAATGAACCAAAGTTATGTTACATGATGCATTGAATTCTATTTATAGAGTTTAGTGATCCACAAGTGCAACTCAAATGAATATGAATACATCCCAAATTACAAGTAAATGAAGTATTTATTCTACTTCTTAGGTCACATGCTTATCACACCAAGGTAGTGTCAAAAGCGTGTTCCTATTTCAATCAATGAAAGGCGCCTAAAATCCATCATGTGTCTAGATGGTGCCAAAAACATGTTCTTAGGAATGCAAGCGTA
>BDMB01000093.1:138723-194682 GCA_016859785.1 Macrotyloma uniflorum | reverse complement strand
TATATAGAGGTCCTTCAATTATTTGTTACAAGAAACGTGAAAATGAAGCTAGTTACTGCAGGAATCAATTATTTGTTGTGAGATATATTAAGATATTTAGAGTATAATTTAAGCAAAGATAGATAAAGATGAATATAAGTCAATGTCATCCCGTCGTCGTGTTTAATAATTTTCTGAAGCCACTTTGGCCCATTTCTTTAATTATTTTCTTCATCATTCCGTACACCTTTTAACAATTCAATTACTATGGGGACCACTGCTTTTCAGACATGCTGTATCAAAAATAAAATAATCTAAATTTAGGCTTAAATCAGATTTTTGTCTTTCAATTATTGTTCTATAAATTTGGTTTTCCAAGTTTTAGTTTAATCAATTCTATCTCTGAAATATCCTAATTGTATAATTTAATTTTTAAATTTTCAATTAAATAAATTTGGTCAGTCAACTATAGTAATTATATGATTTGGATTCTTCATTCAATATGTCCATGAAAATTTAGCAGGATTTGTCTTATGATGTTAACAAGCGATCTTTTAGATGATGTGTCGTTATCAAGTACTATGTTGATGTCGCATGATGAAATGGCATGTAAAAGTAGTAAAATAAAGGTTAATTTATTTTTAGTTTCTATTTATGTTTTATATAAATACTTTCATTTATATATTAAGGAAATTCATCAATACTCTCTTTTTTTTTTTTTATGTCCTGATCATATCTAATATGTCCATGGTAAATTCAAACAATAATACTTAATGAATTGGACAAATTGAATCAACAATAATATGTATTAAGAAATTAACTAGTCAATGGTCTCATTCAAATTCTTTTGCAAACAATTCCTATAAAGCGTAAAATTTCAGATATTTTTTTATTTTACAAAATACAAAATAAAAATATAAACTTAATATACTTGTAATTTAATGAAATAGATGTTTATCTATGAAATTTTCAACTTAAAATGAAAAGAAGTTTTATCTCGTCATTTGCATAATAAGTTTTTTTTTTTTTTTGTCTTGTATATATTTATAAGTACAATTAAAATACATTATTAACCAAGCATACAAAACTTAAATTAAACGAATATTATTCAAATATTCTTGTCATTAGAGCTTGTGAGAAAATATTAAATCGTATAAACCTATAACTAAATATATTACTTATATTTTTTTTTCTATTCTCTACTTATGATCAATACATTTGATAAAAAATATATTATTTTTTTTTTTTATTAGAAAGTTTAATATTAAAAAAAAGTATGAAATAGTGTTTTCTCTAATTAAGATTAATAAAGAAATTGAAATCGTTGTATATTTTAATTTAAGAAAAATAATATTTTTATTTATCTGTTTAATTTTTTAAGTTAACTATAAAATATGAAATAAAAATAGTAAACAAAGTTATTAATTAAGCTGTTAAAATGAAATAATCAATTAAAAATTATAAAATAAGAAAATGTCTTGTGACAATTGTAGTGTTTGTATTTATTTTGTAGTGCTAGAAGAATTTTAGTATTATATATAGATATAGATTCATAATTCAGTTCAGAAATCTCCATTTGATTGTTCTTCTTTTCCTGACTTTCTTTTCTTGGTCTATATGATGATGATGTAAATACCCTAATAGTCTTTGAACCTTATCCATTCTACTTGAAGTCTATTTTTGAGAAAGAGAAAAATAAAATTTATAGAGAAGCTATTCAGATTTTGTTTAATGCCTAAACTTTTGTTAATAAAATGAGAACAACTTAATAATAACCCTTCATTCACTGATACATTTTAAACCTAGAAACTATAACATACGACACATTTTCATTAAAACAATTCTATGAACTGCATGGGTGATTGTTGGACTAAGATGATCGAACAAAACGTTAATGGTCTTTGTTTTGGTCAGTGATTAACAAATTAAAAGCTTTTATTTGCATACAAATGAATGGGTAGACCGACAAGACTTCGATCCTGGACAAAGCTAGCAACTATGTGACCCAACTTCAGCAACGTGTGAGAGAGCTGGAGCAAGAAGTTCAATCGAACAACGTTTGTGTCACCAGCAGCAGTTCTTGCGAAGTGAACTCCAATGGCTGTTACCATGGATCAAATCAAATTCTTCCCGAAGTCAAAGTGAGAGTCTTGCAGAAAGAAGTGCTCATCATAGTCCACTGTGAGAAACAAAAAGGAATCATGCTCAAAATACTGTCTCACCTCGAAAATATCAATCTCTCTGTAGTAAACAGCAGCGTCTTGCGATTTGGAAAGTCCACACTCGATATCACAATTATTGCTCAGGTACACAATCATTCATATCATGATATCAAGAACAAAAGAGATCCATAATAGTCCATTAAATATATAGATTATGTTATATATATTGTCCTCTCTAATCCATAATAAAAGAATGCATTGTGTAATGCAGATGGGTGAGGGATACAAGATGGGAGTGGATGAACTAGTGAAGACCCTGAGAATAGCGATCTTGACTCAGTAGGTTGAGCTAATTGTATTTGTTTGAGAAAGCTAGTAATGAACTCTCTAGTTTACTCTTATCCACATATTCTTTCATTGAGTAAAATTCATGAATGGCACTGTTAAATATGTCAGTCTCGATCGTTCTCGTTTACATGTTATTAAAAAATATATATATTTATCAGAACTTTAACAAATAAAGAATATATATACTCTTTCTTCCAAGTGGGTGTTGTGGGATCTCGCGCGGAGATCCATCTTACTATGCAGCAATTAGTTTTTTATTCGGCGTAGATTGGATTCGGCACACTTTTCAACTTCAAACCAATTTCTTTTTGTTAAGAAAGAGGGAACCGAGCCCTGAGAAAACTAAACAAACCATTTTATCCACAATCTATCTATCCCTTTTCTATTAATAACGTTTTTTAGGGGAGATAGTATTTTTTTCTTTTTAAGTAGAGAAGAATAAAGAACAAAATAAACTGCTATAAATCAGTGGCTTGGTGGCAAAACACCCTGATCATAAGCTAAAATCAGTAAAGAAATAGCATAGGACAAGAATGAAAAATCCTCATATCTTGAATTGTCTCACCCATCTTAGCAAGCTAATCCACACGTATTTTCTTCTCGATAGACATTATTGGAGGTTAGTTTAAAATAGACGCAAAGTTATGCTTAACATTTTTTAATGAGTAATAAAGAATCAAATTTAAAATATTTTTCTCTTCAAATCTTATTATTTAGTGTATTTACACGAATAGATTGAATATTTTATCATTCTTTCTTTTTTTTCTTTTTTCTGTCTTGTTAACCGTGTAAGGAATATCTGCTTTTATACTTCTGACGCTTAAGTTAATATATAATATAAATATGATTTTATATGTAAACAGGATTTTATATTAGGTTAAGAATAAATATCATATATTGATGATTCACATTTATTTATTGTAATGTAGAATAAAATAAAATTACCTTCATGAATTTTAACCATAAGATCTTTTGAAATCGAATATCTTTTCAAGAGAATTTAGAGTAAATTTTCAATATAACAAATTTAAGTCTAATATGGTGGATTCCATTATTTATACATGTTATCTTAAAATCAGAATTAAAGCTATACCGATCTACGAAAATCTCAATTGAAAAATATTCAATATATTTAATATTTTATTAAAAAAATTTAAAAATTTTTAGGTCCACCATATAATTGTAAAGAAAATATATTTGTTTGACAACTATAAAAAAAATATTTATTACTCATGAAATATTTTTCACAGAATTTTTTTATGAAAAAAAATTAATTACCCATTGAATATTTTCCACAAATTTATTTTTATGGGAATTTTTTATAAATTTATTTGTGGAAAAATTTTTATAAATTTATTTATAAAAAAATTTCTCATGTATTTGTTTGTGGGAAATTTTTCATGAATTTTTTGTAAAAAAATTTCTACTAGCATTTTACCTACAAATTTCCCACTACCACAAATTTGTAGGTAAAAGACTAATAGGAAATCTCTCACAAAAAATTTATGGAAAATTTCCTACAAATAAATCTATAGGAAATTTTTTCATAAACAAATTTATAAAAAATTTTCCATAAATAAATTTATAAAAAATTTCTATAAAAATAAATTTTTGAGAAATATTCAATGGGTAATTAATTTTTTTTCCAAAAAAAAATTCAATAAAAAATATTTCATGGATAATAAAATTTTTTTTGTAGTGAAAGAAATTTTGTTTATGAGTATTAAGATATTTAATTGAGAACTGTATTCAACAATTATGTGTAAAAGGTTCTTCACCTTTGCTGTCAAAAACTGCATGACTCAAATGTTATATTTCTTTTTATCACGCTGAGCTGGGTTCCAAAAAGGGGCAGATAGAGTGGTCCAACTTTGAAACCAATCCAATGGTCTTCAAAATTTCCCATCTCAATGGTGGAACATCATGGTCTGTGACTGTGTTATGAAGTTTATTGGATGAAATAATTTGTATTGAATTTCTTTTGGTGTAGTTTAGCAATTTGTTGTGAACACGTACAAATTATCTTTTGCCTGCACTTAATAACGGGGAAAGAGAGACAGAAGAGTGTACATAAAAAAATGACTTGATCTGTGTCCATGTGTAATATACATGATCAGTCAGATTCTAATATATGTGATCAGATCTTCAGATTACGTTGCCAGATTGCTTGTATAAACATGTATACTAATTCATATCCAACCAACTATGGTAATAGCCGCAAATAATAAAAGAATAAAATTATTATTAAAAGAATAAAATAATTATAAAGATACATAAAAATCTGTCATAATAAAAATAATCTGATAACTTAATCTGAATATTTGATCACGTATATTAATGTAGTTGGTGAAAAGCAAAATTACTGAATATGGTAGTGCTGAATTTTTTGAACTACTTTGAGAGGTAAAATACAATTACTTTATTTAATATGATTTATGCAAAGGTAGATCTTCCTCCACGACAAGTAAACACAGATCACAAATAGATAGAAAGATATAAAGAATAGAAACTATTGGACAATTGTATGAAGTGTGGTTTCCAATATAAAAATATAATTAAACATTTATATAAAAGTGAATTTGTTTCTGAAGGTGAAGATGTAATTGTCAGATTCCCTCATGAATAAGTAACATATAGCAATAATACACATTATATAATTTTTTTTAATATATTTATTCGATATTGGTAAAAAGTGATTATACGTCTAACTCATTTCCAAAACCGGTTTAGAAGATGAGGTTTACACCTCACTTATATATTATAGGTCGACCTTATTTTTAGTCAATGTAAGATTTTTCCAACACCCTCCCCTTACGTCGAGGAGTCATTCTCAACTCGAACGTGATCCGTTAACAAGTGACTTAATCTAGATCCAATAACCTTACTAACAATCTAGGCTCTATAAATTTCTAAATACATCATATACTACAAAAAAAAATACTACCATAAAACAAATTTGTGGATATTACTTAAAATCAATAAAAAATATAATTTTTCTTACAAAACTATCACAAAATTTTCATCACCGTAAATTTGTGAGTAGAAGATTAGTAAAAAATTATTTTTTATAAAAATTTATTAGAAACTTCCCACAAATAAATTCATGAAAAATTTTCTACAAATAAATTTATAAAAAAAAATTCATAAATAAATTTATAGAAAATTTCTTACGAACAAATTTATGAAAAAATTTTATAAAAATAAATATGTAAGAAATATTTAATAAATAATTAATTTTTTTTATGAAAAAAATATGTGAAAAATATTTTATAAATAAATAATCTTATTTTTATAATGATATTTACATTCAGAATATACTACTAAATATATAAAGAAACATTCAATAAAATTAAATTTAAAAGATATAACTTTTCTCTAAACATAATACATTTAATTTATACTATGAGTGTAAAAGGAAATATACATTTAATATTTTGTGAATAATATATTGCACCAACAATGATGTGGTGACGAATCATAAACAATTATATTGGTGACCGAGACATGAGCTGAAGTATAGTTGGCATCAGCAAGATGTGAGAGTATATCACCTCCAGATCACTTTGCATATTATTTTCGACTTTCATTTTACAATCAGGCAACATAAAAAAAATATTCTATATCTATATCGATTATTAAATAAATGATTGAATAAGTTTTACTTATTATATTTTTTTTATAATCTTCATAAAAAATCTCGTCTCGTGTTAACATTTTTTATATAACCCTATATTTTATAAATATTTGTGTCACGTATCAAAACAAATCTTAATTATGCAGTTTTGTATTTGTATCTTTCAAAGAAAGAGCACAAACAAAAGAAATACAGAAACTGGAATAATTATAAAAATTTAAAATAATGAAAACCAAAATTGAAAATTATACAAACTTTTAACGTCTAAAAAAAAGTTAATTCATTCGATATTTAAAAAAATAACAAAGAAATGAGACTTACCTTAAAAAAAGAAATAGAACTTGAAAAAAATATACATATTTTTATTTCTTATAAATATACTCTTGTTTTTATTTAATTAATATATATATATATATATATATATATAGGGGCGGAGTCAGGAATTTTAGGTGAAGGGGTCGGACCGAGTCGGATCAGATCGGGTTGAATCAGGTCAGACCGGGTCAAAATAATTAAAAAAAATTAATATATATTTATTAGAATTAATTATCAGGTAAAAATAAATATAATAAATAAAATTATTAATAAATTATAAATCATTTACATATATTTAAAATCAATCAAAATAATTATATATAAAATCAAATATATATCTGGTACATTTAATTTTTTAATTGTACTCGACGATGTTTCATATTATAAAAATCATCGATTATTACATCTGTATCGAACTTTGCAGCAATCTCCTTTTCAATATAAACAATCATACAATATTATGAGGGAGGACGGAACAGGGGACCAGGGATATATTTTTCATAGTTTAATTATAATTTTATATAATAATAAAAAAAATTTAAAATGTTGGGAGAACCGTGACCCTAGTCCCCTCTCTCCGCTCCTATATATATATATATATATATATATATATATATATATATTACTTTTACTACTATTATAATCTCTACAAGGTTGGTTTCATCGTACTGTCACCCTCTCTACAACCTTTTCATCGTACTGTCACCCTCTCTACAACCTTTTCTTTTCTTTATTAGAAATTGAAGATGTTGTAAATATTTTTTTTCTTTGACTTATTCTAGTCATCATATTCTTATATTTTCCTCTCAGTGACAACTACTTCTCTTTCTTTACTTTTCTTTTTTCTGAATATTTTATTATGAGAGTTTTGCAATATAAACTACAAACACTTTGGCAATCATTAAAAACATGGGTATACGCATGTATAGGCGTATGATAAAATAAAACATGAGAATAGGTATAATGAAGTTTGAAGATGTTTGATATTTTCTCTATTTATCTAGTGATAAATTGAGTATTTTTAAGATTTTTTTTTTTTCATTTTAGATAGTGTCGGTATTTATATTTATAACGTTTAAGTCAATATATAATATATAATATAAGTATAATTTAAAATTAGATTAAAATATAATATATTTTAATTATAAGATTTATTATGATTATTTTTTTTCGAGGATTAGAGACAAATTCAAGCATGACATATTATAGGATCTTCTGAGATTGCGTATCTCTTAGCAAATATTCGAGACAAATCTTTAATATAAAAGATCCTGTTAGTTCTTATATGATGAGATCTCTTATTTACTCCTGTCATCTTAAAGTTAGGGTCGAGGTCATTCCGGCATGTGAGAATCTCAGTTGGAAATATCCAGTACACAAGTCTCTCTAATTGTGAAGCTTGAAAGACTGAGACGACTATTTGTTGAGTGATGTGTCGTTATATATTCGACTGATAGTCGCATCGGTAAGTGTAAAGTATTTTTGAAAAAGGCTAAAACATTTTTGGATAAAAGAGGCGAGAAATATGCTGCCAAGAAATATGTTGTCCTTATTTAAGTCGAGTATTGTTCGAATGATGTCAAAATGTTCTTGGATGTCGAGATGTTCTTGGCCATTTCTTGGCCATATATGTGATCAAACATAATTTTATACCCTACAACATCATTGTGAGGTACATTTCTAAAGTTTAAAACTTTACCTGACTCCAATTGGCAGACCAATGAATATGTTAATGGAAGGCTAGAAATTGGAACAATATATGTCATGCGAAGTCATGCCCAAGATTGTAAAAGTGATGCATAACTATCCATTGTTTTTTTTACCTTACGTTTGTTACTCCACACATTTTCCTGTACAACATAGCTAAATAAGAAAACCCCTAACTATAACACCTATAACTTTTAAGATTAATTAATAAAGTTAAATATATAAGATGAACTTTATTGCCTATTTTGTCAAGCATCACAATACCTTCAATTAACCTAATATATATTACAATGAGCGTGAAGTTGTTCTTTTGATGGTTCTTCTAGGAGTTGTAAAATATTTTCCCTAAGCCACTTTAGCTTGATCATAAAGCCAATTAATGACTCTCCTTTTACTAGCACAATGCTTAGATATGTTTCACACATTTTGTCCCATTCTAACAGTGTTGGGCCAATGATTAGTAATTCATCAACTCTTAACCCGAGTTGAAGTGCAACATCCTCTAATGTTATGGTGCACTTTCCTATTGGAAAATTGAATATGAGTTTCAGGTTTCCACTTTTCTACCAAAACTGTTATCAAACATTATCAACCTTTAAATGTCTTAACTTTACTATTCTAGAAAAGCCTACTTATTCTAGTAATGAAACAATTAGGGGTTAGGTTTTGGCATTGAGTGACAATATGATAATATAATGTTTTCAATCTCCTGCAATTATTAGCAAATTAAGCACAACATGTGTTCATATACAGATAAAGTGTAAATAAATAAGAAATAAATAAGGAAGATATATTAAACTTACCATCCTACCAATGAAGATAGATATGTTCATTTCAATATAATCAAGGTAGACCATTTACTTTTCTTATTCACTTTCTTTACAACTTCTCTATAAATTACATGAATGACAATTTACAACACGTACGCTTTTGTTATGAAATATATTATACTCAAAATTTAGATGATGAACTTTGGCATAACATTGAAGATTTGACAATGATGAAGGTGTGAGCTTCAAATTATTAAGATCCCTAATTGTATCGGATAGGTATCGGTTTACCCTTAATCGGCTACTAGACCGAAGGGGTGTCGTCCTAGGCCGGTATAGTATCGGTCCAGCCCAACTAAAGCCCACTAAGCGTGGATCTCGCGTAGTGGGTAGTTAGTTACTACCCACTCAGGTATTCTGTTACTACTTTCTCTTATTATAAATTGAGGGTCAGGTAACCAGGTAAACTCACATTTTCATTATTCTCATTATCTACTCTAAACCATGGTGTCTTACTGACTTGAGCGTCGGAGTGCAATCACAGGTACCCCTTCCATTCGGTTCACTATCGGCTCGGATACTAGAAGATCTGAAGGCGTCTGAGAGGTACTCGGTCCGTGTAAGTACACTAATCAATGCACATTCATTGAATTGAAAGAAAGAATGTCATATATTAGGCATTCTTGATAGCACCTAATTCAAGAAATTGTACTATCGCAAACCAAATAGCAATGATGAGTATTTAATTATATATGAAGTTATTCCTTTACTAATAGATGTTCATGTAACACAATGATTTGCCGGAAGTGTAATTTTCCTATATGTACAATATTTAAATTATATGCCTTTTTGTAAGATCACTAGAAGAAATTATCATGTTTTTGAACTCACTAACCATAAGTTCTTCATTAGACCTTCAATCATTCATTGCCAATAAAGCTATAATTTTTTTATGGACCTTTGAAGCGTGCCACCATCATAGAATCTCTGCATAGTTATGACTTGATGTATACAAATTTGTAATATAGAAAAATTAGACTTTCAATCAATTTTGTAAGAAAGTAATTGAAGTATTAAATTATGAAGATAAAAAACAAATATCAAGAATCAAATATAAACTATCGCTACGAAAATTGATAAGGATGAGGAACTAAAACACCTTAAAAAAATGTGAATTTTATTTAGGTATTCAATGAAACTAAACATAAAAAAAGATTAAATTATTTGTAAAAACTAGACACAGACTTGCGTCTTCCAACATCTAAATAACATAACTTCAAAGATAATATTTACATTAACCATAAAAGTAAAAAAAAAATAACAACAATTATAAATATTTTAAATTAATTTGCATATTATTTTATTTTTGATATATTTTTTAACACATATATATATATATTTCAAATTCTCTGTATGTTTGTAGTTATTTAAAAAAATATATAAAAAAAATATAAAAAGATGTTATTAATCAAATATTTTATTTTTAATTAATATATACAAAAAATTCTACTTAAAATTAAGTTCTGAAGAACTAAAGTTTAATAGGGAATATTTCCAACTAAATCATTAAAGTAGGTTAAAATTCATTTCTTTCAAAACGGAATTTACCTATACACCATTAAAAGGTTCAAATTAGTAATTAAGATAAAAAAAAACAGTATATTTAATTTTTTTTAAAATAATATTTTCATAAAATATTCTATTTAATATTAATAATAATTATTTAAAATTTAATATTTAAATTTTATATTTAATATTTATTTATATTAATTAATTTTTATTAATAATAATTTTAAAAATTTTATTATATATATTCATAAAATATAATAAAAATAATTATTTAATATTATTAATAATTATTTAATATTATTAATAATTTGATCAGATTACCTTACATATTTAAAATACAAATTTATTATTTAATTTGTAATAAAAATAAATCAAATTGAATTTAATTAAATTTGATCCTTCATTAAAAAAATTCAATCTATTTAAGTTAGATTAGATGAGATTAATTTATCAAGTTAGTAAATCTAATAATCACTCTTAATTTTTATTCATAATTTTACTTTATTTTTCGGCAAAGACAATAGCCATTCAGAAAACTAGTTTATTTAAAGATTTCTTTAAGCCTTTTCACTTATAAATTTCAGAAATTAGTTTCAAGAAGGATATTTTTATTTACAAAATAGAGGGAGGTGCAATTCGTAAAAATATGAGTGTAAATAGTATTCCTGAATTTTGAGATGGTTGGGCAGGGCCCATACTGTACCAATCTCTTTATATAATATGGGCCTGGATTGTTTGAAGCTGTAAAACCTATGGGCCAAAAAAATATATAACGTTATGCAATTAAAAAATAAAGAACATGCAACGTGCCAAATAGAAATAGAAATAGAAATAGAAATAACAATTTCAGAAAAAAAAAACTAACTGTGCCTTAAGGATTTTATTTAATATATTATAAATTTAAGTTAATTTAAGTTGTTAATTCAACAAAATTTATTTTTGAGATAAAAAATTTCTTTCCTTTATATAAAATAATGAGTTGAATTTCTATTGGTATGAAAAAAAGTTATACTTTTAACTTATAAAGAATCATTATTACATGATTTGAAAACATTTATAGTAAAAATCAACAAATTTATGATACATATAAGTTCATATTTGAAGGTTAAATAAAAGATTGGAAGAGAAGTTGATTAGTATTGAATGGTTAGAATTGAATGAAAGTTGTGAGTGAGAGAGGAGAATAAAGCAAAGAAGGAAAGCATTGTTGAAGAATCCCTATCATCTAATATGTTGTCCTTATGTATGTGTCGTTACATAGTTGAACAATCATTGTCCCTGCATAATCGGTTTCTATACTTGGAAGACTTGGCATTCTGATTTGAGTCGCATAAATGGCAGCATGTGTTGGAAATTTTGAGGAAGAACACTGCGGTAACAATAGCACTGTTGTTCTAGGTTGTACTGTATCATAGTTCTTCCATAATTTTAACTTGATATTGTGTTAAAGAATTGGATCTTGATGCATTATACAGCTGTTATTGGTGCTGCATGATTCTTTCTTTTTGCAGTCTGCAAAGGTGGTATCATAAGGCAGTAGTCAGCATCATGTATTGGGGGGTCCATCTCTGCATAACCAATATCTGCATCACAACCCTACTTCTTGTGAAGCTGCTTTCATTCTGTACCTTCCTTCATAATGCATCTTCCTTGAGAATACTAATGCTATGTTACACCTACTATTCACAATCCAGGTTCTATGAAACTAAGAAAGTTAAGTAAGGGAGAAAGATTCATGAACATCATCCCTTCAAATTTTAAAAGTTTAAGATAACTTGGGTCTGTATCTATTAATAAATATTTTTTTATATTATTTCTTAGAAACTATCTAACAAATAGCCAAATTATAGTTCATACATGTTGAATAGATCATGTAAAAGTATAAGAATTAAAAGTAAATTTTGAAGAAAATATAGATATAAAAATGAAATTTTAATTTATTAGAAGAATTATGGGTATATTGATCGAACTAATTGAAGTATTGCGAGATTTTTAAATAAATTTGTTAATATTTTAATTTTGATTTAGATGATGATATGTAACAAATACATGTGTAAGATGATTATATTCTATCATTTGATGATATTATGTCTTTTCCATTTTACATGGATTTATATAATATTCAATATCATCTCAACCAATTTCATTTGATAATATATTTTCTTTTTAAAGGACAAAAAGAAAAGTTTTAATGATTGATTTAATATATATTTAATTGGATAAAATGATAAAGTTTAGACAAAATTGTTGATGTCGTAAGTGTTAAAAATATGATAAGTGAGAAATTATCATAAGTGACTTAATACTAATATAATCTTAATTGAGATATAAATAACAATTATGATAGAATGAAACAAATTAATAAGTCATTCTACAACTTTTCAATATTTAGAATATGACATTTTGGAGATGTTGACAAGATTGGATTTATCAAATGATGAAATGACTCTTCAATATACAATAATAAAGTTTATATGAAGTACTTTTTTGACTTGTCTCCTCATCTTTAACCCAACTATCTTTTAAAAGTCATATCTAATGAAAGATTTTTTTTTTTTAAATTTTAAAAAATTTATATGACATGACCTATTTCTTAATGGTGATAATATTAATTAGTTAAAATGTATGAGTTCTATCTTGTAATATTATATTAATTATTTTATTTCTTCTCATTTGTGTATTTTAATTATGTTGCCTTTTTTATAATTATTTTAAATATAATTGTTTTATATATATTAGTTGATTTTTGCATTTCAAGATTAACTATAACATCATCTTCTTCCAACATGATATGGTTTATCTTGAAAATCTTCCATCTTTGAAATACTTACCGATGACAATCGTTATTTTAGTAAAAATAATAATAAATTATTAAATATGCAGATAATTTCTTAAAAAGATAATATTATTAGTAGTAATTTAAGTTTAATTCATCCTCGTAAAACTAACTCAATAAGATGAAGTTTACATATTTTATAAATTCTAATTTAACTTTATCTTTAAACTATATAAGATCTTTAATATATATAGTTCATTCAAAAAATAATAAATGTTAAGTTATTAAATTGATTAGAATTAATGAATTTAAAATATTAAATTTATAATAATATTGTTAAAGTTTGAACAAAACTTATTTATTTATGATAAGGCGATTAAATTTGAATTACGTTGTTATAATTACAAAAGTATTAGTTATTCTTATATAATCTACACAAGAATTAAATAAATGAGAAAAAAAATAAAAATAAAATAAAATAAATTTCCTATAAATTATCATTAACTTATACACAAGTTAAAATAAATAAAAAGTAGTAAAATTATATAAAAAAATTCAACAATTAATTTGTGGATAAAATAATTTTAATTTATAAAAAAATTATTTTTTGTTCTTTCTTCTAAAAATATTTATGAAATTTTTTTCAAACATATTCAAAGAATATAATTTTAATACTATTCACTTGTATAACAATACTTTTATCTACAGTAAACTTAAAGTGCATATAATATAATATTAATTAATTAGATAAAAATATATTTTTAATTAAAATCCTCATTATATTGTTTTGACAAAACACCATGGTTAAGTAAAATATTAAAATAAACATGATATTTATATATAATTAGAGAAGTGCTAGCAATATACTATAACAAACTTATTTTAAAACTCATTAATGTTATTATTAGTTAAAATTTATTAAAAACTACAAAATTAGAAGAAGCAAAACACTCATTAAACAAGAACTTTCTAAATTTTTTTTTTTTCATAAACGTCAGCAAATAATAAAGAATAGATGTGATATCAGTACACAGCAATGCTAAAAATCAAGCCATATATATATATATATATATATATATATATATATATATGACATTAACCTTTTTTACTAAACAGTTAATGGAGAGAATGGTCCAATCTGCTGTCTGGTTTATTTAATTTTTGCTGTTGTATTTGAAAGCCACCTGCATACACTTTATATATTTATGATTATAAATTATCCTTTTAATTTCATATATAACAAAATCAAGTTATTGTATATATATATATATATATATACCATTTATAGTAAGAATTCCCAGTAAACTTTTAAATTTAGAAGGTTGATTTACTCCATCAGCACTTGAGTGTAGATGCAAAAGAGAGGTAGCTGCTATGAGGATGGAGTGCAGGAGCAGAAAAGTATTCAAAGAAGCAATAATTATTATTATCTTCTTGTGAACTGGAGAAGGTAGCTGCAGACATAGTACGTTCATGGCAAACATGAGTTGGTTGCCACTTTAATTGGTGGTCCCTGTGAGAAATATGCAAAGTATTTCAGATGTGACTCCCTCTGTTAACTTCCATTTATTACATTCCTTCTACACTCAACTCAATCTCACCTGTCATCAATGCAATTCTCTGTCTTATGCCACTGACAAATCAAATATTTATTCAACTAACTAACCATTTTTCCACACATCTTATTTATTATTGTGCCTCTCAGGGTTACTCACTTTGACAAAACTCTGCTTGATGATGCTTGCAGCTGCTTCTAAGTACACTCAGCTTTCACATTACTTCACTATCCTGCAACTATTCGATGATGCTATCACAATTTGATCGTGTTATTTATTTTGCTATTCAATGATTCTTTCTGTTACAATTTAATCTATGTTGCTGAGTTGAGAAGAGAAAATGTTTATAAACTCTTTTTTATCACAGTCAAACCTTTGACTTATTGAAAGATGTTCTCCAAGTTTCAACCTAGACTCTTTTTCTCTGTGAATGTCTCAAGCTCAATAAAGAAAGGCTCTTCTTCTGCCATTAATGTTCTGACTTCGTATTCAGTAGCATCATATAGGTTACGGCACTTAGGTATGATTTCTTCTAAATGTTAAAAAGGCATCGTAATTTATAAAGTGGAGATATATTTTAAATTATCATTATATTTTTAAGTAAAGTAAGATTTTGATATGCTACTGTCTATCTCACATTTAAAAACTTTAAAAAATATTTATATTTATAATTATTGACTATCTCACATTTAAAAACTTTAAAAAATACGATTTATATTTTTTAAGGATTAACCTATACTTAAATATATCATTTATAAATATTCAATACTGTGATATTGAGATGTATGAAAATGTATGTTGGAGATTATTCATAAATATCTTATCAACGTTAAAAATGAGAAAATAAATTAAAAATTTCATATCAATTACAAATATAACTAAATTATAATACATATAAATCTTATTTTATAATTTAATTTTATAAAATTAAATTAGATTTAAATTTATTTTTTAATAATAACTTAAATTATTTATTATAAATACATTTTATATATTTATTTATAATACATTTTAATGATACAAAAAAGATTTTATTATATTGATACAACAAAATTATTTGAGTTGAGAGAGGACAGATAAGCTTTTGGTAGAAAAATACTCAAAATGAAATTGTTTCATAAACATTTAAAATACTCTTCTCTATCTCAAAAGAAAAAAAAATGATAGGTTTATAAGATTTATAATGTGATGAGAGATAAAAGAAAAAGAAAAGATAAATAATGTAATGAGAAATGACTTTGCTACTAAGGTGTTTTGATGTAGTTATAATTAGGATTTTTTTTTTATTTTATGATATGTTTCTATTTTATCTTAATTAGCTTCCTTTTTTATTAGTTAGTGATTAGTCAAAGTGTATTTGGTATTTTCTTTTATTACTATTAAACTCATTATGTTAGAATTACAAATACATTAAATTTGTTTATTTTTTTTATTCTTAAACTTTAATTATGAAATGTGTTTATTTTTTAATAAAAATCGTAAATCTTAATTTTTTATTCTTTATTTTATAAGTGTTGTGTTCATTTAAAAATGTATTAGTTGAGATAATGAAATTGATAATGTATGGAATATTTTAGTTAAATGATTGAAACTTTGGTTAATTCTGTTTTATATACTATATGTGTTGGAGTGTGAACTAAATGTGTTGCTCGATTGATAGAATGGTATTGAAGTGTGTTGACGAAACTTATTGTGTGGATCAATCTTTACTCTTAGGCTGCTCAAGTATTTTGAATCAAGAGAAAAAAAGGTTGTGATAGAAGTTTGAAAATTGACAAAAAGTGTAAAAATTATCTAAAAATTTGACTAATTTGGGATTTAGAATGTGAATTGAATCTTTTGCATAATTAGCTTTCTGGATAAAATATGGTGAGCACCCGTGAATCCACTAAGCAGATTTAGTTCTAGAGGTTGGGGTGCTCTCGCTTTAAAGTCTGATGAGCGAATTGTCCTCTACTTAGCGGAATGAGCAATTTCGCTAAGCGAGTTTCTTCGTACTAAGCATATCAGTCTCAGTTTTTGGATTACTTCTAGACTCAATCCGCTATGCGAAATTGACATTGATTGAGCGAATTTTCCTATTCAAAGAAGAGGTAATTGGAAGTGAATTTTGAAGTAGGATGTATTGAATGATGATGAATGTCATGTAATTTGAGAATGATGAGCTTTAAGAAGGGCATGAGGTTGTGTAGTTCCTATTGAGGAGATGTTTATGATGTGAATAAAATGTGACATGCAGTAGTTTAGTGTGTATGAATTTAGGGATATAGTATGAGGTATCCAAACCTCAAAATTGATCAAAGTCATAAAGACTGAGACTATATGTAGTAAAAGGTCGATGAAAGTTTCATCAGTTGTTCTAAAAAGACAAGTAGATGTGACTACCTTAATGTCGTGTTGAATATGAGTAGGATGAGGATGATCCTAAGGTGAAACGGACTCAGTAAGTCGGTTGTAATGAAGACTCAAGGTCCTGTTTGATACATCAGGTGTTAGTCTCAAATGTCTGAGATTCATATAGTCTTTCAGATGTCGTCAGTCTTATTTGTAATTATGAAATTTTTCATACATAAAGATTTAACTAGATTTTTACACTAAAAACATGTTTGTATTAAATATCTTGTATCATTTATTGATTTTTATATATTCTTTTATATATTATCTTATTATGTTTTGCTATGTTGTCTGTTCAATTATTATGATAATATATTTTATAGGAAAATAAATATCAAATTTGAATAAATTTCATTAATTGGAAGACAGTTAAAATAAGACTATATAATAGAATTTAATTATCTTATACGGTCAGATATTTAATTTATATTTTAACTTTATTAAACATTATTTTTATTTTCTAATAGAAATAGATTTTAAATTTTTTTATAATTATAGCTTATATATTTATTTATATACACGTAGAAAAATATTTGGATATGTTACAAACGCGGTAAGCTCCCTCATCATAGTGATCTCCTTCCTTGAAGTCGTTGATGAATAAGTCAGCGTGAGTTGTTCATTGTCATACATCATCTAAACTCATTGAGTTTGAATCATTTACAGTATTTGAATTTGTAACCATTTTCTTTAGTAATGAAATCCTTAAATCCCATATCTATCCATTTTAGTCCCTAACCCACAAATGGCTTCTTGATTTGCCCTCTTGAGTTTACTTTGGCATTGTACCTTTTTTTTGTAAAACTATCTTAGTTTGCCCATTTTTTTAGGTATTTTGTTTTTTATGAAATTCAAATTATGAATCCATGATTTCTATTTTAACTTGTTGCATATTTTATAGGAACTGTTGTTATATATTTGAATAAATTTTGGTTTATTATGATCATGTTTTTCAGGGTAAAATGGTGCAATGTTGTTCATCTAAAATAAAATAAAATGTTAGTACATTTTATTAGTATAAATTAAGAATTAATATTTATTTTTAATGATAGACGATTAAAAATAAGGGTAAAAATGTATTAAAAATATAAAAAATAGTATAGTAGTAATAATAACTAATATTATTATATAGTTATAAATTATTAATTATTGATTTGTAAAATAGGGAAAAAAGAAAAGAAAAAATAGTTTTCAAACATTTTAGAGATGTAATGATCTTGAAATTATATATCTTTTCAATTAGTTAACAAATAAATAAATAATTTTTTAAAATAAGTTATACTTGTCACATATTATTTTTTATTTTAAAGTCAATTCTTATATATTATTGAACTTTTATTTATTTATATTATATATATATATTAAATTATATTTAAATATCAACATGATTAAATTATACTTTAATAATAATAATAATAATAATATTATGTAAAATGAGCATAAGAAATTAAAATTAATTTCGGAAAATCTTTTAATATATTTACGTTTAATGACTAAATTAAATCTTTATATACTTTTATTAATGAAATTAAGCATTCGATAAAGAAAAATTACACTGGCTTTGAAAAATTGAAATCAGTGACACACTCACTCCCTAAAACCCTAATCGAACCCTCTCTGATGCAATCTTCTGCCATGGCCCTTCTTCTCCGTCTTCATCGTCGGAGCACAACCAACTCTCGCATCCTCTTTTTCTCTACTTCCAATTCCGACTCCAACTCCAACTCCAACCCTCCCTTCTTTTCCCTTTTCAGAGACTTGTCGCGCAATGCCTTCACTTCAGGAGGACCCCCCTCGCTACGGCCGAGCCGTCCCGGGTGATCGGCGGCACTAACTCTTTGCTGGATTCTATTTTCGGGAAGGAGATGAGGAGAGAGGATGTTTTCTGCGGGTTTCTTGAAGAACTACAGTGTGGAGGATTTGGGGAAGAAATTAAGGACGCTGAGGCCGGAGGGAGAGAGGAAGGATTGGTTTTCAGTGAGGGAGTTGAGTGAGAGGTTGGTGAGGTTGAGGCAGATTGAAGAGTAGCAAGCCCTTTCCAATACCCACAATGATACTCGTGACAAAATCAGAGAATGCCTCCTTGAGATGAATCAAGAAACTCGTGCCGCCAAGAAAGCTTCAAGTGAGTACTACTTCAACATCTTGTTTTTCTTTAATCAGATAACTAATTAACGAACAAAGTAAGGGGAATTGCTCATTACTGATTTGTGCAATGTTTGTTTGATGAATAGGATTTGGAAGGAAGGGACTAGGTTTGCTTTGCTTATCTATTTGCTATATTGGTCTTGGTGAATATTGAGGTCATTGTTGATGCTTATGACTATGTTAATAGGTGCACTTGTTTGATACTATTCATTTGATGTTACGCAGTTGCACAACACACAACTAAGATTAACAATCTATCAGCAGTCACAAGAAGGTGAGCTGACACGTCGAATCTCATTTTTCTTAATTATATTCTTGTTTTTGTGATCCATGACTAGAAGACTCTTCAATACAAGATTTTCAAGATTTTCACAACTTGTTATCTATTGTTTTATAGACATTATTGCAGACATTGTATGCTTAGTTTATGCACGACATTAGGAGTTAAACACATGACATTGAGTTTTGGCATAAGAAACATAAGGAGTTGATCCTGAACCGATTTAAATCATACTAGTAATATTTTATTAAAATATAATTAAAAAATTTATTAAAATATAATTATATTTTTAATTTTATTTTAGAAAAAAAATCAAATATTTTTTATTACAGTTTTCATTTTTGTAAATATATTTAAAGTTTCTTTTCTTAAAAAAAATGTTATTATTATCATTTTTCTATTATCATCAACTCTTGTTCTAATTCATTTTTATCCTACTTTTCTATTTTTTATTTAAATCATTTTTTTCGATTTAAGTAATAAAGTAATAAGTTTTTACTTTTCTACCTTTTATTTAACTCTTGGAAGGGACTTATGATAGAAAACTATGATGACACCTCCTGCCCTCATGTCCACCTGCATGCCTTCCAAACCCACATGAACTTGTTTGGCTAAGTAGGACCGAATGGTGCGGGTACATACGATTACACTCCCAAGTCAGGAAAAGCATAATGAACAAGATTAGAGAATGATTGGATGTGTCATTTACTTGGGTTAGATAATTATTTATAATATAAAAATAACTGATTATCTTTAGTAGAGTTAAACCATCTTATCTTATGAGCGATATCGAGAATATCATGATGGTCTATTACAATGATCTGTTTTAGGCCTATGACTTATTGGACTTGTGGTCAAATCGGGTACTTTTCGGTTAAGATCACTAAGTACATGCCGACAAGTACTTTTCTAAGGTTCGAGTAGTTATAGTTTGATGAGTTGGCAAAGATCCGGTATAGATGTTAATGCTAGCCACAATGCAAACAATTGATTAATTTATTCAACAATCTCCTAAACTTATGAGGATCCAAGAAAAAAATTAATATTGATATTTTAATATATAATTCTGGAATGCATCTACAAATTTATGATTATCATGTGAATTAAATTGATGAAACTCATAGAACCTATATAAAGTTTGGACCAGATCATTATTTTATGAATGTGTATGTTTTTTCTGGTTTAAATAATCATTCTCGTTGATTTTCAAATTATCTGTTTTTCTTACTAATCACATGATTGTTTATATTTAAAAAAAAGATTGTTACAAAATTTAATACAAATGTGATAATTAATTATTTTATAGCATTAAATATCATCGAATACAATTAAAAAAATTAAATATACTAAATATATATTTAATCTTATATATAATTATTTATATTGATTTTAAATATATATAAATAATTTATAATTTATTAATAATTTTATTTATTATATTTATTTTTATATTATAATTAATTTTAATATATATATATATATATTAATTAGTTCGGTTCCTTATTTTAAAATTATTGTTAAAATTATTTTGAATTGATTTATATTTTTTTTTATTCTAAATCAAATCACATAAAAATTTTATATTTAATTTTAATATATTTTAAATAAAAAATTACACCAAACCACTTAGAAAGATTCCTACTTTTTGTTTACCTACTTATTTATCCTTCAATGATGTTATTAAGTACAACCATTATTACTACAATAATTTAATACTAAGTATGATTTAATCCTCTAGACCAAGTTAAAAAATATATACAAGTACAATTTTCAAAATATTTTGTTGTGAAAAATTAATATTCCATCTCATACCATCCAATGAAAGGGCATTAGGACATAATGACACCAAAGGGCCAATCATTTTGTAGTTATAAACACTTTTTCTAACACTTTTGGTGGAACTACTTTGTTCTTTACATTTGAATCAACTATATACTCACATTGACCATCGTCATCCATTACTAAATTTCTTTACTTGGTCAATTTTTTCAATTAATTTTAGCTTTTTATTTATCAAAAAAATGAAAGCTAATTTGATTTTTTGATGCAATTTCACACAATCTATTAGACGCACCAATTAAAGCATTAAAATGAACATTTACTATCAATTCAGTATCTTTTTCCACTGTCTTGTTGCCTAAAAGCTATTTAACTTTTGCATCCTTCAACCAATGATGGCAAATTAAAGTAGGGGGAAAGAAATCAACATGATCAAAATGCATAAAATCTATTGTTCAATATTTAAACCCTAAACACATAAAATGCATACCACAAGATGTAAACATCATACAATCAGAAGAAAATGTATTGTTCAAAGCATGATACACAACTTCATGATCAAATAGAAAAAATTGGATAAGATAAGTTATATCTATATAATAAAATAAAATGTCTTAATCATGAATACATCAAAAAGACAATATTTTTAAGGGAGCATAAAAATTTATCAGAAAAATATACATATGTATTTATTTTTTAAAGATATTTATGTATATTCATCGTTAAATATATATTATATTTGTGAGATGATTGAGTTCAACACAGGTTTTTTATAAAAACTTATATACTAAATATAAATATAATCCCGTCAATGAATAATAAATATTATGCGGATGTCTTAACAAAATATCCTTGTATAAAAGTAAGTGTCTGTATTTCTATTATATTTTAGAAATAAAAATTGGTATATTAGGTGGAATTCTTTTTCCCTTTTTCTTTTATTTATGAAAATTAAAATGCGACACGCATTCCTCCATTCTGTCACGTTATGTTCCAAGTCCCAACCAGCCAAGCAGCTTTTTTCCTCTGTCGACAACTCAGAGTCCTTTAGTCGATTATTAGATGCTCCATCATCGAACGGTTCACATTAACTCTCATTACATATTATCTTGTCTTCACTACATCTTTATTATAACAATTCAATGAAAAAAAATAACAAAAGAAAAAACTGGTAGATTCAAGCATTAATTCTTGAAGTACCCAGAAAAAACAGAACCATATGCTCTCATTACTTCCTCATATGATGGAGGACTCATGGCAAAACTGGCTCTCTTATTTGGTAATTATTTTTCATCTCATAACATATTGTTTTTCAGACTACTAACCCGTTTGATATGTCCATAAATTTGATGTTCGTTGATTAATCATTTATTTGTGTTGAAAGGGAATGAATGACAACTGTGGCTATACCAACGGTGTACCCTTTGAAGAGACGGTAAGGTTGAACAATGGTTGTGATAGCTCTAATAATGAGGTAGCATGCAATTATGGGGTAAAGGAGGAACACTCAGAGTGTTGTTTGCTTAAAAGGGATGTAGGGAAGCTTGAGGAGTTGGAGGGAAAAGGAAGGGAGAAGAGAGGAACAAAAAGGGCAAGAACCTCTTCTGAGATAGAATATCACCTAATGTCAGAGAGAAAAAGGAGACAGGATATAGCAGAGAAATTCATAGCACTCTCAGCTACTATACCTGGCCTGAAGAAGGTATGTATGTTATTCAGTCCTTATCCATGGTGTGTACCTTCTCTTATTTGTCATGGCATAAACTTTGATTTTTTTTGGTTGATATGATGATCACCTAAAACCAAGTTCACATTTCAAAACCCAAAAGCATGTCAAAGAATGAAGTTTATGTGTTTAATATTTTAGTCCCAGAATGAAGTTGTGCACTTTAGACAGTCCTACACACTGACCATCATAAAAGTTGCATCAATCATAATTTGTGAAAGAATGGCAGTGTATGTAAAGTGCATGGACATTATGCTAAATTATCTAATATCACCAATTAGAGGACTATATCGAATCTACAATATGTTCTCTTGATATATTTTATGATAGAATTTTTCAACACATAAACAAACAATATTAAGGTTATTAACCTAACATAAATTACTTCAATATTAATGTATTTATGGATACAGAATTGTACATGAATAAGATTGTAGAGAACTTAAGAAGTACCTATGAAAGTTTAAGTTCAATCTTGAATCTTTTTTACTGTAAAAAAGAAGTTGATGCTAAATCAAATATAAACTTTACCATCTGAGAGACAAGTAAATGTGCAATTAATATATATGTATTAAATCTATATAATTTGACTGTTGAAGGCAAGATTTTGTTTAGATAGTATAGTGATAATGGCTGATGTAAACACGTGCCAAAGAAATACAAATGTGCCAATTTTTTTGTCAGAAAGAGAAACTTTAATGTGAAGATATGTCTGAAAAGTATAATGATTAACTATCATACTTTTTTAAAACGCAAATTTCTTTAAAACATAATTTCACTTCCTTTTTCATAAATAGAAAGTAAAAAACTAAATTTTATATCATAGATCTCAGAAAGAGCAACTTTAATAGAAATATATGTTAAAAAACTGTATTCATAAACACAAATAGAAAAGAAAAGCTAAAATGTATATCATTATATATTTGTTTGAAGATTAAACAAATGAAGACTTAGTTTAGATGGTCAAGGAAACAAGTTTGTATCTTTTGAGACATTCATTTTATATTTTAGTCTGAAAACTTAATGCTGAATGAGTATATGGTTTAGTCTGAAAACATTCATTTTATCTGTTGTCGTGTATATATAAAGAAGAAAAAGCTAAGCTTTTTCAAAAGCAGCTTTTTAATGTTTTACATTTTTGCTTTTTGACTTGGGGTAGTAAAAGTATGTGTTGTTAAACTATAGATGGACAAGGCCTCTATACTTGGGGAAGCCATAAAGTACATGCGACAACTTCAACAACGCATAGGAGTGTTGGAAAAAGCCACCAATAATAACAGTGAAAAGTCGTTGATCATCTCAAAAACACAGCTTTATTCAGCATCGTGCGAAGCAAACTGTAATATTGAAGTGCTCCCCGAAGTTGAAGCAAGAGGGTTAGAGAATGAAGTGCTCATTAGAATCTACTGTGAGAAACAAAAGGGCATCATGCTCAACCTAATGACCCTTCTAAAAGATGTTCGTCTGTCAGTAACCAGTAGCAGCGTTTTGCCATTTGGAAACTCTCTTCTCAACATTATCGTAGTTGCTCAGGTAATAAGCCATATATTTTGCTGAAATATGGAATACATGTAATTTAAAATCTTTGAGTATGTTTGTATTGTATGATCTATCATATCGTAGTTATAAACATTGCCATAATGACTATGTTGCAGATGAGTGAGGACTACAACTTGACGATAACTGATTTGGTTAAGATGTTGAAGCAGGATCTTTTGAAGTTTTATGAGATGTAACTGTGTAAATCGTGATTTGGGTTTGTTGATTCAAATGCTAATTCTACTCAACTAAGTTTACGTAAATTCCATAAGAAAGGTTCACTTAATAAATCATTTAAATACATTGTCTGTCAAAAATAGGATTGCTGATGCATGTTGGGTTAGAATCTTCAGTAGTGTTGTCAAAAGATGGAAAATCACAGAAAGCTAATAACTACAAGTATTAATAAAGTTATTAAGTGATCAATTACTTACGCACATATACTTAAGTTATATTCACATGATGCATTAAATGCAAAATTCAATATATTTACAGTTAATTACTTCATATTTAGAATAGTCATATATTCATCATTAGATAAATTTTGACTCTATTTTATTATTATTTATTTAAAAAAGAGTAATATTGGAAGATATTTATCAATAAATATAAAAAAGTATAATTTTATTTTTCACTTTATTTAATATTTTTATTTTTATTATTATATATCATTTCTAATGAGAAAAAGAGTATACCAAATTTAGTGATAACATACCTTATCAATTATGTTTTGTTGAAGAATCTTAAATGACTATAAATGAAACAATTTTCTTTATCATGAACACTTATCAATGTCTTCCAACATCAAACTAGATATACAAGGAGTCTACTATAAAAATGATATTTTTTTTCTTCAAATAATTTATCCACTAGAATATATTATGATGAATAATTAAAAAGATATTGGAAAATATTGAATAAAAAATTTATTAAAAAATAAAAAAGGAATATGAACAAAATCAAGAACTTAAAAAAATTAGAATATATTTAAAAAAATTACTTTCACTTGTAATTATCTTTTAATCTAAGTCTAGAAGAATTTTAACGTAAAGATTTAAAATAATTTAAAATTTAATATAATCCAAAATTACTGAAAAATAATTTTGTAAAACAAGGACAAGTTATAAATAATTAGGATATTTTCATCTTAACAAGTGTTACTAATGCAATATTCATTAAAATATTTTAAAGAGATAAATCATAAATTTTATAATAAAATAACTCATTTATATACTAAAATTAGGTATAATTTTTAATTGACGTGAGATCTTTAACACATTTTCTTATATTGATGCTTCTTCGATAACAAGTGACCTAATACTTATATAACTAGATTCTAATAATTTCATTAATAATTAAGATTTCTCATATCATGTAGAAGGTATTATTACGTAAGTCTGAACTCAATAATCTTTTTAAATAGACTTTTAATATCATATAACACGTGATTACGGTATTTAACTCATTATCAAAACAAGTTTAAAGATTTATATTTCAATTATAAATTAGAATTAAATCTTATCTTTAATTAATATAAAATTTTTAACTATAACCATATAAATATTCGCATGTATTATAACGATAATTCATAAAAACATATTATACATACATCAAATGAACAATTCTTTTATAATATAAGAAGATGTCTTTAAAAGATAAAATATGCTTACAATAATTTATTAAAAAATATAATAAAAATAAATTTTAGTTTTAATCTTAATTTTTAATTAATAATAATAATAATATTATTATTATTATTATTTATTATTATTATTTATTATTATTATTATATTATCCACTCTCACACTGTATTTAATGGAATCAAATATGAAGAAAAATGGTACTAACATACAAAAAACTAAAAGACATGAACTTGATCACCTAAATCCTAATTAATGGTCCCTTCATTTGAGAAAGGACAAAAGTGATTATTTCGCATGTGTTGTGGGCGGTTTCTGTCTATCTTTGAAAATGGAAAACAATCATAAAACTAAATCAACTTTAATGCATTTTATCTCCTTTCACATCATTTAATACTTTTATTTTTATATCATAAATATAAATTACAATATTAATAAATTAAAACTCACTTTAGATATGTTTCTTAAAATAAATATTATAAAACAAATAATTTATCATATATCATACTAATTTATAACTATATGAGACCATAGAAAATATTTACCCAATTAGCATATTCTAATCAAGTTTTTCATTCATTATCTCCAACTTTTATTCAAAAAACTTAAGTTATTATTTTTCATTTTATAAAATACTAAAGAAAAAATGCTAGCAAAATTTCTAGCACGTTCTCTTTATCGATTAAAAATTCTTAATAAGAAGTAAATTCACATAATCATGGTTTTAATGATTTTCTGGAAATAATATATAGTGTATTTTAGAAAATTTTGACAAAGTACTTTCTTCATTTCATTTTTAATGATGCTTAGCAAGAAAAAGAAAACACTTAGAGAAAATACAAGTAATTATTATGCAAAAAAATGAAAACACTTAGACAAATTATTTTATTTTTAATTTAAAACTTGATGTTGTTATAAAACACCCTCTCCCCAGACATAATTATAAGAAAGAAAAAAACTTGACTCAAACATAAACAAATATTAATTGATTCTATTTTATTCAAAAAATATTATTTACTTAATTAAAATGTTATTTTCAAAAAATCCTTATTTCAAATATGAAGTTAAAACTATAATTTTTGAAAATAAATTATAAACTTGTATTTTACTTTTATACTTTAATTTATAAAATAGTATAGTTTGAACGGTGAAGATTTGTGAATTTGAAATTTCAAGTAGAGAGGGTCCATTTCCAATAAATTTTGTTTGATTTTTTCTGTATGCACTAAAATTAAAATCATGTTATCCAACACATTATTAAGTTGTATAGTTCTGACATACACCATTAATACATTCAGAGCCTCAGTTATTATTTTAGGAGTAAATATGCATGGAATTCTGCATCACCACATTCACAACTTAAATTTATCTCCTTTTTATAATTATTTCATTTAATTTTTATTTAACTAAAATATAATGCCACCAGCTTGGAGAAGGATCCAGATAATGTGTTAGATAAAACAAACTAAATATTAAAAATTATAATAAGTAATAAGGTAAAAATTAAGTATTTTTCATTTTTTTTCTCTTTAATGTGTTATGTATAAATTAGTTTAGCTTATTTAATAATTTTTTCTTTCACTTTTATTCATACACTTTTTTTTTTAAATTTTCTCTTTAAAAACTGTTCTTTTTTTGTGATCAACCGAAATTAATTATTTTAAAAATATTTTTTAATAAAACCATCTAATTAAAACACTAATCATAATAATTATAAAATAAGTAAATTATATAAATAAAAAATCATCTAATTTTTTTGCAAGAAAATTATATAAACGTATGCTATTTTGTATTATGTATTGGGTCAATATTGAACCTAAAATTGGTCCAAAAATGTAGCCGTTGATTTGACCCGCGAAACCGCTTTGGACCTTAGGTCGGTTTACAATCTAACACGTTCTCCTTTTATATTATAATAATTATAATAATAATAATTATTATTATTATTGTCAAAAATTAAAAATAAAACAAAAAAATGTTTAACCCAACAGAAGTGCAGGATTAAACATAAACAAAATGTGTTGATCAGCTGAAAAATAGTGAAAGACAAGAAAAATGAGTTGTCTAGATGAAATAAATGTAGGAAAATAATTTAAAGACAAAAATTAAATAATTTGATGATAGTTTTGAAATTGGTCTGATCTGTATTGAATTGAAATTAATATCTCTATTTTTATATTTTTTCTATACTTAATATCTAATAAATGTGAAAGTTTTGTTTTTAACAGTAATTTTTCCATTTTTTAAATTAACAATGTTATATGTGATTTTTCATATATTAACACTATCAAAGTTATGGCAACGTATCGCATTTAGCAGTATCAAAGTTATTTTAAACTAACATAATAATTATTAAAATTAAATTCTTATATTTATTAAATGTTGACTATAAAAAAATATTGTTTTTTTTTAAATATCATTTTAATAATTGACAGATTTTCAAGATACTGAAAAAAAAAACTTATTTATCCCTTAAAATATAGCCCCATTCCAGAAACTTCATACACAAAGAGGTGAAGAGAAAACGTGAAACTTGTGTTATGAAATAGAATAATTAATTATATTGTAGAATACATAATCAACAATTATTTACATGATTCATGTTTGTAATGATTCATTATGATGTTCTTATAATCAAGTCTCTTTTCTTCTATCTATATTTTTACTTTTAATATTTTATCTTTCATAATAATAATAATATAAAAATAAATAATTTCTTTTAAACATAGCACAATTTCAAAAATTCAATTTTTACTCTATTGCTTGCTTTCTATATCATCAATTAACGAATCTATATCACCTATATGTCTTGTTTTATTTTTTATTTACGTTTTTTTTTTCATTGAAAAAGAAAATAGAATAAAAATAATAAAATTAAGTATTAATGGTTGAATTATTAAGAAAAGAAAAAGGCTTGAAAATAAAGAAGATAATAAAAGAAGTAATAAATGAAAGAAATTTGAAGAGCATGTGATTTAGATAATAGAAACATGATTTTCCTCCTGATGGGGAGTACCATAGTGACCCATCACGGATGGTCCCACCATCACCCTTCTGAACACTACCAATCCAACGCTTCACATTTAAGTTGCATGGAAAACGAGTAACATCTTGTCCCATCCCTTACCTATCTTGTACGTACTCCTCCACCTTACACCAACACTCCTCAATATTTATTATTATTATTATATTCCACTCCAATCTATTCTATTCTATTCTTTCTTCTTCACACACACACACGCTCATCTCTTACATTCCCATGGAGGAGAACTCATGGCTGAACAGTTTCCATCTTCATCACATGGTAAATCAAATACTCATCACCAACGTCAAATCTTGTTAATTTCGCTGATTTTTTGTTTTTTTCATGGACTTATGAATCATTTGGTGTAGGAAATGGATTCCGAGAATGATTTGTTTGAGAAGATTCAGAGTTTGAACGATGAGGATTTCCTCACCGACATCATCCTCACGCCCACCGCGTTCTCTTCCGAAAGCGAAAGCGATCACTCCTTTCACGCCTCCTCCACTCTCCAAAACACTTCCTTCCTCCCCAACGCCTTAGACGACACCGTTTTCTCACCCAAAGCCCCTCGTCGCTTCTCCTCTCCCAGGACTTACATTCTCTCTTTCGATAACTCAACCGTCGTACCCTCCACACCCCAACCCTCCCTCCCTTCTTCCCCTTCGCCCGCTAAACGGGCCCCTGACCCCATAACCAGGCCCAATCAAGCTTCCAAGAGAGCCCGAACCTCTTCTCAGACCATCGATCATATAATGGCCGAGAGAAGGAGGCGCCAGGAACTCACCGAGAGGTTCATAGCACTCTCAGCCACCATCCCCGGCTTGAACAAGGTATTTTCTAATTCACTCCTTCATTCATACTTTCATACTTTCATTCACTCATTCACTCAATTCAATTTTATATTCTCAAAACCTCATCTCACACACATCACTTTGATCAATTATTTATGCTGGTTTTGGTTTCAATTATTATCGATCAATAATAACTCCTACTTTTGTTAAAAATATGAGTTAATTAATTAATAATTTCGGCAATCATGGATGCCGAAGTGGTCTTCATAATAGGACACCAGTTCATTGTCTCCGTCACCGACCATCTGCAATATTAAATAATGTACGCTCGTTAATCTCTCTCTCTAATTATTTTGCATAGAACTTCACCGAGAAAAATCTCATTCTTCACATTTTTTCATTCGGACCCAACATTGGAAACATCAAACTTTTGGATTAGGTAATGGAAATGGAGGTAAGAAAAATAAAAAAGCGGAAAGTGATAGATATAATAATTACTACCGCGACGAAAAAAGATGAGAGATGAAAGAATAAACTAGAAACAAAGTTGAAAAATAGTACCTTAATTAGAAAGTAGAACAGGAAAGGTTGCTTTGCTAATAGTAAAATTTCTGTGTGATTAGTGAGTGTGTCTTGTTATCTGTGTCATGCAATATCACTTTCTAGGTCTCCACTGAGTGGAAACCACGTGGTAGTGTTAAAGCCACAGGTATGAAATAGAGTTGGACTGGTTAGAGGGAAAGAATGAATAATGGAATGATTTATAATTGTGAAATTTCCTTGTATAGACGGACAAGGCTTCTGTACTTCGAGCAGCGATCGATTATGTGAAACAACTTCAAGAAAAGGTACAAGAGTTGGAGAAAGTAAACAAAAGGAGTACGGCAGAGACAGTAATATTGGTGAATAAAACGGACCCAAATGGAAATGAAGACACCACCAACTCCACTGAAACGAACTGTAGCATCCTTCCGGAGATGGAAGCAAGAGTGTTGGGGAAGGAGGTGCTGGTTGAGATCCACTGTGAGAAAGAACTTGGTGTTGAACTAAAAATATTGGACCACCTTGAGAATCTTCATCTCTGTGTCACCGGAAGCAGTGTCTTGCCATTTGGGAATTCCGCTCTCTGCATTACCATCACAGCTCAGGTATATGTTATTATGCATCAATCAAGTTTAGTTTCGTCTTCTAATATTAACCACTATTATATTATGATTATGATTATGATTATGATATGATAGCCCTTTTAGATTACAGCTTTCTGGTTGAAGACATGTATTAGAATTACTGAATTGGTTTAACACTTTTGTGTAAATTATAATTGCAGATGGGTGAGGCGTACCAAATGACAGTGAATGATCTGGTGAAAACCCTTAGACAAGTGCTCTCAAAGTCACATGTGCTAAGCGACAGTGATCCGTACTAGTGTATCAAACATCGGGTTGTAGTGTATGGAATTGGAAAGTTTTAGTTTTTTGTTTCCTTCTCTGATTTTGGCCTGTTTTCGTGTTGATCGTAACATTAATAAACAAATACAATGTCTGAAATGAATTTATGTCTCGCGTCTACTCGCATATCTTTCTAATCTGAAACCTAAATTCTATTCACCAAGTTTCTGAGGCTTGTGTTATTCCTAATTAATTATAAAGGAATTATGTTATTTCCGGAAATAGATCACGAAAATTGACATGACATGATGTGCAACCATGTCACGGTCCCACATTTTTTGCCTTTTAATTTCATACATTGCGATCCACAAATCTTAAATGGTAAAGTTCACTTTGATGTTTCAATCATTAACTGCAATGTTTTTCTTTTAAGTATAAACAAATTGTATAAATGATTTTTTTAAATATTAAAAAATATATTAAATATTCTTTCAAGTATTGAATAATCTTTTAAAGATAATAATGATGATTAGGCAACAAATTCCAGTGTGAAATATCAAAAATAATATTGAACGGTTGACAAATTAATAAGGAATGTTAAAATATTTTTCAACATATTTTTGTAAAAGCCTCTTTATTATTAAATAAAATTTATTAAAAAAAATATGCAATATTTATTTTTTTTATCTGTTGTTATTGCGAGAAAATAATGATCTTTTTCACCTTCTTTCAAAAGTTAAAATATATCTTGTTATTCTAAACCCCACCCAATGTAATAGTTTTTTAGACTATGAACTTTTTCTAAAGAAATTAAAATTGTTTAGAGAACTGACAATGACATAATATTAATTAATGCTATTATATAATTTTGTTTAAGGTTATTATGGATTAGAGAGTATGAATGATTGTTCATTATTTTAAATAAAGTTATCAAGTTGTATAATTATACCACTAAAATAACTTCAAAATGCATTCACAAGTAGTCATTGGTGTAGCATACATGTTTTCAATGATGAGACAAATTTCTATACAAATATTCTTGAAAGAAAAAGAGTTTATGAGTTAAAATTATTAACTTATGCATAAACTAATTAGTAAAAGTTCTCTCATATATATATTATTACTTATTACTTATTTTTAGTCTGATTTATTTAGATACTACAGATAGTATTGTGAAAACAATTAATACACACATAAAAATAATTGATATTTTATATGAATATTAAGAACACCAATTGATATTTGCACAGCATCAGTTAGTAATTTTTTATAAAATATAAATTTAAGATTCATCAGTTAAATAATTTAATATAATCTTTTTAGATAATGTATACTCAATTTTACATAATTTAAACAGTAGTTGATATGTTATCTGACAACAAGATTTAATTATAATTTAAATAATATTTATCAGTTAAAATAAACCAGTGCTGTAAGAGACTAATTAATTGATTCTATGTTTTTAAAATAAATTCTATCAACCTGTCAAGTTATTTAAAAAAAATAATATGATATTAAAATTAATTTAAGTGACAGTAATATAATATTAAATTAAGGTTGATGCGAATAATATTTTTATATTAATATGACATATTATTAAGAAATATAGCAATTATATTAATATAACGTTAATAAATATAATTATATTAATATTATGTAAAATAGACAACATTAATTTATTCTTAAGAAATTTAAATTAAATTAATACTAAAAATAAAATAGAACTAAATTAATAAAAAATAATTAAAAAATAAATAATCAAAAGAAAATTTATTAACCTTAAAAATATTTTTTATTCCTCATTATAAAAAAAAAGAATTATCTTCTTCTTTTAACTCTTATTTACATACGCGGAAAGGGAGAAAAGAGAAAGAAAGATGTGATGTGAACGTTCCCATTTATTTATGGTGACGTGTGTGGAAAGCACGTTATGTTTTTCATTTTATCTTTTTATATATTTTGACAAAGATTTGAATGAAAAGTTGATTATGAAAGTATATTATATAACTTTTGTATAATTGATTATATATAAAAGTTTATTAATATTTTATATTATTATAACAATAAATAAATTAAAAATAATATTAAAATTATAAATAAATAATAGTATTAAAAATAATTTATAATACAGTAAAATGTTTTATTTTTTAATCATTTCTATTATTCTTTTTAATTTAATTTATTTTTTACTTTCTATTTTTTATTTTATTCCTTTAAATTCAATCACCCAAACGAAACTAGTCAGCATCAATCAACATATATACATCGCAGTCAACTCTGGTGGGGTTGCTTCAGAATGACCACAGATTGTTACAGATCACATGAAAACAAGTAGCAGATACATTAAAATAACATTTTTTCTTTTTAAAACCAATAATGAGCCTACAATTTCTTCCACCACAATATTTCAACTTAATTAATTGCATATAATCTCATTAATTCAAATAATTAACTTTTTTTCTCTTCAATAAAAATAATACATCACTCAAATTTTCTTTTAAATATTAACCATTTTCTCTAATTAATTTCATTTTTCTAATATGTTTTCATTTATAGAAATCAAGGAATAACAAAATTTTCCTTTTTGAGGTCAAATATAGATGATAGTTGGCTGGCTTGAAAATTCCAAATTGCAAAGACAGGTGTAGTAAGATGATGATTTAAAAGGTTGGATTCTTATATTTTTGTTTGAATATATATATATATATATATATTATTTATAAAGTTTATATATTTATTGAGATGTTTTTATAGATTTTTATATTTACTGAACTCTTTTTTATTAGTTGAAATTGAGAAATGAGATACTTGTTATTACACTTCAATATTTAAATCAATAAAAGGAAATTAAGATTATAAGTAATCAATAATTTATTTAATTTTTCTGAATTTTTATTTATAATAAGATAAAAATAACTGATTACTTGAATTAATAATAATATATTTATCTATTATGCAAAATTTATAATATTAATATTAGAATTTAATTATGATAACTGAACATGAAACTCACGAATAATTATCTGAAAATAAAATTTTTAATTATTTAAGGATATCCTGTAATTATCCCGCACGTATATTATTGAATCTATCCTATGTACTATGTCTTTTTCTACCTTTTAACACAAAATCATGAACATAAGTGGTAATTAAAATGCAGATACAAACAAACTTTATCCTGTGGTGGATAGAAGCAGTGTCTTGCCTGAGTTTAGGGCAATTTACATTTGATGCACGGGAAAATGACAAACACAAAAAAGTGTTTCGAACAAGAAAAAAGTTAAGAACAATACAAATTTCATGCATATCTGATAACATTATTGAGTTAAAGTTAAAAAAACTTCTCGATTTGTGTGTAGTTTATGCATAATCAATTTATTTCAACTTTATAAAGCATTGGTAATGAGAGTTTGATTTTGATAGACGATCAGATTATGATCTGTTATGTTACTAATTAATTAAAAATTAATGTGAACATAACTTTTAAAAGAATATTTATAAAAAGACAATAGTCTTGAATGTCCTATACTGTTAAAACTGATTCTTAATGTTAAAATTGAAATATAAATTAAAAAAATATAGAAAAAAAAACATATTTTTATATTGTGATTATCCAGAAGGTGTAATAAAGTTTGAATTTTGAGATGGAGGATTAAGGAATTTGTGAAGAGAAAGTAAAAAGGTTTGCAACGTGTGTTTGATTTTATGGTGTGATGGAGTGAGAGAAGTTGTGGTGATGAGCAATCTGAGGTCTCCATTTTCATCGCTCATTTCGAGATTTCCAAATCTCATCTGGACCAGCATGCAAGTCTGGCATGACAGCCATTGTCTATCTTTAAAATACACTCAAGTATGTATTTTTAATTATTCAAATATACACATAATTATAGTTAAAATATCAACATAAAAATCATAATTCAAATATTTTAATCATTTTCAAAATCTCATATTCAAAACTATTTATTCAACAATCTTTAAAATTAGATATTTTAGGCAATTTTGACAAAATTTATCATATTAAAATATTTCAAATTAATATTTCAAACATTCAAGTATATTTAATTAAATAGTTAAATCCACAATACTATCTCTAATTATAACAACATTAAAATAATATTTAGTTAAAGAATTAATTTATAATAATATTTCTCACATATTTAATAAGATAGTTCTTATTATCTTCATCTAATTTTTTTTTACTAAATTCATCTCAAACAATGGTAGAAATTTTTATCAAATTTTTACTACCTATACCTTTATTTATTTATTTTAAATTATTAATAAAATTTTAAACATTTCATTCATGTTTTCTTTAACTCAATATTACAATACACTCATACAACATAATATTACCTTTTTTATATATATAATTATCATCTCAAAGCAATTAGATATTTTATCTTGTCTTATAAATCAAATATTTTCTCATCATATATCAAAATAATTTAATTACATGAATAATAATTAGCATAGAAATATAGAATATAATAGTAACTATGATTATTAAATATTTTTCATCAATATTATCCAAAGTTATATTTGCATTTATTTTCATATAATGTTTTCTAAGAGGATTGAAAATTAAAACTATGTTCCATATCTAAATTATGTATTTACCTACATCAACCTGTATACTTTTAAATCAAAGTAAAGCATAATCTAAAATTTAACTAAGCTAAATACTTCGTTTTATATGATATATTATAAAAACTTTAATGTCACGCCACTTTTATTAATTTTAACAAATATTGCTAGCATAATAAGTAAATCGGGTGATTTTTAAAGAAATTTTGTAAACATGATAGATAAATTGGTATAAAAATAATAAATTTACCTCAAAAAATAAATTATAATATTACTGAGTATGCTTCCTATAATAATAAGGAAAAATGAGAAATATGAAAGAGTGAAATGGTTGTAAGATAAAATAATGCCAATAAAAGATAGTATATATTGGGAGATTTTAAGTAAATAAGATCTATTGGTGAAAGAAAATGATTAACAGATGAGGATAGTATAAGTTAAACATTATTCTCTTAAGGGAATGAAGAGAGTGTATTCAATGAAATAAAAATAACTCAAACATTCCACTCTCTTGTTTGATGAAATAAAGCACATTTGAAATTTTAGATATTAAATATAACAAGTTTTAAGATAAAAGTTAAGAATTAAATAGAAATTATTTAAGCTAACTACTTTGTTATTCCGTAAAATGGACATATGAAATTAGTGATTAAACAAGAAATTATTTATTTAATTTAAATCAATTTTATATTTAATAAGTGACGGACCTACATTGAATTGATTGACTCTTCCTCAATTTAAAAAAAAAAATAATATTACTTAATGATTGGGTGGAAAAAAAAGTCTTTGACAACCCTTTTAGTAATATAATAATAATATTATTATTATATTAGTGTATTTTTGTCAATTAATATTCCTCTTCTCTAAATTTACTATTAAATATATTAAATTTTAATTTTCTATACTTTAAAAACCTAATTACTGACTCTATCATCAAATGTTAATAAAAAAAATGTACACAGTTATATATATTTTTTATAATGCTAATGTTTGTTATTTATTAATTTTTAAATAAATTATCCCAACTAAATCAGGTCTTGGTTTTATCTAATTCTACAGTGTACACAGTTCTGTCTAATGCAAAATTTACACGTTTCTTCACAAGTATACCAGAGTACTTAATTATAGTGCTTTTGCAGCATTAAATTGCAAGGAGATGATGATTGGAAGATTTAAAATTAAGAAGCAGATATGCATCAAAGTAATTAGTTATGGACTTTGAACAGCAGTAAATGAAGTTGTATTTGTTGTTCTATGTATATTGGTTGAAAGTCCTTTCAAATTTGAACAGCAATAAACGAAGTTGTATTTGTTGTTATGTCAGATTCATATCACTGTTAGGTTAGGTCATTGAAAAGAACAATATTAAGAACTGAGATTTCAATTTTCTTTTCTCTCTAACTGCACAGAATCCTCCTCCAAAAACAAACTGAGAATGATAGAAACTAATCAGAAAGATCTAAATTAATTGGGTCATGTTCACATGGCCGCAATAGATTTAGTTTGTATATGAATGTCAATACAAATGAATTACATATAGTTCTCACACATCCTCACCACCACCCTCTCAGATTTTGTTCTTTCTCATTCTGTGTCTAAAGTAATGGTTATAATAGTTAGAACTAACTATTCTAAGCTCTCTCTAACTTGTAGAAACATTCTCAAAATCAAAACCTCAACTATAGAGGTTTAAGACATTCCTTCACAAATCATTGCCACCTTTGAACTTCTAGAAAACTTAGCTATCATTTGCCAAATTTGAACCTCTGCACAGGAACAAGATTAGTAAACATACATTAGTTAGGTTATACTAATTTGAATCAACCTTTTGAACGTTGATCCACTTCAGTATAAGTGATGGTTGACATGAATAAATTCAGTTCAGTTCTGTGATATTTGAAGGTGTATGTTAATGATATTCAAAGAATAGCATTGTTTTTGGTATCTATACTCATGGCACTCCAAGCTCAATCTTAATTGTGCATGTAAAGGTTAAGACGATAAATCTTTGGTTTATCATAGCTTTCTACTTTGTGTTGCTCTCACATGTATCAGGGATATTCAGAAGTTATGTTATGAGTTATGAATGAATCTGTATATAACACATGATTGAATTTTTATAAATTAAAAAAGTTAGGTAGATAGATGTAAACGGAGACCGTGGGCACATATAATATAGTATCGGACCTTACAATTATTTCTGCATAACACTAACTTTAGCTGCAGAACAACGCCTGAATCAAACTGTGCCTTTCACAGTTTCTTAATTTGTCAAACCATCTGATAGCAACCATATGGCTATCCTGACACTTCTTCAACCACGTATACTTCTCCCTCTATTATAGGATAAACAAAATATTCTCTCCAAAAAAACTATACAATAACCACAACTATCACTCTTCTTCCATATACACCTTTTTTATTAACAAAACCTCTAAATTTTTACCCTACACCTTCAAATTGATTATGGCTAAGAATATATAAATTTATATTTTCATACTATTCACTTATCACGTTTATTTTTACGTTTTAGTGATATTTTTTAAACTATATTATGTAAATAGGTAAATTTTTTTAAATTAACAGATTTAGAAAAATTATGTTTTGAAAGACAACTTTATATATATAAAAAAAATTAAACTATATATATATATATTAATTTTTTTTCAAACAATTACCAAATACCATCATATTTAAAAAAAATATATATATAGGATAATAAACAAATAAAAAAAAATGAAAACATTTCACTATACAAATATTTAAAAGTAAGAAAACAAAATAAAATTAAAAAAAAAAAAAAAAAGTGTTTTACGAACCATGATTTATAAATCTATCTTATTAACCTATTTATAATGTTAAACTAAGTACTTTGTCTGATTTTTAATAAGTTTTACAATGAGAATAAAACAAGCTCAATTCTTAAGTTCATCATGTAAAACGGGGAAACTTTAATAAAATAAATGAATGTGTAAAAAAAAACATCAGTTATTTGTTTCTTAGGACCAAACAAAAGATCAAATTAAAAAAAGAAACCTCGTTAGAAAGGGAAATATTAACTAGATCTCCAAAACTTCTGAGTCCTTTTAACCAGAACCAGCATACTTGGTTTTCTCATTTTGTCATCACAATATATGCATATGAACTATAAAACATGAGTACATCGAGAGGATGATGCCAGGTTGTTCTTTATTCCACAAATAACTTGGGAGGACATTAAGTTTACCAAACTCAGGGCAACAAACCTAGCTATCTTGCAAGTTGGAGCCAAATGCTCTAACGCTTAAAAGTGAAAACTGAGCGATCATCTATATATATATTGATGGCTGTCATGTATAATTTGAAAATATCGTGCATGAAATCGTAATTCATTTCATTCATCTAACATAGTAGATTCTCCCTCATGAAGAACAAGACAGTAACCTAATTCCAGAATCAAGATCACACCCACACAGAGAGCTAGCTAGAACTTGCAGAATTTTCGGATCGTCAAACACCTTTGATAATTGATTCACCAGCTTGGATCATTGTTGTACTTCAGATGACTGCAAGAGAACAAGTCTCAGGTTTTTCACTAGATCATTCATTGTTGTGTTGAATTTGTCACCCATCTGCGGTATTTATAAAGTTATAGGCTTATAGCAGTTTGCAAAATCAATGCTCTCTAAATATGTCTAACAAATATGTTTCTAATTGGATGATCATATAGTTGCCGGTGGATAAGAGACATGATACCACTAGTATACCTGAGCAATAATGCTGATGTCAAGAGTTGAACTTCCAAATGGCATTACACTGTTGCTGGTTGTGGAGAGATCAAGAGTATTAAGATGGTCCAAAATTTTGATCAAAATGCCATTTTGTAACTTGCAGTGAATCCGGATGAGTACATCTTTTTTAAACACTCTTGCTTCCACTGTAGGGAGTGCTTCATTGATTCTATAGCAGTCATCAGATTTCATTGCACCAGAGGTTGTGCCTTTGTCACTAGCAATGTTGGATCTTTGATGAACAAATGACACTGACTCTACCCTTGTCCTCTTACATTGTTCTTCCAGCTCTCTTACTCGTTCTTTAAGTCGTTTCACATAAGTCACTGCTTCGCTAAGTATAGTGGCCTTGTCAATCTAAACTTCACAAAACATTCCATTCTTGAGATACAAATTAAATTGCATTCAAAATATATATTGGTAGATATCTAAATTCTTTTGTTTGAGTTCTAATGAAATGTCCATGATATTGATCTAGCCCATCAAAATTGTGAACTTCAAGTCTTACATAACATCATATAAATTCAAAACCTTCCAGGTGAATGAAAGAAGGTAAAAAAAGAAATGCATTTTCTATAAATTCCTTGTATAGAATGCCTTTTGAAAATTTAATTTGTAACACTGTAGTAAACTAGACTCAGTTTTATGCAATGTTGAATGCCATTAATTATCTTAAGGAAAATCAAACCGACAAGCTAGGATAATTAATTATAGAAACCAAAATAATTGAAAAGGAAAAAAAAATTCACTGACACCACATTAAATTTGATTATTCCATTGTAAAGTGACATCACTTACTAACCTTCTTCAAACCAGGTATGGTGGCTGAAAGTGCAATGAATCTTTCTGTAAGTTCCCGTCTCCTTTTTCTCTCAGTCATTATATGATCCAGTGTCTCTGCAGAACTTCTACCTTTTCTTGTTGGGTTGGCCTTAGGTTCATTGTCATGTTTTTCTGAGACCACTTTTGAGGGAAAACATGCGCCACCACTCCCTACAACTACTTCCTCTTGGTACGGCTGTTTTCCATCGTAGGTTTGGCAGGTAGCCGCAACTACGGTGGAGTCATCGAAGGAAAGAATGTATGCAGTTGGAGAAGTGGCTGTCGCAGGTTTCTCTGGTGCATGTTGTGATGAGAAGATGAAGCTGGAGCTGTTGCTCTTCATCACAAGGTTGCTACTCTTGTTGCTGGTGAGGGCTGTGTAACCACTACCACAGTAGATTGATTTACTCTGAACTTTGGGAGAGTGAGTTTCGCTGTCAGAAGAGAAAGCTGGCTGATGCATGATCTCCCGAAATATTTGTTCCCCATCGTCCAGTGATTCAATCTTGTGGCTTTGGTTAAAGAAATCAAAATCTTGTATTTCCTATGAAACAAGTAATAGTAATAAGCAGATTCAATCACCAATCTATACAAAAAACTTTATAACACATATTTACTCTCTAATTAATCTAAAGAATTGTGGAATAAGATAAATATATAATATGATGGTGTGTGAGTGGATAGTGGTACCATATCAGAGAACCAATATTTTTGGCGTGGCTCTCCCATCTGCAGTGAATGAAGGGAGAAGAAAAAGAAAGTATAGGGACTAATTGGTTGCAGATTTGATTCTAGGGATAGAAAGGAGAATGGTGGATAATAAATGGAAATGAGGATGGCAGAAAACAAAGACTCGTTGAACATGCAACTTTTATTTCCACCGTTAGATTTCAATCGATTTGACGCGAATTGTGCTTATCATTTGGAAATCATCACGAGCAAGGACCACATGGTGGGACAGTGATGTTACCTACCATCCTTTTTGCAGCACACATATGCTAATACTTCATCTGTCTCACTTCTAACGATTGGGACGCTCTGCTAGAATTACAGAATTAAAAAAGTTAATTAGCAGATACATAATTTCTGCAAGTTTGAGCAACTTTTTTTGGAATTTGGCCAATCTTCTGAAAACCCTAGTATTCTTTTGTTGATTGTTTAGTACCATTTATTTTTATAATAGAAATGTTGAATGACATCACAAAATCTGATAACACAGAAGATAAATCTAATCGGTTCTTAACTTTGTTTAACTACTGCTTGTTTTCTGTAACACTGCTTTGAAAGTCTGTTACACATTCATGCAATTTCTGCAAGAAAATTCATACTATATTGTGGTTCTTTTCTTATAATGTGTAGACAAGTTTTACCTTTACGCCTTTATGTTTTATGAATAGTAGTTACGGATCAAGTACTATTAAACGGTTTTGAACTTAATTTTTAAAAAAACCCTATCTCTTCTACTCTTTTGCTTTTTGTTTCCTTATTATTTCAAAATATCTATCATATTTTAACTCTCTTTTTTTAGGACTATTTTGTCATACATACAATATCTCTTTTTTTTTTCTTTCATCTTCCTCTTTCCCTATACACTCTAAACATAGATGCAACATGAATATTTGTTTTCCTTCTTTTTTGGCTCTTCCTTCTACCCTCTACTCATTTGGAAGGTAAATACAGTTCCGCAGTTAAAATCCAGAAAATAATTCATCATAAAGTAACTTTTACTTAAACAGTACAATTAAAGGCTGAACATAAAGTATAAAAGAACACGCGCAAGAGGCCGAATTTCACGGACACCAAACAAAGCAATCAAGGTGCAATCAATTACACCTGCTATCCAAATAATGATGAACAATGATAAAGTTACTTCTTATTTTTTGCTGCATACATGAAAATAACTGTGACTAGAATGCAGAAACAAGTGAGAAATGCCATAATAATATTTACACTAAGAAGAAAAGTAAGAAAAAGTGAAATAAAAGAGAAAATGAGTGAATGCTTTTGTGAAATTTTTTTATATTACACCTCAGATCAAGGACAAATCTCAAAACTCAAATAATATTTGCGAAAATAATATGTACATTAGACTAACTTTTGTTGTAATTGTTAATTTTTATTCTTTTTATATAAGAGATGATTCCTCTACAATCTGCATCGTACCAGAAGAAAAAGAAGACACTGATGGTCAAAATGAAAAAGGCATTGCTGTTGTTGTTCTTCTCGATCGGTTCTGCATTGCATGTTTGTGAAACCCCACTAGAATGAACAACACAAACTGTCATTTCAGTGTAGCAATTTGCAAAGTTTAGCCGTGCATGTATAATTGTCCACTAGATTTCCTGTTTCCTTTCAAACTCGGATGTGAACACAACCATAATGTTGGATCATGAAAAGAAAATCTTGAACTTTTTGTAGTTCTCATTCACTGTTCCCAAAGAGCATTACAATTCACACCTGTTCAATGCAAAAGTTATTAAAGCATCGAAATATTGTCGTGTTCTTACGCTGGACGAGCATTGTCCCGTCCTTTTCACATTCACATTTGTCTTTTACAGAACATGGTATAAATCAAGCATCGATTCACGTAAATTCCTTATTCTTTATTCGCGTAATTCTTTATTCTTAGATGTTTTTTTAAGCAAGAAATTGTTGTCGTGTAACTGTAACTGTAGATTCAATGACCAGTACTTTAACTGTCTCATAATACATGTTCACTAACCAGTTTAACTTCCATTAATTCTCAGTGGTAGCACTTTTTATTTGTTTCTTTCATCCTCTACTAATAAATTCCTACTTAAAAGAAATGAGGGTGATTACCCAAATCTTAAAGTTAAGAGTTTGTGTGTCTTTCTCACTTATATGTTATTCAACCTTCCAATTTCTATCTAATATGGGATTCCAACTCACTTTGAATTCCAACAATCTCCTTTTTAAATGTGAATTCCTTCCACATTAGCATACATTTTTCCTCCAGCGAAAGTATCACGAGTTACATTTTTCCTCCAACGAAAATATCATGAGTTTTCGAATGATAATTTCGTTTATTTTTTAACTTGTAATGTCTTTCGATATAATGATCCACTTTAACTTAGAATCCCCTCACTTACTCCTTGTAGGCCGGACGAACCTGATACCACTTTTAGGTTTCGAGAAAGGTGGTTAACACCTGTGGGTATAAAACAATTTGAAGCCAGTTATTTTAATTGAGAACAGTAATTTTGCTCTTACCCAAATATAGTTTATGATCAGTTTCAAGAATTGCCTTTAGCTAGAGCTTTCAAAGTGGCTTGATTACTTGAAGCCAGAATTTCTTGTGAGCCTTGGAAAAGGCATCTGAAGGAAAAAGTAGTGGATAAACACAGGAGCATGCTGAAACTTCTTCACTTTTGTTTACTGTGGATAAATAGTAGTGCATGGGCTCCTCATACCAGTCTATTGTTTCCTGAAAATTCACTATCACAATTAGCAAGGTAAAAAAGTTAATGACAATGACACTGTTAGTACTTTTGATGAACACTTGATCTTGATTATATATATGTCTGTATTCCTTAAGATTACCCTACAGTTTCAAACATCTTTTACATCTATCACCTCAGTCTAATTATAACCTGAAAAATGCCTTCAGAAATATACATGTTTATTTGTTTTCTGATAATGATTTTAGAATCTTGTCAGGCATGGTGGGGTAGCATGAAATTAATGTTGAGTGTAGATTAATCTCACTATTTGGACAGCTGAGTGAAGTATTTTAACCTTCTAATTTGTTTGGATGTGTGATAAAAGAAAAAAAAAACAGAGAATTTGAATAAGAAATAAGATTGTTTAAATTAAGTAAAAGATAGTAAAAGGAATAATGAATATAAAGTTTTTAAACATACGTAAAAGATTCAAAATAAAATTGATTTTTTTATGTAACTATCATAGTATGTATATTTTCTTGTATTCATACTATGGTTTGATAATTATTTTACATATAATCATGTAATCATTATAATTAGTTTTTTAATTGAAAAATATATTAAAAAAATAAAAAATAAATTCTTTAAATTAAAAAAATTTAAAATAAATTATTTATTTATTATTAATATATTTTTATTTTATTTTCTTTCTTATTATATTGTAAAAAAAAGTCATATTTCTCATAAAATAAAGTTTGTGGGTAATATTTAAAATTGATGAAAAATATAATTTTTTTCACAAATTTCCCACTACCACAAAATTGTAGGTAAAAGGTTAATAAGAAATTATTTTCACAAAAAATTCATAAAAAATTTCATACAAATAAATTTATGAAAAATTTCTTACAATTAATCAATAAAATTTTTTTTCATAAATAAATTTATAAAAAAATTTCCATAAACAAATTTATAAAAAAATTTTATAAAATTAAATTTTGTAAGTATTGAATGAATAATTGATTTTTTTTTTAAAAAAATAGTTTCGTGGAAAATATTTTATAAGTAATTAAATTTATTTATATTATTTTTTTAATTATTATTATAAAAATATAAATATTATTTTAATATTATTATAAATAATTTGATTTATTATTAATAATTATTTATTATTTTAATATTATTTTTAAAATTATATATATTTTTAATTTACGTTATTTTTTATTTTTATTAAATTATGACATATCGATATTTTCAAACAATATTTTTGCAGAAATATTATGTATGGACTGGTTCAACTAAGGAAAAAAAGAACTAGTGTTGTGGATGGAGTACACATATCTTTCCTTCCATTTCACTTGAAGCAAACCACCCAGGATTCATCTAACTATGTTCCTCTCCTTCCTCTTCTTCACTTCTTTTCTTTTAATGGATTTCATAGAAATAAACAAAATCATTAGATGAAGTGTAATCATTTATTAAACTTAAAATTCTATGTTCAGGGTTCTAACATGTTTTAATGCTCACCTAAATGAAATTTTGTAAGAAAAACAATCCAAATAGTATATATTTTATAAGTGATGTCATGGTTAAAATAAAATCATATTATATTTAAGTTTTTAATAGATTATTTTTGTTCATTATTTTATTTATATGAAATTTAATATGAGGGCTAGTTTTTCAGGCTTTTTGGACTAGGGTTGCTTTTTAAACATTTATTATGGTCTGATAATGATAGTTTCCTAAAAATGTAGTTTCTTGTTGATCCAAATATTGATAAGATCATAAGATATGGTTTTCTTAAGCATCTTCTACATCTATTAGTAGCCTTATGAGTTCTAATAATCTAGCTGGGTTGTTGACATGGAAACTGACAGAAATTTAATTTAACCTGTATTTAATTTTTTTATATCTATATTTATTAATAATTATTAATAAAAATATTTCTGTGGTAATTTCTCAAAAATATATCAACAAAAATAGTTAAAAAAAAAAAAAAATATCTTTAACTTATATATATGATACAACGTATAAATAATAGAAAAACCCCATATGTCAATCCCTATTGCAAGACTGATTTGGTTTAAAAACATTTACTATTTTTTTTATAAATAAAAAGGTAGAAAATGCTCATGATATTCTAAATTAAAAAATAATAACAACTTACATTTTATAGTTATCTAGAGAATAAACATATATTATTAAATGAAAAAAAAATCTATAAACTTAAATAGCAACCACGCAATAGTTGGGCTTGGGCTTGGGCTTTGGTTACTTTTAGGAGAAGGATAACTGGTCTATTGGTTTGGGTCTTTTCATTAGAAGAAGCACTTTTCATGGGGAATACCAATAATACACAATAAATATATATATATATATATATATATATTATAAATTACGTAATTATTTAATTTAAAAAGTTAAATAAAATTTATGTTGTTTGATCCAATAGAGTCCACTGATATGTAAATATATAAAATTCATTTTTAAAAAATATTATTTTATAAAAAATTACACATAATCGTGATAAACAACATATTTTATTTTAATTGTACTACACTAATTAAATAATAATAAAATTTTGAAAAGATATATTATTAATTGAATTCCCTTAGTTTGATATTCAAACTGCATCGGATTTGATTAGTTTGATTTGTATTTAATTTTATTAGAATAAAAACTTAAACTAACTTAACAGTTTGTTTTGAAATTTTTTAATGTAACTAAATTTATCTAAATCATTAAACACTCCTATTATTATTGATAAAATGTAATTTAAGTTTTCATTTTTAAGTTAAAAAATGGTTTTAGTTTCTACACTTTAAAATTTACCATTTTATTAAAAAAAAATTTGTTAAATTTGTTGAAAATTTCACATCTCCTAAGGCCAAATTATGATATATTAGTGGGTTCAGATCTCACCTCATCGATTTTATGAGAATGAGTTAGACTATAAGTTCACTTCTAATATGATATTAGAGACTATCTTAACAAGATTGTTGGATCTATCAGGTCTATCGAATTTATTAGGCCACTCACTATCGAATCACCCATAAATTTCTAATTTCACATTTAAGTTTGGGGAGTCTTACGTGAAGATCTCGTATCACTTAAAAATAAGATTAAATTAGAATATATTAATGAATTTAAAAATTTAAAATTCATTTATAATAAAATTAGATAATAATTAACAAAGAAAAACTATAAAAAGAAATTATAAATTACATATTATAAAATAAGAGTGGAATAAATTATTAAATTAAAGTTGCTTCACAAATGAACCTTAAGTTTTTATTGAGATAAAAAAAATCCATTAAAAAGGAGAAAAAAAGGAGAAGTGAGATCCTTTCCTTAGAGCACCAATCATCTATGGCTGTGGAAGTACTCAACTATTTCTCATCCTATATCTTGCTTTCTCTCTCTCTCTTAAACTTGTAAATGCGATGTTGATGAAAAGGACAAGTGGATGTGGAAGAATATTCAAAAGCAGGACTAGAAATTAACCCGAAAGATCAAACACACAAAAAGGTTGCATTATTTAGGCAAAGGCTGGGAATTCCCACAAAGTCATGAAAGTTGGAAGAAAGAGAGATAGAAGCTTACACCAATTTGCATAAGACTCAAGTACGAAAATCATAAAGATATCATTGAAACACACTTCCTTTGTTTCTTGTTCTTGGGATTGTGTAACACTCTTTCTCTCTCTTTCTTTTACAAAATCCAAAGACACAGTTACTCGTCACTCCATGCACATGCAATGCAATGCAAGCAAGGCCAAATCTCTTGGTCCAAAGAATGAGCACAGTGCAGAACACTAAAAACTTGGCGTGCTTCGTCCTCTAGTTCTTTAGTCCCTTGAAAACCCACCTTCACTTTCTCCAATTACTCCTTCCACACACGCCCATGCTTTCTCTCTGCTTATGCCCTATTCACAGACATTCTTTCTTCTTTACAGAGAATGTTTACTCAAACTATATTATCTTTCTTTTATTTGTTAAAAATATCAAATCACCAATCAAATACTATATAACAACTCATACCAGTCTACTGTTAATATCTTCCATCCACAATCTGGTTTAGTTTTTGGAGGGAAGAATAGAATGAAAAAGAGGTAATACCTGCATAATTTTGTAGCAGTTCAAAGATTGAAAAGAAGGTAAGACAAAAGCTGAGGTAATGAAATAAAAGACTACTTTACTCTTCTCTTTATATTTTTCTTATCATGCATATTTTAAGTTATTATTATTTGTTATAACTTAAATATATTTGTTTATCCTCATAGTTTTCTTAATATGTAATTTTTGTCTTTATTCAAATTTAATAGATTTTTGATATTTTTTTAACTGAATAATTTTGGTCAAACAAATATTAATATATTATTTGATTGCTAAAAAATAAAAAATATTTCCGGTGATAATAAATGCTAAAATATGATTATTAATATAATATGTTAATATTTTAATTTTATGTTTCATCTCATCAATATACGTTTCAATTCGAATAAGAATATATACTAGATGATATAACTATAAATAAACTTAAAATAAATTTTGATATTATAATAAAAAGAAATTTTAAATTTAATTTATTTTTATAAAACTAATTTAATAAAATGAAATTTATCCGTATTTATATATATATATATTAATTTATTTTTATTTTTAATTCGATATTAGATTTTAATTAATATATATATAATATTGGATTTTAATATATATATATATATATATATATATATATATATATATATGAATAGGTAATTGTATTATATCATTAATGGATATTTTATATATTTTCTATTAAAATTTAATAATATATTAAGAGTGAATTAGAAATGTTTAATCTAAAAGTTTTAGAACATGAAACATAGAATATAAATATTTATAAAGACCAAAAGGGTTTCTATGGGAAATGTATAAAAATATGTTTGTGCGTGCATGAAACAGAGAGAGTTGAGTTGTGTTGATTCTTTTGCATAGATTGTTGAGAAAGGCAGATTTTTTAAAGAGATTGACTTGTGATTTAAGATTGAAGTAAGGAGAAATGAGGGTGAGAGAAAAAGTTACCCAAAATTGCTAAACTAAGTGTTTGCATTATGAAGATTGTAGATCGAATCCAAAGATTATACAATAAGAGAATCAGTATTCATTCAAGAAAATTATCCTTGAGCAACCCAGAATTCATTGTTTTGCATGCATTTGTGCTTACCATTTTCAAGCTCGCTTTTCAAGTTTTCTCACGTGAAGTTGACCAGGCCATTTCTGAAAAGAAAAAAAAAATAATAGTGAGGGGACCTCAAGATTTTTAGATGATTAAGTTAAATTCTAGATGATACTCAACAATTACATTTAATAAGAGGAAAGAAACATAAATATTATAAATTATATAATCTAATAAAAAAATATCAATATAAAAATAAAAAAATATCAATCATAATCATTGAAAATCTAAAAACAAAAAATACATTTTTATTTCATAAAGATTACAATGGTCTTTTTTAAAAAATATGACGTGTACTTCTCCGATTAACTCTAAATAATTTTATAATTTATTAGATAATTATATTACATTTTGGATTACTAATTCAAAAATCAAAAGTTATAATTGTAATATTCTCATCATATATATATAAACATTACTAACTGATATTCTCACAGAAGGTAAATAGTGTCTGTCCCCTAAGAAAAATAGTACAGTAATATTTTACGTAACAAAATCAATAACTTATCACGGACACTGAAAAAATGGGTGGCTATAGTAAATCTCATAGCACAAGATTTAAGCATATCACTGATTAGGGTAACATTTTGCATGCATCCAAACACACGCATCTCATCAATTATGAAAAAATATAATTGGAGAAAGAAAAAATAAATGGAAATAAGATAGATAAATAAATAAAAAGTGAATAAAAATTGTTTCTGTGTAGATAGAAATTAGAAGGGAAGGGCATGATGATGAATGGTAATGTGAAGGTGAAGTGAATGTAGAAATCAAATCTGCATTAATTGTTTTGCAATGCATCTGGTTCTCCCCCATCCATTCCATCAGCTATGCATAATTGCTTCTTGACCTTTGAAAGACATCGTTGATGACATCATGCACAGATGATAATGCAAAATCTCATCATCTTCCTTTGCGTCGTGCATGCTGTTTCTGAATATTTTTCTGTAAAGTCATTATACTATTTACAATTGTTTATTCATTTATTTGCCTGCATAATCTTATAAATAGCGTGTGTTAGAACTAGAAAAGACTGATGAAAACCGTACCGGAAAAAGAATAATTATGAGAAAGTTTGAATTAAAAAGGATGAAAAATTATGGAAAGTTTGAAGTTAATTAGGATGGTAATGGTTCTTGAGGTGGCTTTGGTTTCCCCTCTGGTTATTTGCGTGTATCTGCCCGATGCATGGTTCAACTGATAAAAAGGAGAGGATTTGTACAGTCAATCATGTTTTGCAATTTTGCAGTCAAACAATCTTTTCCTTGACGACACTGTGACGCTCATTTCATCTCATCGGATCAGATATTAATATTACCCTCCTTCTACCTTTCCATCTCTTTCTCATCTCAAAACACTTTGGTGTGAAAAGAATTATCAAGTAATAAAATAAAAACCAAAAAATAATTAATTATAACAAGTTATGTCGACATGCTTAAAATAATATAATTAATTATAACTTAAGTCGACATGTTTCTCTTCTCTCATTTTATTAAAAAAAAGAAAAAATTAAAATTAAAAACAATAATTATAAATTTAATTTATTTTCAAAATCAGATAATTAGATTTATATCTCATTTATATATTTTATTTAGTTTAATCTTATTTTTAATTAAGATAAAATTTTTTTAATATCATTCCTGTTATATTAAAGAAACTTTCTTAACTTAAAAGTAATTTTTTTAATAAATGACCTAATTTAAATTTAACAACTTTATTAATAATTAAAATTTTATATAACTCATTTAATATTATAATTCAATCTCATTTTTAAATTAATATAAAATTTTTTCAACATGTTTTTTGGATTAACAATTTTACTAATAATAAAGACTATATATAATGACTGATGTATAAAGTGATTATAAACTTAATTCACCTTAAAAATTGATTCAGAAAATAAAATTTATATCTCATTTATATATTATTATTAGATATATTTTTAATTAATATAAATTTTTTTGTTAAAATAGATAATAACTCGTTGTACATGCTTATTTGGTACATGATAAAGAAATAAAGGAAGTGAAAAAAATATAAAATAAATAAAAAATTAAATTATTTAATTAAAAAATATAAATAAAATAACAAATATTTTATTTATTATTAACAATTTCATTATTATCATTAACATTATCATTTATCATTTATTTTTTTTATTATAATAATAAATAAATAAAATTCGTAATCCATAATCAAATATAAAGTGTTAAAACAGCTCTTCACAGTATTGTGTTTATAAATAACTTTTCACACTTTTCTACATAAATTTTACTGTTCTTTTTTATCACTTTTCACATCTATCAGTTGAATCAAACTATCTGAGCACCTTCAATTCTCCACAAATCTGCACCTCCCAGGTCTCCTACCTCAACCAAAACCAAACCAAGCGTAAGTAATTTTTCTTCCAGTAAGAGATCATGTTCAAGCATGTCCGTAATTACTAATTACACATGCAGAAGCTTTCTCATCTTTTCTGAATACTTTCCATTCCACTTCTCATTTCATTCTCTCCAGAGAGAGTGTGTTCTGATTTTTTGTTTAGCATAGAATATAACGTGCTTTTGTCACGAATTAACCTATTAAACTATAAATGTTTTAATGGTTGTTTTTCCTGACAGATTTTCTTTCCTGCACATCCATCAGCAGTGTTCGCAAAAACCAGACACTACTCAAGATCGTTTATTTGCATATGTACTTGAAAATCCATGTTAAAGTTTGATAAAATTAATGTTCATAAAAACAATCTCAAACAAATTTATAGTGATTAGATCCATTATTATTATATAAGAAAGACATAGTTTACATAATATTAATACAAACAAATTCTATATATATGTTATCTAATTATTAATTTCTTTGTACTAAGGGTATATGTAGTTGCATTGAAGTTGATATTTGAAACGTGTAAAAAAAAAAGTAAAAAAAAAAATGTGAAGTATAAAGAAGGGGTGAAGGGGCCCATGGTACACTAGGTGTGTTGTTTTAAGAGACCTTCTGAAAGGGTGTGTATCCCTACAGCCTACAGCCAGCCTAGGAAAGAGAAACATGTAGATACGAGGGATTACAGTCTTTTCAAATTTCACACCAATATCTACACACATCTACATTTTCCCTTTATTTATTTTTTATTTTCTTAAATAAATAATACTAATATTTTAATTATTTTCAAACCAATTTTCTTCGGTATAAATACCTGGTTCCCATTTGTAGGGGCCATGACCACCTTCGATCCAAAAAGTCCAACTTACACACTTATGACGATGAACCGGGAAATTTTCTTACACGCGCCTACCACCAACTCAGCTAACTTTTTTCTTCCCAAACCCGAAACGGTGTCGTCTCAGTCGCTCCACCCATCCCAGATGCTACGTTACGAAACGGCGCTCGAAGGGATCGCCGCGGTTGTTGGAGAACACGTCCTCTTCGGAACGGCGTCGTCCTCCTCGTCGTTGCATGTTTCAGAGACGCCGAAGAAAACAGGTGGGGTGTCGGCGAACAAGAGTTACCGAGGAGTGAGGAAAAGACCGTGGGGGAGGTGGTCGGCGGAGATACGAGACCGGATTGGGCGGTGCCGCCACTGGCTGGGGACCTTCGACACGGCCGAGGAAGCGGCGCGTGCGTACGACGCGGCGGCGAGGCGACTCAGAGGCGCGAAGGCGAGGACCAACTTCAAGATACCCTCGGTGTTGCCGCTTTCTCCTTGTTCGGAAGGTGTTCATTGTGGTGCGGTGAAGCCGAAAGCTGCGCGTAGTAACGCTAGAAAGTGTTCCTCTGTGGAACAATTGTTCAGTGGGGTGCCTCAAGGTTCGAAGAAATGATGGTGGTGAGAATGAGAATGAAGAGGTGGATATGAAGATGGGTGTTCCGAGCACTAGAATGGTTGTTTAGGTTAAATAGTTGAATGTATTGTAGTGTACAAATGTTATGGCTCATGCTAGTGGCCCTTCTTTCGTTTCTTTGTTTTATGGAGCTGTGATGAAACTGGGCAATCAATGTTCGCCAAACCTGAGAAATTATGCAGTAGAATGGGAAGAGCTTTGTTTGCTTAAGGAATCAATGTGGAAATAGAATCTAAATTGACTTTACAATAAACACGCAATCTTTATCACAAGCATTTTTTCAGTCTAACTATGCAAACTAATAATTGTCTTGATGAGGGAATTAACTTTGTATTTGGGTTGTAATGAAAAGGGAAATGGGAGATTTAAATGCAACCAAGATTTTCCAGCTTTTTGCAGGATTCATGATCATAGTCTGGTTCTTGCTTGCTTGGAAGTATATGTAGTGTATTTTGTTGGGTGTGTAATTTTGTTTGCATATTATGTATTATTATAATCTATTTAAAGTTATAATAATTGCAGGCTATAGTGGATGTGAAATGATGGAGATGTAAAGATGGGGCACTGGTTTTTTGTCGCAAAAAGAAGAGTACAACTGAGAGTTCTATTCCTGGACTTGCGAATGGCAGTGGCAGTTGCAGTTGGAGAGAAACTTCCTGAGGTCAGATCGAAGGGGAAATTCAGAAAATATGATGCCAGTCTACCACTACACAGTACATAAGCCAGTTCTTCTATAAATATATAAAAGAAATTCAATGGTTTTCTTGGAAGATTTTCTTGGAAATTTCATGGTATCTTTCGTTTAGCAGAGAAAAGATACAACAGTAAGCAGAAAGATAGAGAGTAAGACAATGTGAAGATTCATATATTTCAAAACACAGAATTTACGAGTTTCAAAAAGAAAAAGCAAAGTATTCTCCTTTCTATGTTTCGTGTAAGAAATTTCTATGTCTGTATAAGAAAATTTACGAAGAAGAAATTAATATTATGTCTTATAATATTACGTTATATAATTATATTTGATTTATTATGTATAATTATGTCAAAAATTATTTTCTTAATATTTTTTATTATAATAATAAATAATTAAAAGGATAACATTTAAAATATAAAATAATAAATAAAATTATTAATAATAAATTATTTTATTTTATTTTTCTTTTATTTTTTTTTTTTTTTTACTTAAACCATGTTGAATCTTTTTTAGAACTAATATTAAAAAAACGTATATAATTTATTTTACTCATTTATTCTTCGTATGATTATGAAAGAACTCTCACCTTAAAAATATCATGTTAGAACCTTATCTAGAATTAAAACAAATATTTGTGTTAGAACCTTATCTAGAATTAAAACAAATATTTGTATTCACAATGAAGCGAAGAAAAACCTATTTATCCAAACAAAATAATTATACGAACACATTATTTAATATCTACAAGAAATTATCCGAAAAATGAAAAAAAAAAAGTCTTAAATAACATAACTTTCAATTTATATCATAACTTATTATTGGTTATTTTTTAAAAGTTATTTAAGGGTGAGGAGGATAATAGATTATGTGAACAGTAAATAAATATTTATATTTTATAATAAATAATTTATTTAAATATTTAATTTTTTTTATCATAATAAAAATATTTTATTTATAATTAATTTTTTAAAAATGATATAAATTGATTAAATAAATTAATAAATTATTTAAATAGAATATTATTATTTAAGTAATTATTTATTAAATTCTTATTTTGATTTGATCTTAGCTAATTTATCCTAATCTAATTTTATATAAGCCTATTCTAACTCAATTTTACCAATTGACTCTTAATTTGTCTTGACTTGACTCAACTTGAGACTCAACTTGAGACTCAACTCAATCTAACTCAGCCTAATTTGGCCCATTATGACTCGACCTAGCTCGCTTTAACTTTACTCAACCTACTCTGACTTGTCCTGTAATCCACCCTACTACTCCCTAACCTCACATTTACTTAACCCAACTCAACTTAATTTGATTTAATCCATTTTTATTTATTTGGACTTACTCTAATCAAGTTTGTCTTGAATAATTTTGATATCAAATATTCATCTAAACCAAACAATAAAAATTAAACATAGTCGATTTAATTCAATTTTAATTAATATAAAATTTAAACCAAACCAAATCGATATTTTTAATTTTATTTAGATAGACTATACGATTTTATTATTGTAAAATTTTTAAATATTTTTAAAAAAAATTATAATATTTTTTTTAAATTATTACATATTTTATAATAAATATTTATTAAATATAAAGATATTTTATAAATTTTATTTTTATAATTTTTATTTTATTTATAATTTTAATTACTTTTTGTAAATAAATTATATAATTTTATATTTTAAAATTATAAAATAAATTTATCATAAATATAAAATATAAATATTGTTCATATATTTTTTTTATTAAATTATGTTTATTTTTATTGACATGAATAATTTTTTTTCAAAATTTAAATAAAGAAAATAAATTAATTAATTAATAGAAAAGTTGGAAAGAAAAAAAATTAGAAAAAAAATAACTAATTAAGAAAAGAATAAAATAGAGAAGTTATAGTTATAAAATATATTTTAAATAAAAAATAAAATAATTTTAAATATATTAAAGATGATATAAAAATATAATGACATGTAAAAATAATTATAAAAATAATTTATTTATATATTTTAAATTTAATATAATAACAAAATAATTTTTATGAAATTTTTTTATATATTATTATAAATAATATAATAAAAAATTTTAGAAAAA